>JARYHS010008075.1:177762000-177883068 GCA_031002005.1 Vandiemenella viatica | reverse complement strand
TGTGATTGGGGTAGAAATGACGTGCTTAATATTACGTTAAATGAGCTTTCAGAAATGTGTTTTCGTCGTATGTTTAAAGACATTAATTCCTAACTTAAGAAAGAAACCTCATTGGTTTAAATCGCATTTTATTAAGCGCTCAATATAAAGTATATTGCTTATTCCCGTCCATTGAATGCAGTCAAACAACGATCGCTGGTTCGAATCCCGTCTGAGCATACATATTCTCGTTCGTCGTATGTTTAAAGATGGTTTAAATCGCATTTTATTAAGCGCTCAATATAAAGTATATTGCTTATTCCCGTCCATTGAATGCCGTCAAACAACGATCGCTGGTTCGAATCCCCGTCTGAGCATCCATATTCTCGTTTTCCTGAAATCACTCCACGCGAATATAGCCTGGCAAAAGTGCAATAGAATCGACAGCTGGTACTAGGGTGGTGAAGCTGAGGTTACCTCTGGTTCGAACCCCCGTCTGAGCATCCATATTCTCGTTTTCCTCAAAACACTCCGGGCGAATTACGCATTTGGATTGATACAGGTTGTACTGGTCTGGAACTTAGGACGACGCGGTTTGAAATACCCGTCCGGCCAACCACGTTTCGATTTTACAAGATTTTTCCGCAATCGCTCCAGGTGAATGCCGGGGTGGTTCCCGCAAAGGACCATAGTTGAATTCTCTCCCGTTCCTTCGTTCAATCCTCTGTCGCCTGTAAAGATCACGATGTTAGACGACTGAAGAGGCATAACACTCCATACGATGAAAGTGGAGTTAGGGAGAACAGTTGGTCACCGCAGTGTTCTAACAAAAGAACAATAGAATCCGAGGTTCCAACACGTCTGCTCGCTGTCCCGTCCGTGGCTGGAGTCCTGCGGTGTTTGTGGCTGCCGCGTTTGACGGCTGCCGCACGGATCCCCCGCCGCCGAAGGTGTTGCAACCGCAGCGACGAGGATGTTGCTTTGTACTGTTACGCCTAGATACTTCACCGTACTTCCGAATGCGAGGCGAGAACGCTAACCGTTACACCACCACTCTCGGTAGAAACGCGTAGTCCACAAGCTTCGAGCAATGCAATGCTATTCCGGTGAACTTCTCTGTTCAAACCGCAGAATTCTCATACCTCACAGAACGACAAAAGCATCAGAGTACACACCTGGTGTGGTTGGGGTCGCTCAAGTGGTTTGACCGGTACTCGGCCAAAATGTACTTACGTAGTTAATGGACGCACTCGGCATGTACCTGTTATTTGCCTCGGCATGCACTGGCAAATACCTCCGCGAATTCCTCGTTCGAAAAGGAGCAGCATATCGACATCTGTCCGAAAGTCCAGTTGGTCGCTCAAGTGGTCTGGCAACGTCTGCGCCACACCTGGTGCGGCTAGAGGGGTGCGTGGTCAAGGACAATAGGGGTGTAACTGAGGTTAGTCAAGTGGTTAGTCAAGTGGCCCTCAAGTCAAGTGGCCAATAGGACCAGAGATAATACATGTCAAGTGGTTAGTCAAGTGGCACTCGAGTCAAGTGGTTAGTCAAGTGGGAGGGGGGAGAGAACAATAGGTGTGAAAATGATTGACAGGTGGGAGGGGGAGAACAATAGAGGTGTGAAAATGATTGACAGGTGGGAGGGGAGAGAACAATAGAATGATACAATGTATCAAATTCTTTTGTTTGGGCTCACACAGACAATTCATACCTACTTCCGGCATTCGCATGGAGTGATTTGGGGAAATCATGGAAAACCGAAATCTGGATGCTCCGACGGTGATTCAAACTCGCGTCATCTCGCAAGCGAAGCCAGAGCGTTACAGGCTGTTAATGAGCCGTGTGCAGATACTCTGTGTTTCCAGTTTAGATTTGGCATAAGGCACGCACACAAATAATCGATTCCCAGATTTACATTTTTGGCCTCTTCATGATCGGAAAAAAATATACTATATATTAATTGACACCATAAGCTATCACTATTCTACGTTTTTGTTGGAATAGGTTAATTTTTTGGTAGATGCACGCACAGGTAGATAGACTCTTAGGGCACTGAGATGCCTTGAATAAAGGCGAAAACGCGTATGCCTTCAAGAGCATTTGTTTATTTGCAAGTCGGAAACAACCCATAAAACAGACTCTTACAGTTTTACGGTTTTACTCCGTATCATCAAGAAATATCTGAGAGTGACACTCGACAGAACACTCACATATAAGAATTGCTGCATGAATTGCAAAATGAAGATTCCTACAAGAAACAACTTGCTGCGAAAACTATTTGGATCACGGTGGGGCAGTCAACCACAAACGATACGTACATCAGCAATGGCCCTTTGTTACTTTGTTGCAGAATATGCATGCCCAGTTTAGTATTCATCATCTCACACCAAACAGGTGGATTTAGCCCACAATAACACCTGTAGGCTAGTGACAGGTTGTTTAAAGCTTACCCCAGTTGATAGGCTTTACCAGCTTTGGGGCATTGCACCACCCAGTATCCGGAGAGAAGTGGCTGCGAACAAGGAGAGGACCAAAGTAGAACGGGAAAGCGCTCATCCAATACACGGCCATACACCACTAGCCCAGAGACTCAAGTTCAGGAAAAGCTTCCTGAGAACATCGCGGGTAAAGGCAAAAGTACAGTTGTGGAAAATGAAGGTCCCTAACATCTCGGGACCACTGACAGTTGCAGAGCGCTTGCCACCTGGTCATGCGGAGGACTGGAACGTCTGGCGGTCCTTAAGGAGTGGGCAGGTCGAAAGAAACCTTGTGAAGTGGGGTTATACTGACGCTACCAGTATTAAGTGCGAGTGTGGTGAGTGCCCTATGTGCCCGTCAACCTGCAACAAAGACGATTTGTTTCGAGCAACGTCGAATGCACTAGAGGTTGCGAAGTACCGGGCGAAATATGTTTAAAGCTGCTAATTTGTACAATGTTTTAACTGTGTATTTGATGTGTATGATTCGAGAATAATCATAATCAAGAACTGTGATACCATCCGATTTTACATGTTAACTATTGACATATGCTATCACTGTGTGTAATTTATTAAAATTCGATCATTGCTTTGTGCGTGATCCACAGACAAACAGAACTTTAAAAAAAAAACTACGGTTTTAACACCGTCTTCCTGTCCAACTGCCGCCATCCTAGCGTTGTTGGTTCCTGAAGCAGGAGTACGCAATAGATAAGCTGTGGTTCCTGCTACACTTCTTTATTTATTTCCAAAAAAATCCCTAACTTGCCATCGAGCTCTTCATTTTCTAACTCAAGCTGTTCCGTAGTTTCGTTGCCTTTCTTCGATTTAATAAGCAAGTAGCCGCCTCTCTTTGGGTATTGTATTCCGAATGCCTAGGCTATACTGCTGGTCTATTCGCCCAGCTGACGTGAGTTAGCAATATAATGCTAGTTCCACTCTTCTAATGCACTCTGGTGTACAAAGCAAATACATTTATAATATTAATGATTTTTAGATACATACTTCGCCGTTTTTATCATGTAGCATACTTTTGTATCTTCGTGGATGTTACATGTTGTTGGTTTCTTATGCTGTTGAATTACTGTCGGCAGCTCGTTTAATTGTTGTTGCTGTCAGGATACTATGCCGGGTATCAATTAGGGTAACATATCTTATATTTTTATGCATCATTATTAGTAGCAGAATACAATTCTGCTGGGTTACCTGCCAAAATATGGCCGCAAATATTTTAAATTAAATTTTCAAAAAAAAAAACATTCAAAACAAAAAAATCAAAAATAAAATTCGTTCGTTTATTTTTTTCAATAAATTATAATTCACTTCAAAGATGTGCATGTGGCGAACACAACAGGTTTGGGTTGCCTATGGAAAAGTGGCCGCAAGTAGTGATTGCCAGCCGCTAAAGGTATGTAAGAGCGGGAGTTAGCGCATCTCACCGTCTGTCACACATTCTGGTAACCCCTACTTGCGGCCACTTTTCCATAGGCAACAAAAGCTTTTTATGTTCTTTACATGTCTCTGCTTGAAATGGATAACAATTTATTTTAAAAAAGTGAACGAAATTTTTTGAATTTTTAAAAATGTAATTAAAAATACTTGCAGCTATATTTTGATAGGTAACCAGGCAGAATCGTATTCTGCTACTAATAATTATAGCGTTTATAGCGTGACTCAGATGACTTCTCTATGTATTTTAGTTCATCAGGCTTCCACCAGAGTTAACAACCTTCCTGAAACTTTCGAATATGATCGATTTTTGTCACACAGGTTAGAGCGATCGAAGTGGTTTTTTGTTCTGCGTTTGTTTTGAGCTTTGTTTGTTTTTAGTTACTTCAAACGTGCAATTTCAGTATGTCTCGTAACGACTACGAAAAAAAGATGCGGAAGATGATTGAAGAAGGTGCATTGTGTGCAGCGATAAAGCAAAGTATTCCACTGACAATTCCGCTAGACAGGACTATTCCTAACAATGTGGCGACCGTGATATAGGGCTGTGTATCGAACCATGTTTTAGACACTACCATACAGCTGTACACTATGAGAAGAAAATGTTTCTACTTGTCATCTTAAGCAAAGCATCTTAGAATACATCTGTTTTATATGTCTAATAATAAATGGTATGATGGAAAAAGTTAATCCATTTTACAATTTATTTTTTTTTGATTTAATTTTTCACTGTAAAACACGTCATATCATAAATCAACATAACCTGTGGAAAATAAAGACAGCAACTCTCAAAACTGACATAAATATTGACTAATCTCAGACAAATAAAATACAGTTTTATTTGTTTGCCTAGCTCACAACAATTTAATTTTATGCTCAGATGAATGTATTGTAAAATAGCGCAAATCATCCAGCATACAAGGAGGGAATTATGCCCATCGGGTCAGCAGTGTAAGTACAGAGATTATTTTCCCCTTAGGCCTAATCATACTAACAGCGGTAACAAGAGCGGTACGATGGAACCTGCATTCCAGAGATTATGTTGAGGCTGTGAGTATTCGGTGTAATCTAGCCTTGGTGCCCCACCAATACAGAGTGACTACTAATTGGTGGTTGGGGGGGGGTGGGGGAGGAGGAGGAAGGGAGAATAAGCTGCAGGCAGCAAGTTGGCAACAATGCGGCGCCTGTCAGGTTTCAGCCAATTACCGTGCTCGCTGGGTTGTAATGGGATCGGATTCGCTGTCTAGACGACGTCAGGGCTGCCAACCGTCCGGCATGAAGACACTTTGCTTCGTCGGTCCTTCTACAGAAAACAGACATCCGACTTGTTGAAGATTAGTCGGAATGCGATTTCTCACCAAAACCACAGACGATGTTACCAGAAAGCGACGGCACCGTATCGGTCTTAAATTTTGTTATACACTAGTGCACTGTTTCGCAATTAGTGGTACGCGTAAACCCAGGGGTACATGATGTTGCTTCAAGGGTTAAATTGTTGGATAATGCAATCACTAAGATATCTGGAAAAGCTTTCAAAGTATTACTATCGCTAAGATATATTTAAAAAAAATTCAAACTGTTTGTGAAATATTTTGCTGTAATGCTATAGTCGTGTGAAGCACTGGAGTGAACTTAACGCTTTTATTTATTTATCACCAGCTTCGCCCGGCAGCTGTTAGAATTTAGCGCACCACGCCGTCTGACAGACGGGTTTTTCATATACGTAACAGCTGGCAACCCCTACTTGCCGCCACTATTACATAGGCAATCGAAGCATTTTATGTTCTTTACATGTCTCTCTTTTAAATGAATTACAATTTATTTTTTCAAAAAATGAAAGAAATTTTTTCCCGGCATACTCGTAGTCTGCTATTAATAATTAAACATAAAAATTGCATTTCAGCCAAATAACAGTTGAACGCAGAAATCATGCAGCCGGATCTTAGGCTATACTGGATTGATCTACATAAAACCAGCTGATTAGGTAAACAGATAAAAAAACTGATCGTTGATTATAATTATAGATTAGGCAAGGAAGTTCGTGCTGAAGAGTTGAAGTGTAAATATCATGGCGTAACAGTTGATAGTAAACTCTTCTGGGCCGAACACATTGGACAAGTGATAGGAAAGGTTTCAAAATCCTTCATTTATTGGGGGTGGTATGTGGGGACATATCTGAAAGGTGGGGGAAGTGGGTTGTGTCACAACACTGCTTGGATGTGGCGGTGTAGTACGGGATTCACATTTGGGTATCAAATACAGGAGTCGGAGGGAGGTGCAAAGAAGGGCAGGCAGATTTGTCTCTGGAAATAACCGCCAGGGCTTACTTAGTAACTGCTACGATAAGGGACCTGGATTGAGACTTTGGGAGTGTACGTACAAGGCATATATCGGTGATGTGACTGATAAAATATCGTCGGAAGAGATATGAGGAGCAAATGGAATGAAAAGATGACCATGATCACAAACTGACACTCAATATTTCTTTTGTAGGTAACAGAGAACAAATAACCAAGCGAAATTATAAATATTTTATCGGAAATACTGGAAAATGTCAAAATTAAAGTAGCATAATTTCCCTACACAAACATGTTTCGTTTTGTTGGAATAAGTGAGTTTAAAATTTTTTTAAAACCATTTTCAAATAAGAAAGCAAGCACGCAGGGAATTTGTAAACGGGATGTGTGGTTTATTACATTTAAATTAAATTTAAAACTTATGCGGGGTAATAGCTACCTACAAAACGCGCCCATTTTACTTTTAACAAACATACTTTTACAAAATATCATTCTTTATTTTTGAGTCGGTATGCTTTCGCCTAGCCATGAAAATACAGAAATATTTTATTTTAAATAAAAAATACAATTAAGGGAACGGAATGCTGTTGCATGTAATTAATTTACAAACGACTTGTTAGTTCTTATGACAAAAGGAAACAAAATCAACACCCTGGAATAGATTAATTCCTTTCCATTTCTTGATTTCTTGTTCCCAGTTCTATCCAGGCTCTAATAATCTCAACGTTGGCAAGGCGTAAAGCCATAAGCAAAAAATAAAATAAAAAATTCTGTTCGTATAGCTTTTACCGAATGAAAGATGATGGAAAAATGGTTGTAAAAGGGATACAGAACGTCTTTAATTAAAAACTAGTTGCTACCTTAATCGCGACTACGTACACGTGGACTCTGCATTTTATTGCTGGAATTAGATATAGAAAGCGGTATTTTAAGTAAAAAGTGTCCCTGAAAGCAAGGAGTCGGTATAATATGTCAGTGAAACCATCACTGTACGAACCTGACTCTATAAGAACAGATCATATACTACCTCACAGCGAGAGAAACAATGCCTGAGCGGCCGATATAAGATTATACACACTCACGCACGCTATCCGTATGTTCGTCAGCGTTGGGTTAGTTTTGAAAATTTCATCACAAAATATTTAACCCAAAAAGTATAGCATTTCTTTCCTAATGGTACATAGGATTTCTATGTAAAATTCCATCAACAACGGTTTAGCCGTTTAGCCATCAAAACATACCAAACAGACACAGAGACAGAGTTGCCTTCATATTTATAATATTAGTGTAGATGAGTTGTTCACCTACCTTATAAATACGGATTCAGTGTTTGACACTAAGCGTGATAGGGCCTCTGTTGTTTCTCATATACATTAATGATTGCAACATAATAAGGGGGATGAAAAGATTATTTGCCGTTGATGCTATTATTTATCGTGAAATCACAACCCAGGATGACTGCACTTTGTTACAAGACGATATTATGAAAATAATTGCGTGGTGTAAAGATTGGCAGTTGGAGTTAAACGCTAAAAATGCCAAGTAATGCATGTAAGTAAAAAGGTGACACCATTTAGCTTTGAATATGCTATTAATGGCACTGTCCTTAGAACGGTAGATTCCGCTAAATACCTAGGGGTAACAATTCGTAATAATTTGACGTGGAATGATCATATCGAGAATGTAATTGGGAAAGCAAATCGTATGCTTCGATTTCTAGGTCGTAATTTAAATCAATGCACTCCGTAAGTTAAATCGATTGAATACAAGTGACTAGTGTGGCCTTACTTAGAATATTGTTGCTCTGTATGGGATCCACATCAAAAGGGGTTAATGGAGGCTTTAGAGATGGTCCGAAGAAGAGCTGCCCGATTCTTGACAGGTATATATAGTTGGAGGGAAAGCGTAAGTGCGCTGTTGAAGGAGTTAGGTTGGGAAGAACTGGAACACCGAAGGCGTTGTTCTCGACGGAAGCAAATTCAAAAATTCACGACTGACATATTTCAGAATGACAGCAAACAAATATTGCTACCAGCAACATTCGTATCTCGGAATGACCGTGAAAATAAGATTAGAGAAATCAGGGCCAGAACCGATTCTTTTCTGTATTCATTTTTTCCACGAGCGATTAGGGAATGGAATAGAAAGGATTTACATGCCGTGTAAACTTAAAATCCGACAGGAGTAGCTTTCGATAAAGCTCTCCGACCATCCTGATCTGGGTTTTCCATGGTTTTTCCATATCACTCAACGCGAATGCTGGGATGGTTCCTCACAATAGCCCATGGGCGCCTCCTGCCATATCCCGTATATCCCTTCCAAAGCATTACCTTTCCGGATAGGTGCAATGCACCCCCTGCCACACACTTTTAGTGAATCGCGGAGTAATAGTAATTATCATATATTGAGTGCAAATCAATTATTAGTTGCTAATTCCATTAGCAAGGAACAATATGTATTTAAAATAAGAAATGCCTAAATATAAAAATACTTTTTTTCTTTCATACATGGTACGTTTTATATTCTCCTTCCAAAGACAATAGGTTGGCAACTCTGTTTGGAGTGACTGAATGCCGTCCTCAGGCGCCGCGAGGCTAGGCTTCCCGCTTGACACGCCTTGTTGTCGGAGCTCTCTTTTAAAGCCGACCACCAGAGGCGCTGCCATCCGTCTCCGGCCGCAGACACCCGCCGTCCATCTTGCGGCGCCTCCTCCCCCTGTTCGGCACGTGCCTACACCCCCCCCCCTTTTCCTCCTTTCCGCTCGCTCTTTCTTCGGCAATTTTTCATATTTTATCCTCCCTTCTCCCAACCGCCTTGCTTATTTACAGAGTGCCACTGATTTACTTCGATCTCCCGTGTTATTTGTTCCCTCTATTTTCTTTATACATTACCGCCCCTTCCCGACAGTTTTATTTTATTTTTCTCTGTCTCTTTCTCCGCTGCCGAAATCCCACTGCAGTAAATTTCTGGCGCTCCCGACCGCGCCCGAGTCACGTGACCGGGATCTTGCGTCATCGATACACCCGCGCGGCCAGAGATACTGTTACTGCCCCGCGCGCATGCGCAGTGTCGCGTGCGGCCGGCGATTAAATTTGATGACGCGAGGAAAATGGCGCGGAACGTTCCGACAGTGCTGCCAACTTCGGGAACGCAGTTTCCTACTCCGGTGCCGACTTGCCAGCGACAGTCAGTGATAATAGTGGCAACTCTGATATGAGGCGCGTTAGCAGCGGTATAGCAAACGAGGAAGTTGTCAAGAGCTCTCTGTATTCGTCAAAATTATTGAAATTTTTACCACGCAAAACAAATAAATAATAATAACAATTCGATGTGGTCGTAAGCGGACGTCCATTAATGACGTGAGGTGAAATAGAGGGGTGGGGGGGTTCGGCGAAATTTCACGACCAAGGGGGAGGGCAGGGTCAACGGAAAACTCAAGTGAGGTTTTGAAATTCTAGTAGAATTGTAAAGTTTAAAAAAAAGGTCTACAAATGACGCGAAAATCGGTTTAGGTCTTTTTTTTTTTGCCAAAATATCCGACCTTAGAGAGGGTATAACCCCCCTTCCGGAGGATTAATTAGACCGAAAAAAAGTCTCAAAAGGTTGCGAGGTCCATTGGTAGGGGGGGGGGGGTTCTCCTTCAAAATCTCACGTCATTTTAGGGGTGAGGTCCGACCATATCTCACGAAGTCTCACCTAAAAAAGGGGGGGGATTCCGGAATTCCGAAAAAAACACCTCACATCATTATTAGACGCCCTTTAATGAACTGGAGACAGGATTTCTATTGGCTGCGCTTTACGTCACTGTCCAAGCCGCCTTAAGGCCGCTTTTACACAATGAGAGTTGACAGAAGGCAAGTGCGTCGACGGTGGGGGTAGGAGTGTGAACTGGCATGCCAGTAATAATTTGAAGACAGCCCACTGTCAGGACAGTTATATAGTCCTACGTTACGATCTTCGTGACAGTATGTCCACATTACGAGATAGAATTAATATTGTAGCTGATTCGTTGAAATAAAGTTAAATGATATGAAGAATAACAACAGAAAAAGTCGAAAATGCATAAGAGAGTGAATATCAAAAAGACCGAGCGTGCTGGGTGAACGGATAACGTTCTGGCCTCGCATTCGGGAGGACGCGGGTTCGAATCGACGTCCGGGCATCCAGGCTTTAAGTTAGTGAGTTACGGATTTGACTGAAGTTGGAGTTGAAGATGTGAAGAATGACTGAAATCATTTAGGACTAAATGTGACTCAATTTGAAGAGTGGCTGTATATATTTATATACAAGGGGTGATCAAATGAAAAGGTACGAAACGACACGGTGGGTACAAATGTAGACTTTATTCAAAATACGAGTACACCATAGTCCTGAGCAGAACGATCCCACTGATGAACAAGCCGCAGGATTCCTTGTTCCCAGAACTCCTGTGGCCGTGACGAGACCCAGTACTTCACAGCGTCCTCGAGTACGTCGTCCGAGTTGAAGTGCTTCTCTTTCAGGTGTTTTTTTCAGTGGACCAAACACATGGAAATCGCAGGGCGACATGTCCGGACTGTAGGGCGGATGGTCCAACGTCTCCCACTTGAACTTGGCCAGTTCCATGTGTGTGACTGTGGAGACGTGTGGACGCGCGTTATCATGGAGCAGAACCACACCCTCCGTGAGCAGCCCCGGTCTTTTGTTCTTGATGGACCTGCGTAGGCGTCGGAGTGTCTCACAGTACACATCGCCCACCTGTACGCCATCCTGTCCTCATACGGACTGCCGCGTCATTTGGACGCCGCTTTTGATAAGAGCCTCTGCTCTCTACTGCGCATGCGGGCGCCCGCGCATGCTCCGATCTCAGTCAGAGACTCCAATCGCATGCCGAGACGTCTCGCTACGTTCTCCCATGGCGGAATATGAAAATATTTAACTGTTACGTTTTTACGTCGTTTCGTACCTTTTCATTTGATCACCCCTTATATATATATAAAACACGACACCGTTATGAGGTAGTTTTTTTAAGAGCAGTATCCCTAAAATCTTTGTTCTTATTATTTTTATTCTTAAAATTCTATAGAATATCCTCACTTTAATGGAGTTCTAGAGATTTTAATGCCTCTGCTTCACTCCGCTTACTCGACTTGTAAGTTGTCGCCATCTTGATCGTTAAACTCGCACGCCAAAAGTTGGTCGTGAGCCGAGTCCACTGTCCTCAGTCAACTGACGGTCTTGAGCCTGTTGACACGAGGAGAGTGGCTATATAGCGCTTCATGTTTCCTGCCGTACCGAGCGTTCGAGGTCAAAGGTGTCCTTCATTAGCGCGGAGTTCAAAGTATGTGAGGCCGCACTGCGCGTTGTTCCCACACTATCGTCCATGAAAAAAGCCAAGTTCAAATAATATATCTGACCACTGTTGCCATCTGATCAGGGATGTGTTCCCGGCCGCCGCCGCTGAATCAGTCCTCGTTGCGATGCTCGCCAATTGCCTCTGCACCCAGAGAGGGCGTAATCTCCCACCAACGAAAGTCGATTGCGCCAATGACGTCTCGAGGTTCTTCCTTCGGTCTCTCGATACTTCCAAACATGAAAAAATAATTTAAACGGAACAGTAACTCTTCTCCCACACATCCCTCTCACATTTTCATTGGCTGCGAGTTTTCCCTCCATGATCACATTTTCGGGTACAGCGTTTATCGAAGTTCTCACGCTTTTTCATTGTTCGTCACAGTAGCGTTCCCTGTTCGTGAGATGTCGGTAACACACCGTGCCTGCACTTGAGCACGTAACACGATTCGTCACGGGGAATTCTTGACAGGTTGTCAGGCGCCTTAAATCCTCAATACTCTCAGCTCTGCATGTACCAGTTCAACACAGTCCATTCACAGAGGACACAGTGACAATAGCCCCGTTAAGGATTGCAATCCCGCAGTGTTTTCAATCCCGCGGGATTTTTGCGGGATTGGCTCAAACAGTTTTTTAACGCATATATTTAAAACACAGTTACTTAAAACGTTAATAAAGTAAATAATAATTAAATTAATAAATAAATTTTAATGTTAAATGATAAAAATTACAGTTAACAATATTTTAATTAGCAAAATGACATTATAACTTTTTAGCATGTTTTAAGTACATTTCGAAGTTTTACATTTTTATTTTTTAATCTAAACCAATTTTTAAAATAAATAATAAAAAATGGAAAAAATTCAATGTTAGGTCATATTATGTGCCTTACAATACATCGCGTAAGTTTAAAAACATGGTTTGTTTAATGGCCAAGTTACCGGAGTTTGTTTTTTTTTTTTTTTTTTTTTTTTTTTTTTTATTCTAAATAAACATTCCATAACACCGAGAAAAGCATTCCATTTCACAAAATATACTCTGTAAAGTGTAGACTTGGCTCAGAACAAGATCTCATAACTTTTTGTCATTGCACAAGTGCGAGACTTGGCCCTTTTCTTCTTCTTTTTTTTTTTTTTTTTTTTTTTTTACAAGAATTGTTTTAGTGGGATTCATTATTATTTCTCCTGATTCCTTGATTGATCTTACAGTTGGTTCAATGTTATTAAAAGAAACTACTCACCAACATGTAAGCTGTCAAGTATTTCAGTTTTACTTATGTGGCATAACGACGTTTTTAAAGTGGAAATTATTACTTTTTAATAAGAAAGGAGACTTTCTCGGCGAATGATTGCAGTGAAGTCCTCATATGTTGTATCTCCCGATTTCATTGTAAAAACACGAAATTTCACACATGAGGAAGACGGCGGAGGCAGCCGTAGAAGTATGGTGTTCCTACAACACAATTCGTCGATACACCCGTGAAAATTTCATTATAACTTTTTTTGCCTCTAATCGATATAATAACAAGGAGAAGAGGGATTAATCGAAAGCCTGAGCGGCACATGTAAGCAGGCGGCTTTCGTCAAAGAAATGCATGGAGGCAGCGGCGAAAACAACAATAAGTCAAAGGATATACTGGTACAATTGCCTTTTGATAGCTGCTAAATAAATAGGTATGCGATCTTTAAAATTACGATAACATTAGTTTCCTATCAACGAATAATCAAATTTTCAGCCGAAAATAAGGAAATTGTCACAATAATTTTATCTGCAAATACAGAAAATGGGAATAATGAAACCGTGAATAAAAAGCTGTAACTGTGTAGTTCAGATAACGTTTGCGACACATAAAAAATAATTATATAGTCAGAAAATCTTACTAAATACGCAACATAACTCAAATTACAGAAATGTGTACTCGAAAATGAATACGTAAAAGTGTATTTATTTACTTACGAATGACGAAGGTTGACAAAAACAAACGCTTATTCACATGAGTCAAATACCAACTGGAAGGGTACAGGCAAACAGTGCAGCACATCAGATAGAGACAGAGTGGGGCAGCGAGTCACGCACTGACACGCGTTTTAGCCGCATTTTGCGGATTGCGGATTCGCTTAATTTTGTGCGGGATCCGCTAGACTGTCTGATGATGCGGGATCCCGCCGGATTGCGGGATCCCGCTTTGCTGGATTGCAATCCAGAACTGCCTGCCATGTGGTCGCTGACACTAAGCTGTTCTCTCTCCAGATGCTCAGATCGCTGCGCAATGAATTTCTCTGTACCGCACGTACATTAATAAAGTAACTACGACGTTATCATATCATTACACCATCTTTATACAACTCGTCTTTCTGACAACTCCAAATATTCAACTTATTATTCTTTGCAGCTAGCCTATTGTCGCCTCCATTACACCACTCTCTTGTTCATCTCTTCTGTTGTTATACAGGGTGTTGCAAGAAACTGGCCTTTATTATGGTACCTAGATTTGACTCGGGTGGATATTACTGACCACAAAATCCATGGAATATGATCTTGCAGTTTCTGCTGCTTAATTCGTCAGTATGATTCAAACAACATACAATAAACTAAGGAGAATTTGATTTCACTTTTCTATATATTTTACTCATCATTTGCTTCACAAATTACACATTCAACAAGTAATTAAAGACTCACTATTCTCTCTTATTATCTCGATTACTATTCGAGCGAGGAACACCAATTCATGCCTCCGCCCGCCATCATTTTTATCTCTGGACTGACCACAGAATACTCTCACTCCGCTCACAGAATACTTCAAAGATAATTACATAAAAACTGTATAGATATCCTAAATACAATCATTTGCAATACTTCTCATTAAACTTAAATCAACAGCACAACGTTAAATAAGAACACAAACAACAAATGGAAAAAAGGAATACTGAAACAATAAATTTTAGGTGTGAGGGGTCTATGTTTCCTCACAGTGTCCAGGAATGAATGGACAATTCTGCACACGCAGATAGGTCAATTCACTTCCTAATATACGACAAAATTTTATTTTAGTCAAAGTCTCACCATTTTCGAGATATTGAATTTTTAAAAAAATTTCGAAACGTGTAACCTTTTTCAGTTTACTCCATGCCGTTTCTAAAAATTAAGACTTTTTTAATCCTTTTTCTAAAAATGTGCTCAAAGACATTTGAGTCATCTAAAACGATGTTCTTTTCTTTTTTAAAACGTTAAAAACCTTATAAAAATCTTAAATTGTATAATTATTTTATACTTCTTTTAAAATCATTTTTTACGCTAGTTCAATCTGCAAAAGAGACCATTGTGTATTTTAAACATATACTAAAAAAATGATGATAATGATTTTAAAAAAGGTTTTTAATTTGGTGTGTATAAAAATAATAGACAGAGTAAATGCAAGCAATATTTTTTTGTTTCGTTAATTATAAAAATTGTTGGAAATGGTTGCCATTTGCTCTTAATTTGTAGAAATTGCATGGAATAAAGTGAACAAAGTTACATGTTTAAAAAAAAGAAATTAAAAAATCAGAATCTCGAAAATGGTTGAGAGTTTTACTAAAATATTTTTTTTATATATATAAATGGCAGGACATGATGTGTCTTATCTGTGGTTGCGGGATTTATCCTTTCATACCCGGACAGCTTGTACGTAACTTCTCCCTATCATGCGCTCTCCTCTGGCCCTCTTTATTCCTTGTTGTCAGGGATGATCTAAAATTGTAGCCAACTATTATTGCTTGTATTTATGACAATTCATACACACAAGAAGGTTCATATGTAGAGGAGAATCGGGTAATATGGAATAGTCGGGTAATATGGAATACCGAGGTTTCTTCTCTGCCGAATGCTGCTGTATAGTGGAAGTAACATCAACTGCTGCTCAAAACTACTCTGATGCTTTGTTATGAAGGTCGGTCATTTGGGAGCTGAACTGTGTTTGCTGTCCAACAAAGTTTTTTTTCCACTTTCGAGAATTTTTCCAGATAACTTTTCTAAAATGTATATAAAATATTATATTTATTTTGTTGATCGCTAGTCTTAAAGTTAGTATAATGTGTACTAGAAGAGTGATGGTCTGTTGTACAGTTCTCATTTCTGGCTGCCATCCCTTTTTTCTTATAATATCATCAAGTCTATTTTGTCCAAAATGGCGATTCGGTTAATATGAGATACCGTACTTAGTATTCGACAAAACAAGACATAAAACTGTGGTATTTCATACAACCTGAAAAATAATTACTGAGTTGAAAGACATTTTAAAAAAAATATAAGTGTGGGTATTTTTGTTAATTTTGTTTGAAAATAATAAAATAACAATTGAGAAAGTAAATATTTCTGAATTAATTCATTAATTATGTTTTGTTTTAAAAATAGCAGAAAAAGAGAGAAGCGAAACCTATTGAATCCGACAAAGATGATGATGATGTTGACTAAAAAGTATCATTAAATCCGTTTTTCTCAATTCCTGATAGTTTACGTTACTTGAAAGATTCTATTCCATATTACCCTCCTATCTCCATATTACCCTCAAACGACAATTTTTTAAACTAAATTTTACTATTTAAAAAAATCTGTTTTGACAGCTTTTTATTGGATATATATATATTATCACAAGAAGTTGAAGGTTGTATTGGTTTTAGTTTCAGGTGTTAAATTATTTTCAGTATTGTTTTGTACTGAAATGTTATTCCATATTACCCGATTCTCCTCTATATGTTTGCAATATGGCGTGTTTTTTCTCGCGCACAGTGGATTTTTTTTATGTAGAGATAGCTCTACGTTAGCATAGGAGGCAGCCGACCAGATTGTATGTGTACGAAGCGTTTGGCTATGGTGCGAATCATTTAAGCCCTCAAACAACGACACCGTTTGTTCGGCATTCAATGTTCTCAGACTAATTAGTTTGTGTCCGCTGCCGCCAGTGCGGCGCTGGCGTCGTTTGCGTGTGTATGTTTTCAGCTCGGCAAAGCGAATCACCGCCGATCCGAAAAATTCGCTGCAGCGGCGACGCAGCCCACATACGGGCGATATTTGCGGCGGTACAACACGGCCTGCAGAGACCTCTAGCGGGCAGGCCGTTTAGCGGGTCCCTCATGTTAGATGCATGAGCACCGCTACCGACAAATCACGGCCAATTCGCTCAGCAAATTTCGCGAAATTGGGCGCTAACGAACAAGTTTGTTACGGGTGGGTAGACGTGTGTTCGATAACAATTATCATCGTATAAAGAAGTTTTCTATTATTAAGAATAAGGATGGAATTCCTTATTGAATAACGTAATACTAATAATAATGCCGTGTGGTCGTCATGACCTGCTGACAGGGTTTCTGTTGGCTGCGCATTCCGCCCCTGTCGTAGCCACCTTAACCTAACCCACTAGTCCTACCTGTTACAGGGGACCTACCGTTTAACGTCGAATGCGAACCACGGAAGTGTTCTGGACTACCTCAAAATAATAAAAAAAAAAATTCGCACATTTTATAAGAGCAGCAAAGAACATTCCGTCTGTATCTGTATTTTGAATTTGAATTTGTAATTGCGATGGAGTGCATGCTTCTGTAGTAATTTCTCTAGTCTTCTAATTACCCCTTTCTTATTTTTTTTATTATTATGATCTTAGACTAGTGTTAAAAGTCTCCACACATCTGCATTTGTCGCTCTCGAATTTTAATTTTAAATTCCTTCAGCGTTTTTGGTAAATTATTAATCACTTCACTTGGTAAATTGTTCCACACCCTGACACCCTTACCCACAAAAGAAAATATTTTAATACACTTCCTTATTAAATCGAGCGGCAGTTTGTGGTCATGGCCAACTTTCTCCTTCCATGTACTATACCTAATTCTTTGACCACTATTACGAACATATGAACATATGCCCTGCACATTCCCAGCACTCTCTTCACCCTCCTCCTTTCCCCCAATGACTCGCAATCCAGCTCCTTTAATGTATCAGTTACTGATTGTATTCCTCGGTAATTTTCACGAACAAATTTATCTGCCATTTTTTGCACCCCATTCCGACTCCTGTATCAGATACACAAAATGTGGGTCCTACACTACACCACTATTTCCCGTCAATGGTCTGACCCAAGTATTCTAATCCAATACCCTCATTTGTGTCGTACATCCTCTCATCACTCTTTACAGGAAATGAAGGATTTTGCAAGTCTTTCCAACCACCTGCGTAATGTGTCCTGACAAGATGAGTTTATTATCACATCGAAGTCAGTTAATATTGAAACTAGTCAGTAGTTGCTACAAGTTGCTAGGGACTTGATGCAATTTAAAGAGCTTGCGGTGTCTACTTTTGAGGATAGTAACTTCTCAACCATACAGTTCTTACAACTTAAAAAGAAATTATCATGTTTGAATGATTATGAATCTTTGGCTAGTCACATGACAAATTATTGGAATTAGTAGGATGTCTGAAAAGAGGGTGTATAATTTATTAAAACTTGAGCATGGTGAAATTACGCAAACATGAAGTTTATTTTTTTTGTAATATTTGGACAGTTATACATTGTCAAACTCAACTTGTATGTAGAAGAAGCAATGAAGAAAGTCAAAGAAAAATTTCCATGTGGCATAAGTTTTCAGGGAGAAAAAATCAGTATGCTACGATTTGTTGACGACATTGTCATGTTAGCAGAGAGGGCTGAGGATATTGAGAAGTTACTGAATGGCATGAACAAAATACTGAAGGAAGATTTCGGACTGAATATAAATCAAAGCAAGACAAAAGTGATGAAATGTAACAGAAATGATACCAATACTAGTGGATTAAATATAAAAATAGGATCTGATGCAATAGGAGAAGTAAGAGAATTCTGTTACTTGGGAAGTAAAATTACAACCGATGGCCGAAGCAGGAATGATGTTAAAAGTAGAATAGCACTAGCAAAAAGAGTTTTCATGAAAAAGAGAAAACTGTTAGTTTCAAATATTGATCTAGGAATCAGAAAGAACTTTTTAAAACTGTATGTGTGGAGCACAGCACTTTATGGTAAAGAAACATGGACTTTAGGAATACCGGAAAGAAAGAAAATTGAAGCATTTGAAATGTGGTGTTACAGAAGAATGCTGAAAATTAAGTGAACAGACAAAGTAAGAAATGAACGAGTTTTGGAAATGATGGGTGAGGAAAGAAGTTTGTGGAAGAAGCTTAGAGAAAGAAGAGACAGGCCGGTAGGTCATATTTTGAGACATGCAGGATTAATTAATTTGTTAGTGGAGGGAACAGTCGAAGGTAAGAACTGTGGAGGAAGACAGAAATTAGAATATATGAAGCAGATAATTGAGGACGTAGGCTGTAAGGGGTATGTAGAAATGAAGAGGTTAGCACAGGATATGATGGGATGGAGGATTTCATCAAACCACTCGAAAGACTGACGACAGCAAGAAGGACATTGTCAAACGTCTTTGATTTAAACAGTAAGAGCAATTTGAAATTTCTCAGGATCGATTGCTGGGTAGAACAAGTTGCATAGGTTTCCGTCGCGGGTGAAGTTTTACCGTTGCGCCGCTGGCGAGGTCGGACCCACGCTTCATAGCGCCACAGGGGTCTGTTGTCCACAGCCGGTGGCCTGGCCTGTCGAGATGCCGAGCTGCCTTCGCCGCCCATACTGGGTGGTGAAGATTACTTGCGGCTGTATGAGATGAAGATCCGAACCATAATTCGTTCTCCTGCTGCGAGAAAAACTTTGTCCACCTCGCACTGCGATGTGGCGTATGACCGTCGGCGAATCACAGCGCTGCCCGCCAAGATGACCGCTCCTGGTTGGCTCAACAGATCAAACAAAATGAACAAAAATGTTAATAACAATGTTGGCAGCTTCTCTATTGGCTGGATCGTCCCCCACCACTGTCCGAGTGCGCCCCTTTACTCAGAAACGGCATTAAGGACTACTTTCGGTCATCGACACTAGCTAACGGCATTTGGCGGGTCTTTTCCGAAACGTGATAAAATGGAAAGCGAGCCTTAGTTATTTATGATGGGCAATAAATCCACTGAATGTACAAGTGAGGTAGAAAGTTTAGTCACTCACCGGACGTTTACATCTGGGCGCTTTGTTGTGTCACATAGGACTGTTTGTTTGAACCACACCACACCAACCTCTCCCAGACCGTGCAAGTGCACTCGGTGCCCAATAACATGTACTTATTAATTCAATACAAGCTTCATTGGAACTGGTCAACTGGGAGACTGTTCCAACCAGAGGACGATTGGGAAGACGATCGCAGCTCTCCCACAGCGAGAAGCCAGCTGGATTGCGAATTGGGCAGCAATTTGTTGGGACCGGTATACGAGGACCCAGCAGACTTGGGACGGCCTATTGCGGCTATCGATGTCGGGTGTGAGGTGAGTTTGTGTGGTGAAAAATTGTGTCACAAAGGAATGAAATGGTCAGAGTTGGTGAAAAAATGTTTCGCTTAGTGGGTGAACAATTCTCCAGAGTAATTGTATATAACGAGAAAGTATTTTTGGCGACAAGTCAGTTTTTTCAGCTGTTTATCTATTGCCAAAGATGTGAAATCATTTCGGCAATTTGTGATATGACGTGAAAGTAATCTTGATTATGTGAAGCTTCTACAGAATTTTGAATATTTGCCAGAAAATGTAGCTGCTATTGGGCGAGTTAATTATAACTGGCAAATCGCAACGGATTACATCAGATCTTTTAATAATTGTTGTCGAAAGTAAACGTGAATTAGTTACAAAATTGTGGATATCGAAAGTTAAATTAGCTGGAATCTTCAAGACAAGACAGCAAAACGTGTTTACTAGCAATTTAAAATTTGTAAATGATACAATTTTACTTTAAAACACAACAAGGAACTTCACGTATATCTTCAGAACTGCACATTACTCTCAAACATCAGGAAATATCCAGTCAAATAAGAATTAAACCTCGGAATGAAAGATAACAAGCTGAAAATTAGCATAAACCTTCGTTTTGATATTTTATAAGATGGCTCAAAAGTCTCATTGAATCTCGTGTACGCTAGTCAGGATATTCAAGGTCAAAGGTCACAAAAACGTTTTTTTTTTTACAAATACCTCGCTTGCTTTACTCTAAATGTTATTTTGAGTTATTAGAAAAGTTGTTGAGCATACAATTCTCTACAAATTTCGTCATAGACAATATTTCATAGATTTAACCCTTCTTGAGATAGAGCGTGGAGAGTTGGGAGCGCTTAGCCGTATGGACGATAAACCTACTGTACGATATGTTAACTGTAGAATCCAATACAAAGTACGATTTATAATGTTAATTATTTATTAATAATGTTGTAATGATGAATAAACTGTAATTATTTACTAATTAATAAATTGTATTTATAGATATTATATTATTTATAAATCATATTTTAGTTTAATATTAACTTAACTAATATTAATAATAAGATATTTAAATGAAATAGCTTAAATTTACTTTAATTATTTTTTAATTTACCGACAGATTATCATACATTTGTTACAATTCAAGTTAATATATAGAGAATTTTGTTGTTGTTACTGCTTATGTCAAGTATGCAGCTCCATATACTTCATGTTCGTCGTTGTATTCCTCTTCCTGTCGCTCAACTTGAATTTCTAATTCATTATCATCATCGTCGTCATCCATTAAATTTGGTTCTAAAGCTTCAAGGATTTTAGGTCCATATTTACTTTCTTCATCCAGATCATCCGGTTATAATACAGCGTTGAGGTGTGCTTGTCCATTACACAGACCACAAATTGAGGATCATTTTGTGAAAAACATCGATATTATATCGATTTATGTACTTGTTACCGATAGTGGTGGTGTAACGGTTAGCGTTCTGGCCTCGCATTCGGGAGGACGGCGGTTCAAATCCCCGTCCGGGTATCCAGATTTGGGTTTTCCATGGTTTCCCAAATCACTCCAGTCAAATGCCGGGATGCTTCCTTCAAGAGGCCATTGCCGAATTCCCTCCCATACCTTGCCCCCCATCCTTTCCGTCTCTAAAGACCTCGCTGTTAAGAGACATTAAGCAGATACACAAAAAAAGTACTTGTTACGTTACAGAAGTCGATATATTAAAGCTTTCCAGCTTGATGTTAATACTTCAACTTTCAAAACATCACATTAACGCCATCGAGTCTACTGGCATCATTTTAAACAACTCGAATCGCCAGAAATAGCTATAAATTTAACCATATATTTATCTAAAACCGTCAAGAACATTCGACATATGAAATAAATTAATGCTATATTCGCATTCGACACACAAGTTTCATACAATAAATGCAACGAAATATGCTTGAACAATTTTTTGTTCATCATCATCCTCAACAGTTTCCAGCCTCTGCCGGGTCTGCTTTATGCACAAGCCTCTCCATTTCCTTCTTTCTTCCTACCACCTCTCTGTCACCACCTTTGTTCCAGTCCTCTCCTCTCTTCCTATACACACTCCTCCACTCCTTTCAGTCATCTATCTCTTTGTCTTCCTCTGGGTCGTTTACCATGCATCTTAATTTCGTGGATTTTTCTTGCGATTCTCTGAACCTCCATTCTCTTTACATGTCCATACCATCTCAGTCTAGTCCTCTCTACCCTTTCCTGTAAGGAGTTTCTCCTTTATGGTGTATCTAATCACTTCATTCCTTATCCTAGTCCATTTTTATTAACTCCCATTTTACAATTTATTGTTTTTTTTTTGTCATGTAGTGTTATTAACGCAACGATAGGGAATGTATATTAAAGTAAGGAAATTTCACCATCCAAGTCAAAAAGTCTCAAAGCAAAAATGATAGAAACCCAATAACTCGCCGTAAAATCCAAATAGATGGTATAGTTTGAGACTCACATTTTGGCTTACCAAATACAGAAATTGGAGGGTGTTCAAAGAAGAGCAGCTATATTTGTTTCTGCAAATTATCGCAGGGCCCAGTCAGTAACTGATATGATAAAGCAGCCAATAAAGTAAAGGAGGAGTGCTGGGAATGTACAAGGCATATGTTGATGATGGAGCTTTGGAGGGATATTAGTAAAAGAATTAGGAATAGTGCAGTGGAAGGGAAAAGACGACGATCACTACAAGCTGGCGCTTGATTTCATGCATAAGGGAGTTTGGAAAATTTTCTTTTGTTGGGAAGGGTATTATCATGTGAAGTGATGAATAATTTACCAAAACACTTAAGGAAGTTAAAATTAAAATTTCTAAATTGGAAAAGTAAAAGTAGGGAGGATATAACACTCCAACTATAAAAGAAATATTAAGAAATAAAATAAAAAGGAGTTGGTACATGAAAAGGTAATTTCCAGAGGAGGGTTAGCTCCATCTCGATTAAAAGTAATAATAATAACAATAATCAGGCATATAGAAATCCTCAAGGAATGCGCAGAAGAAACAGAATTACAAATTTAATTCAAAAACAAAATTCATAGGTAACAAAATAGAAACGCAAAAATTAACGACAAAATATGGTGAAATCGAAAGGGTGGAACAGTTTAAATATCTAGGCGAAATCATAGACCCAACAGAACTAGAAGGGAAAGCACAGGAATCAAAAGTACAGAAAATGAAGAAAGCAATGTGGTTAGTACAAAATGTATTTGAGACAACACCAAGATAAGACATTATAACACGGTAATTAAGACTGAAGTTACATATGCAAGTGAAACATTAGGAATGAATACAAGAAAGCAACAGAAAAATCAAGAAAGAAGAAAGAAAAATTATCAGAAAAATCCTGGGACCCAGAGATGAACAGTATAGACTTCAAACTACAAAAACTACAGAGAAAATATCAAACATAGAATAAGACTGAAATTTTATAGACATCTGAGTAGATTTCCGAAGGAAGGAATCGCAAGACAAAAATTGGGATACACACAAACAGTAAAAACAACAACCAAATGGATGAAGGAGGTGGAGAAAGACCTGAATTCTGCAGGCATTGCTAAGGGACACGTCACAGACCGAGAGATTTTTAAAAAGAAAGTGAACTCATGGGAAGTTATTTCAGATAAAAAAAAGAAAAATCTAAACGCGTCTGGACAGCCGAAGAAAAGAAAACCGTCAGTGATAGAATGAAAAAATATTGGTCCGCCAAGAAGAACATCCCAAAGAGAAACTGAACGCATCCAATCAGGATTGCTTATAGTTTTCAGTTATGGGGACATACGAAAATAATAATAATAATAATGGCGAGCGAGGCGACCCCTTATACTAGGCGAAGATTTGTGCACACATTGTGGTACATTTTTTGAAAAAACTGCCGTACCTAAAGACGTAATATTGAACATACTAATTCAAAGTCAATTCTAGATGTGCCATCAATCATTATTTTTGCAGAAAAATAAATAAATTATAATTATTTTTATTAATGCATGCTGACGAGAGGTCTTCAGTGTGAAAATTGCTATCGTAGAATAAACAAGTTTGGTAAATAGTACATCATCTCTGAATTCTCGCCCTGAAGCAGTTCTACCGGTGGTTCTCCGTTTAGGAGAAATCGAGGATTAAAAACTGTAAAAATTGTTCCTAAATAAGTTGTACCGCTAGGGGAGACCATTCATGATAAGGTCGGGTTAGCTGTGCTTGTTGAGGCAGTGTGTTGCTGAGCGGAAGATCCTGAGTTTAACCCCGAAATTTTTTTCTGTTTGTATTTTTTATTGCTATTTGATCTTGTAGTATTATAAATTTGCTTTGAAACAAAGTCTCCAAATTATTTATTTACTTGAGAAATACGCAAATGATGGATGATGTAAATCATAAAAACATTTGAACAGAAACTTACGTGTACACCAAGATCATTTTATTAAAAGCCTTATGATTATAATTTAATTCCTTTAATAGTATATAATATTAAAAAAAAACTTCGCGAGCCACCACAAAGTCCGTGCTTTTGGCTAGTAATAATAATATGCAACAAGCTGATCGTTGAGGATTGCTTTCGTTGTGGAGTTTTTCTCTGGCGGCCCTGGTCGAGCCAGCAGCAGGTAGGAGGGACCTGCCCGCCATCCCAGAGCCACTTGCCGCGCCGCTGTTCCCAGTTTCCAGAACTCGAGTTAAGTTTCCCTGGGGAGCGTTTCTCCCGTGGGGGCGCTCCACGCGCCAGAAAATGGCGTCGACTGCTGTGCCGTCTGTCGGCGATAATTCGACAAAGTTGAGCGTCGAGAGCTGAGCGTCAATTCCGAAGGGAGAGGGGGAAGTGGGGGTGGAAAGAGGGGCACTCGTCACAGGCGCTACGTCACGCTCATCCGTCAGCGACGAAAAAAGTTCCCCTCCTTTCCTTCCCGTTTGATGACTACCACGGAACAAACACAAAGACCAGTAACCATATTTCATTTCCTTCTACTTGTCCTAATCTCGGTAGCTCGTATTTGAACTTTTCTGAGCAAGTGTTTCTGCGTCATTTAGTTAGTTACGTCAGATGTTATTATGAAAATAATAGCGCGGCGTAAAAACTGTCGGAGTTAAACGCTAAAAAGTGCCAAGTCATGCGTGTAAATAAAAAGGTGAGACCATTTGGCTCTGAATATACAGTTAATGGTACGGTCCTTAGAGCGGTAGATTCCTCTAAATACCTTGGGGTAACAATTCGTAAGCAATGAGTATATCGAGAAGGTAATCGGGAAATCAAATCGTATGCTCCGATTTCTAGGTCGTAATTTAAAACAATGCACTCCGGAAGTTAAATCGATTGCATATAAGTCACTAGTCCGTCCTGACTTGGAATATTGTTGTTATGTATGGGGTCCCCATCAAAAGGGGTTAATGGAGGCATTAGAGACGGTCCAAAGACGAGCCGCCCGATTCGTGACAGGTATATATAGTTGGAGGTTAAGTGTAAGTGCGATGTTGAAGGAGTTAGATTGGGAAGACCTGGAACACCGAAGGCGTTGCTCTCGACAGAAGCTGATTGAAAAATTCACGACTGGCATATTTCGGAATGACAGCAAACAAATATTGCTACCAGCAACATTCGTATCTCGGAATGACCGCGAAAATAAGATAAGAGAAATCAGGGCCAGAATTGATTCTTTTCTGTATTCATTTTTCTCACGAGCGATTAGGGAATGGAATAGAAAGGTTTTACCGGGCGAGTAAACTTAAAATCCGACAGGAGTAGCTTTCCATAAAGCTCTGCGGCCATCCTGATCTGGGTTTTCCATGGTTTTTCCCAGATCACTCCACGCGAATGCTGGGATGGTTCCTCACAATAGCCCATGGGCGCCTCGTGCCATATCCCGTATATCCCTTCCCAACTATTACCCTTTTGGATAGGTGCAATGCACCCTCCGCCACACACTTTTAGTGAATCGCTGAGTAATAGTAATAGAAGTCGACGATGTGTAAAGCCATTAGAACAGAAGTACATTATTTGATTCTCTCAGGTGAAATGTTTATTGCCTAGGATATACAGGAACAACTAGACACTCGAAATCACCAGATTTGGAGAAAAGCGAATTCACCCATCTTCCTAACATTCGGGAGGACGGATCCCGTCCGGCCGTGCTGACTGTGTGGTTTTCCGTTGTTTTCCACAGTTCCTCCAGGCGAGTGCCAGGATGGTTCCCTTGAAAGGCCAGGGGTGAAATTGCATCCTCTTCCTTTTCATTAGGTTAGTTTGGCTGAAAATGTTCCCTGAGATCCTTTAGAAGCCCGACTCCCAGACTTTACCTGGAAGGAATGAATCTTAAAACAGAAAAAAATCACAGTGTCTAATGTAGTGTATTGTCGCACAATTACCTGACATTCGGGAGGACGGGGTTACATTCTGTCCACCCATCCTAGCTGGGGTTTTCCGTGCTTTCCCGCAGTCACCCCAGGTGAATGCTGGGATGGTTCCATAGAAAGGCAACGGCGGACTTCCATCTCCTTCCATCCCTGCCCCTCCCCTTAAGTTAGGATGGTTGAAAAGGATCCCGGATACCCTACAGTAACCTGGGATTCACTCGGCAGGAATGAATGAATCACGACGAAAAAAAAATAAGCAGAAATGAGAAATTCGTAAGTCCTCTAACGGCTCAGCCCAGGCCCTCAGTATAGGGAATAATGGATTCAAAAAAAAAAAAAATAATCACGTAAAAAGTAGGAATTATAAGTATAAATGCTACATAAATTTGGTTATCAGGTGAATATAGTAATACATTACATTATCTTGTAAACAGTCCAGTCTATGTATCTGGTGCACAGTAGTTCTCAGCCTGTCTCAGTTCGCGGGGAATGCTGTGCTGTCCCGCGACACGGCACTGCGGGTGTCCTATCGGCAGCGCCTGGGCGGGACAATGGCGGCGCTGGAGTGAGAGCGAAGAGCCGAGGACAAGGGCCGCTCCGCCGAGAGGATAAGGACAGCCGCCCTTCAGGCGAGGTCCTCACCGACTCGTGACTCGAATACAAAACCTGCTCTAACGCATTAGCGGCAAACCAGTCGCACAGAGAAACGCAGTGACGCCGTACAGAGAGACACGTGTGCCTGGGATTCTTTCAACTCGCGTCAGTAGATAGCGCACAAACACGAAAGAAATTCCAGCAATTTTCTATGGTTTCTACATCTCTCAATAAGACGATAACTTCCTGAGACATATGGAATTCAGTATTATTCTTTTATACTACTGTATTATAAACCTGTAAATAGGCTGCTTCTGTCTGTTCGTTTGTTCAGACATCTCACAAAAACCGCCAGTCTAAATTGGGAGTACATAAAATCCTGCATATAAGATACACACTCCTATACACGATACCCACCAAAGACCATGTTACACCAAAGATAAATACACCTCACTTTGGATTCTGTTAATATGTATGTATATTCTTTTTACTACGTGACTTTGGTTATTTATTCCTCAAATTACCTGAAATATAGTGCCTTAGAATACACGGAAAACGTTAATCAAACCACTACATCAAAGATTAACACAATAGTAAGCTTAATGAAATTGTGAAATTTAATTTTCAGTGATGGTAACAGAGATACTGCGTAGCAAACGTAAACACGGTACTACGCACAGAGCAACGTTCACCTGTTTGTTAGTTGTTAAGTAAAATTCTGGCCGTTTGAAATGTTTCTAATCCCCAGTTCCTGTTAATTTCCATTAATTACTATGCGAATCTGAGATTGTGAATAATAAAGAAACAACGTGTTCCATATCTCTCGACAGTGTCTTCTTACAATTGTTTTAATTCATTAGAAGATTTAGCACAATATTCATCATTCCAAAATTTGACCGAAACCAGGGTAAATTTTCGAC
Organism: Vandiemenella viatica; assembly: GCA_031002005.1. Lineage (NCBI taxonomy): Eukaryota > Metazoa > Arthropoda > Insecta > Orthoptera > Morabidae > Vandiemenella > Vandiemenella viatica. The sequence goes on along the minus strand of JARYHS010008075.1, from coordinate 177,855,292 downwards.
ACAGGACTCAGAAACTTTTTGAGACACTGTGCGCGGGGAATAGCAAAGCGTGGATTTTAAATACAAATATTCGATATAACTTCGTTTGCAGCACAGGTCTTGCCGCTTCCAATACTTCTCTCTCTAGTTCATCACTTTTCTTGTTTTATATATTTAACGAATTGGTCCTGGATGCATTTAATATACAGGGTGATTCAAAATAACGTGGACAAAATGGCATGGTACATCTGTCATACAATAAGGATAAAAAATCGCATAGGAACAGAGGGTCGCAAAGGCCTGTATACAGGATTGGTCGCTGTGGACCAATCGCATGGCCACCACGATAACCAGACTTGTCTCCCTTGGATTTTTTCTTGTGGTGATTTTTAAAAGGACTTGTGTATGAAACGCCTGTTGAAACGCCGGAAGACTTGGTGGGAAGAATCGTTGCGGCAGCCTGATGCGTTCGAGATACACCTGGTATCTTTGAGAAGGTGTGCTGTTCCACACAACGGCGATGCCTGGCTTTTCTCGATGCATTTGGCAAAAACTTTGAGCATCTGCTGTTGGCTCAACATTTGGCTTGCATTAGTCGAATGTGAGTGAGTAATTATCAATAAAATGATCTGTAATGGTTTTGTTTCTTCTCTTTGTGTCAGTATTATTTTAGACGCCCTGTAGCGACTCCGGATCGCAGTTGCGACCGTCTGTTCCTATGAGATATTTGATTCTTATTGTATGGCTGATCTACCATGTCATTTTATCCACGTTATTTTGAATAGCCCTGTATACGATTCTTCTTACCCATCGCGTTACAAAGCTGTAAAAAAAGGGGAAAAAAGAAAAGTGTGAGTCGTGGCGAATTTTACGTTGTGGCCTTTTTGAGCTAGCCGGAACGCGTTCTGGCTGTTTTCTGTAAGTACCATAACGCGACCTGTGGCCGTTTTAAGGAAAACAGAACGCACTGTGGTCTTTTTCTTCGCTCAATAAGCATTTTCAGTTTTTGAGCGTAGCAGGTACATATAACTTCTCATCGTTACCGGGTATAGTGTGGTCAGTTTTATTCCTTGCTGTTAAGCATGCTCCAAATGCACTATTATTATTGGTATTTATAACAATTCGTATAAATTGTTGAATGTATTCACATACACACTCGCTATTTGGCGTAATGTATTGTGACGTAACACTTGTATTGCTCCTTTTATTTTGTAGAGAACACATGTGAGTGTTACTTTATCATACTTTTAAATTAATACTTTTACTTATATTTCCTGCACCAGACCAGTACATAAGGATTTCCTTATCCCTCTTTGTCCGTTGCTGGTTTTATTTCGATACTCACGCTGTAAATCAAATTATTATTAATCAAATTCTTACCATACAAACTTTAAATCAACTCCTTTGTCTATATCTATATTTCAATATCAATATCAAATAAAACACTTTCTACTTATCTCATAATTCCTATATTTTTCGTTAAAGAAACAATTATCTTTTACAAAGTCATATTCCATTATCTTTATCAAAACCCTCTACCCTCCGCCCTCAGGCTAATATTTTCTTCTTCTTAATCCCGCCAGGATTCTTCGTGGCTTCCATCTAGCCATTCTATTTCATCGCTTCTCTTAAAACATTTTCTTTCCAAAACCAACTCGTCCTCTTCCTTTCAGATCTATTCTTAAACTCTATATCGACTGTTCTTTATTTTCCAGAGATCTCATTATACTCATCTTGACGTACTTTGACCTTGGAACTTAAAATTCAGAGTTATTATATATAATTACAGTTATTAAATAATAAAAAAAATAGCCTTTTTTAATGTCAAAATCACAAAACGTGAGGTTGTGTACCTCACACAATGGCCTTGACAATCCGATTTCCTCACATCTGATGACTGCTCTAAGAGTTTCGTTTTCGGTGCTTTGGTTCGACTCCAAAAGTATTTAGTTGGTTCGCAGACAGGCCGTTTGGACGTGTGTATCCAGTACAGGCTCGATCGCTTGCGGCTGTTTGCGGTTGGCTGTAACAAGTTGCAAAGAGCCAATTAGCGGTGACCGGCGTGGCCGCTGTTAATTAACACGGTCGCCGACAAATTGGTGGCGCTGAGCGGCGGCAGAGTGGTCACCATCAGCCACTCCTCCCAGACGCTCGCGCCCCTCTCAGGCCCACACACTCCCCCATCAAGTGTGCGTCGTCAAGCCTTGCCGTAACCCAAGGCTGCACAGCCGGTTTTGGAGACACCATACAGTTTCAATTGAAAGTTAGCCTGCGGGCCGCATAATATTTGCCTATAGTTTAGGGCTACCAGACGTCCCCGTTTACTGGGGACAGTCCCCGTATTTAGCTGTCTGACCGAGCGTGGTGGTGTAACGGTTAGCGTTCTGGCCTCGCATTCGGGAGGACGGCAGGTTCGAATCCCCGTCCGGGCATCCAGATTTGGGTTTTCCATGGTTTCCCAAATCACTCCAGGCAAATGCCGGGATGCTTCCTTCAAAAGGCCATTGCCGAATTCCTTCCCATTCCTTGCCTCCCATCCTTTCCCGTCTCTAAAGACCTCGCTGTTAGAGAGAAGTTAAGCAGATAAAAAAATAAAAAAAAAGCTCTCTGTCCCCGGAAATATTTCGTCCCCGGATTTTTACTGTTGTTCTCAGATTTTTTTTTTTTTTAATCTAGCGAGAATTCTTTAAAAGCCCTGGTTTAAAGCAAGAGATATGAAGCGCACTTCTTTCCTTCTATGTGCCTAGAAATAAAAGAAAATTACAAGGATACTGCGTCTTGGACACAACAGCTTTGGAAAATCAAGTTTCCTTGCTGTGTGCAACATGACTGTCTGTGATCCTCATTTAAAACACAAAATTTAAACAATATGTGGCTTTTAAGTTAACCCAACTTATAACTTATAAAAGTACAACGCGTAATTAGGACAAATACGGAAAGTGTCCCCGGATTTTGGTGAAAAAGTTGTGAAGCGTCCTCAGATTCGGAGAAAAAATTCTGGTAACCCTACTATAGTTTAATTTTATTGCAATGGAGCACAGGCTTCGGTGGCAATTTCCCTAAACACCCATCTTCCCCCTATCCTGCACCCACCTACATTTGCCCTCTACAAATTTTATCTTTAAATTCTTTCAAAGTTTTCGGAAAAAATTATTCATCATTTCTCTTGGTAACTCATTCCAATCCCTGACACCCTTACCTAAAAAAGAAAATCTTCCCACACCGTTGTGCCTGAAATCGAGTACCGGCTTGTGGTCATGGTCATCTTTTCCCTTCCATGAACTACTTTTCATACCTACTGCAATATCTTTCCATGCCTCATCGCCAGTATATGCCCTGTACACTCCTATGACCCTACAGTTACAGTTGATATTTAAATATAACGCAGATACAACCAACAGAGTTTAATTAAAATCAATAGTAAGAACCATTAATGAGCCCTTGCAGAGGTTTCTTAAAAATATGTAATCAAATATTAACAAACATCAATAAGACCTTTATCGAGGTTTTTGAGATAGCAGATTCTAGACCGGTGTTTCTCAAACTGGGGTGCGCGAACCCCTATGGGTTCACCAGTTGATCACAGGGGGTTCGCGACAGGATTTCCGTAATGCCAGACTGGCTGTCTCACTGGTACAACACGCACAGTGGCGAATATCGCTCGTTGTTGGACATAATCGCTAGTAGTGGAGCTAAAACAAAAAAAAAAACTTGCAGTTTTTTCTCAAGGGGGTTCGCCAGCGACTAGGAAATTTTATAGGGGTACAGGAAGCTTAAAAGTTTGGGAAACACTGTGCCTGACCATTGCTGATGGTGGAAAAAATGAAATACGCTTCGTAGCCCACATAACAGTGCAGAATTTCGGACGGTGGTTGAATTCAGAGAAATAGTGATACATCCACTTTATAAGACCTTGTAAGACCTTCCACGAGCGATTAGGGAATGGAATAGAATAGATTTACCGGGCGAGTAAACACAAAATCGGACAGGAGTAGCTTCCGATAAAGCACTCCGGCCATCCTGATCTGGGTTTTCCATGGTTTCCCTAGATCGCTCCAGGCGAATGCTGGGATGGTTCCTCACAATAGCCCATGGGCGCCTCCTGCCATATCCCGTATATCCCTTCCAACCCATTACCTTTCCTGACAGGTGCAATGCACCCTCCGCCAAACACTTTTAGTGAATCGCGGAGTAATTGTAATAGTAATAGTAAGACTATTTTTTGGTTAATGGTTCTTGATTACTTCAGACCGAACTTCGTGCTTACTAAAGTTCTCAAATTATTAATACACAGCACTAGAAGCCGGTTAATTGAATTTCAGTTCGTTCGTAGTCACCGTAGGTCACCAGATAGCGTCCTCAACCAGTCCGGCACAAGAAGTGGATAATTAACTAAGAAAAGTCTTCAAGTATAAGATAATGAAGTTAACTTCTCCACACATTTATTGAAATAACGTACAACATCGAACCGGTTGGCCACTACCAAAATTTAGATGTTAAAGCTATCGAGACTTCGTCAACCGTAGATTGCTAGATTCTTTGATAAAAGGAAAGTTAATAATCAAATCTGTTGTACACCAAACTACTTCCGACGTCACGTTTCACTGTTCTGCTATATTCTTACACTGTTAAACTTTCTGTAAGACACACATTGTTCCGGCTAAATAAATTCAGTCTTCTTCACGGTGCTTACTACACCGCACTGTTCAAATAGCGTCTAACACAATACACGACGCGAGCCGTCCGCTACCATAGTTCGGCTACGACTGACCTGAAACAATGTACTCATGCGCTCATCTCGGCACTACTTGCGGGTCGGCGGAAAGCTACTGTTATGTTACAACCTGGTGACGGAGTTTCGATTTGCCGCGCATTCCGCCTCGGTCGTGGCTGGAGCTGCAGTATAACGTGGAATGAGAACCACGGAGCGAGTGAACACAGATCTTCCAGGCAAACGCGTGAAGATTATACTGCACCACGGAGCATGGTGGGGTAGCTGAGATGATCAAGTGCAACTCTTACATGCTCATCGCCGCAGTAGAATTGAACTAACTCCCCCGGACTTTTAAAATAAGCTCATAACCACTGAAGTCCCGGGACTCACTCGCAGATGGCGTTAGTAATATCAACTCGACTTCGTGTTTCAATTGAACTAACTTTCAATCGACACGTGCAGACTCTGGTCCATCGAAAACAACTATTTGCCCGTGGAATGCTGATTTTAAACGCGGTCACACGGATACAAATGATGCGAAACGCTCGGGTAGGCCAAATGAAGCAGTAACTCCGCGAAATGTGAAACAAGTTTTGAAAATCGTGATGGATGACCACAAAGTGAAAGTTCATGAGTTTTCTGAGATGATAAACATGTCAACTGGAAGTGCGTGGACGATTTTAAAAGAAAAGTTGGGCATGAAAATAGTCCTTTCCAAATGGGTGCCGCGTTTGCTCACAATGGAACAAGAGTAACAACGAGTCGACGATTCAAAGAGCTGTTTGTCACTGTTGACGAAGAAGAAAAAAAATCAACTTTCATCAAGACAAGACACCATGTCACAAGTCAATGAAAAAAATGGCCAAATTGAACGATTTGGGCTGCAATATGCTTCCCCACTAGTGTTGCAAACTGAAAAAAAAATTTTTTTTCAGATTTGTGAAAAAAACCTAGCACCCTTGTTTTTTTTTTTAATTTGCTTTTTTTTTTCAGAAAGCAATATATTTGATAAATTATAGTTTTATTTATGGAACTTACATTTTACATGTGTGTTTTAAATCTTACTAAACCATATCATGTCTTACATTATGATTCATAAATGTATCTATATACATAATTTTTTATCCATCCTCTATGTCAGTACCACATTCACTAGTATCAGTAATACCAACACTAGTGCAGTCGGAGTTGGAATTTTCTGTTTCTTCTTCTGTCTCCTCTAGATCCATAACTTCAGAAATAGTTATATTTTCTTTTACTGTTTGTATTGTATGCAAAAGCTTTTGAGATTGCAATTTTAAATTGTGAGCAAAGTACACACTGTGCATAAAGACTGCACTGATAGTTCTGTAATACAGTCTTTTAAGTTTAAATTTAAATCTATTATCATACAAAATAGGAGCTTTATTTGTTTTCAATCGTTGGTTTACGCCAACGGTTGCAAGGAAATGACTCAGTATCACTATACGCTGCGAGTTTAACAAGTATCCGAATATATGGAAAGCACAATAAGTAATAAAAAGAGGCAAAAAACCGTAGATAAATTTATTTATTTATTTATTTATTTTTTATTTTTTGAAAAGATTCGTAGGTCTACAGATAAATTTGTAGGGCCTGGCTGCACTAGTTCAAATAGTGAGTATCAATCCAAACAATGGGGAACGGGGATTCCTTCTCACTCAACCTAGCCTTTTCGGGAAGTCCCCATTCGTAAAAGAAAACTTCAGTCAATGTTACCAATATTTTTGTAATTTTTTTTCTATTGAACTAGAAAAATACAGTAAATTTAAAAATTAAGATAAGTACTTAGTATAAACTCTAAAACAGTCATATTAAACGATAAATGCCTTAAAAATTTGAAATTTAGTAGTTATGAAAAAAAATTTCCCAGAAAAAAAACGTTTTTTTCAGTTTTTTTCATGTTTTTTCAAGTCAGAAAAAAACCGTTTATTACAACACTATTCCCCACCAACCAAACTCTCCAGATCTAGCCCCCAGCGACTAGTGGCTGTTTGCTGATCTCAAAAAGAAGCTACAGGGAAAAAGTTTTGGCTCGAATGAGGAAGTCATCGCTGCAACTGAAGCTTATTTTGAGGACAATGACAAATCGTTTTACAAGCATGGTACCTAGAAGTTAGACAAGCGTTGGAATGAATGTATAGCTCGTGAAGGTGAATATCTTGATAAATAAAAATGAATTTTGCGAAATAAATGTTGTTTTCTTAGTTAGTGCCGGACTTATTGAATGATGTATGTGTTGTGTAATTCGTCAACCATTTTCAATCATCAACAGATGAGGCCTCATAGAGTCGAGAGGACTGATCATCCCAGGATGTGAAGCTTAGACTCCACACCTACTTCACCGGTGCACTAGAGACCGTCTCGCTTGCGCATGCTTCCGTGGTTCCTTCAGGACACACCTGTTTTCCCATTTCTTATAGCCGTTGCCATTAACGACTTTTATTTTTAAATTCATTCCTTCAGCGTTTTTATTAAATTTTTATTCATTGCCTACCTTGGTAATTTATTCCAAAAGCTTGCCCCATTACCGACGAAAGAAACATTTTCCACGCCCTCATTGTGAGAATTATCGCACCATTAGCCTAACAACACATGCTTCAAAAATACTGACCAGAATAATATACAGAAGGATGGAAAGGGTAGTAGAAGAGATAGTAGGTGAAGATCAGTTTGGGTATAGGAAAAATCGCGGTACAAGGGAAGCAATTCTGTCTTTAAGATTAATACTCGAAGAGAGGATCAAGAAAAACAAAGATACTTTTATGGCTTTTGTTAATTTAGAAAAAACTTTTGATAATGTTAGGTGGGACAAAATGTTCAAAATTTTAAAGAACTCAGGTCTAAAGTATCGAGATAGAAGAATACTCTATAAGAATCAAGTGGCTATAATAAAAGTAGAGAATCACGAGAGACATGCATCAGTTAAAAAGGGTGTGAGAAAAGGTTGTAGTCTATCCCCGTTAATATTCAACCTGTATTTAGAAGAAGCAATGAAGAAAGTCAAAGAAAAATTTCCATGCGGCATAAGTATCCAGGAAGAAAAAATCAGTATGCTACGATTTGCTGATGACATTGTCTTGTTAGCAGAGAGGGCTGAAGATATTGAGAAGTTACTCAATGGCATGAACAAAATACTCAAGGAAGATTTTGAACTGAATATAAATCAAAGCAAGACAAAAGTGATGAAATGAAGCAGAAATGATACCAATACTACTAGATTAAATATAAAAATAGGATCGAATGCAATAGGAGAAGTAAGCGAATTCTGTTACTTGGGAAGTAAAATTACAACCGATGGCTGAAGCAGGAATGATGTTAAAAGCAGAATAGCGCTAGAAGTAAGAGCCTTCATGAAAAAGAAGAATCTGTTAGTTTCAAATATTGATCTAGGATTTAGAAAGAACTTTTTAAAACTCTTTGTGTGGAGCACAGCACTTTACGGTAGCGGAACATGGACTTTAGGAATACCGGAAGTAAAGAAAATTGAAGCATTTGAAATGTGGTGTTACAGAAGAATGCTGAAAATTAGGTGGATAGACAAAGTAAGAAATTAACGAATTTTGGAAATGATAGGTGAGAAAAGAAGTTTGTGGAAGAAGCTTACAGAAAGAAGAGACAGGCTGGTAGGTCATATTTTGAGACATGCAGGATTGGTTAATTTGTTAGTGGAGGGAACAGTCGAAGGTAAGAACTGTAGAGGAAGACAGAGATCAGAATATATGAAGCAGATAATTGAGGACGTGGGCTGTAAGGGGTATGTAGAAATGAAGAGGTTAGCACAGGATAGGAAGAGATGGAGGATTAGAAATAGATTTCAAGGATAAAACATCAGTATGCATAGGAAGGGATGGAGGATTGCATCAAACCAGTCGAAAGACTGACGACAGCAAAAAAAAAAAAAAAAAAAAATATTATTTTGCGACGGTAAAACATATTAAATCTACACAAAAAAGTAATATATTATTCATAGATACACAGCTAACCTTCATTCGTAGGTTGCTACAACAGCGTAAGTTATATACAGAGACTACAGCGAAAATATCCGGATTTGGTGACTCATCTTAATAACCAAAATAAAGATTCAAAAGATTTTTTTTTTATGGGTTTACGGATTGTCAACCTCGAGGTTCCTTAGCGGCGGGAAAGTATTGGAAGCAAGGAACTGGAATGGATTCGGCCAAGCCCTTTGAAGCTTTTCCTGGAGTGATTTCGAAAAAACTAAAGCATGGAAAACCAAAATCAGGATTGCCGGACGGGGATTCTAAGTAGCTACCTCCCTAAAACAATGCCACAGGTAGCGGTCACCCACAAAGCTCGATATTTTAAATAAATAAGTATTTTTATTTACGGCTGGGATGTAATACGAAAACATATAAGTAGGTAACAGCAACATCTTTGGACAGAGAGTGAAAATATCTCCGGCCGTGCATTGCTCGCCGAAGAATGTCAAGCTACGTAACGCGTGACACACATCATGCCCAAACCGGCCTTTTATTATATTTGATTATGTCACATGTAAATGATTTAAATTTGGTAATTTAAGTTATTACAGTAGACCATTCATTATTTATAATAACTAGCAGAGCTCCCGGCGTCGTCCGGTTTAGTTGCCGTGGATTTACCCGTACATTATTTTTATTCACCCAATAAGGAATATGTGTACCAATTTTTATAAAATTCGCGCCATCCATTTCCGGAAATAAATCAAACCTAGACTCACCCACAATTTAACCAGAAAGGGGTATGTTGAAGATTTACTCCTATACTATTTATATTCGTCCCAAAGGATTCATGTGTACCAAGCTTCATTAATTTGGTAGCAGCCATTTCTGGTAGTAAAGTAAAGGTTGATTTACCAGAATGGAGTGGGTTGGATGCTCCGAAGCTGAATCACATTTTTATTTTGGTCCAGATTACATTTCAACCTAATACAACATCTGCTAATGTCGCAGCTCGAAAATCCCTACGCGCATCAATACAAACTATATACATAAAAAAGTATCTGGAATGTGTCTGTTTATTCCGATATCGCGCAGAAAATACAGATTTTGAATGGATTTTCAGAAATTAAAAGCTTGGGGTAAAATTTAAAATTTAACACATTTCTTAAGACGTTGCAACCCATTTTTTCTTTACGAATATTGTAGCATCACCTGAAAACTGGTGAGTCGATTTTGATTGAGTTTTCACAGTATCAAAATTTAGGTGTGTCTCATTATGCTGCCCCATCTGCCCCTGAAGATTTTCTCATTATACTAGGTCATCTGGCACTGGAACTCAAAATTAAAATCAATTCCATACTCTACAGTTGAATATCAAGTATTTTCCAAAACCGCATTTTTACGAAAAAGAGTTGTTATGCAAAAATACTGTTAGTCGTCAGAGATTGCAGTTTCGTTGCCTGAGATAACTTCGACGACAACGATGTTCTACATCTACATCTATACTCTGCAAATCACAATTACTGTGGGTGGCAGAGGGTGCTAAGCACCAATCCTAATTCTGCGCATTTCAATCCCGAACAGATCGAGGAAGGAATGAATACATAAATGAATCAGTACGGCATCTTATTTCTCTAATCTTTTCCCTCCTGTCATTGCGACCTAAATAGGTTCTCCGGTGTTTACTTCAAAATTATTAATTTACGTGTTTTCCTCTTTACATTGTTTCCATTCCGCATTTAGTACAGCCATTTACGCGGTTTAAATAAGTAATTAGCTACATTTAAGGAAGAAATCGGAAGATGCGATAATACGGCTCCAACTTCTAGTTGGTATTAGGTCTTTGGTGTTTTACGCTATACCTTCAGAATTTAATGTATTGCTCCGGTGCTGTGTAACGTTGAAGCATAAGACATACCAAACAATTCAATTTAGATTTTAAGCTTTAAACTGTGAAAACCACATCTAAATCTGCGCAGTAGTTTTTGTGTTTTTCTGGAAACAATATATCCAGTTTTCGTTTTATAGGTGTAGGTAAAGATCTATGGTCCCAATACAATCCGTACAAGATCAGTAGGGCAGAGAGTGCTCTATGCACATGCGGATCCCCAGGAACACGTGATCATACACTGTTTGAATGCGCATTAGAAGATATTCGAGTCATACAGTACAGAATGAAGTTCACGGGAAAGACTACGTCGGAAATACTTCGTCTTCTTCTTGTTCTCGTGTCGATGACAGCATCAGATATGTCGTAGTTTATCCGACAATGAGATGGCTTTGTCAGTAGCTGATTGGAGGTCAAATTGATATACATTCATTCCGATTTGTGTACAAGACAGCTGATGTACAAGGGGTGATCAAATTAAAAGGTACGAAACGACACGGTGGGTACAAATGTAGACTTTATTCAAAATATACACCATAGGCCTCAGCACAACGATCCCACTGATGAACAAGCCGCAGGATTCCTTGTTCCCAGAATTCCTGTGGCCGTTACGAGACCCAGTCCTTCACAGCGTCCTTGAGTACGTCGTCCGAGTTGAAGCGCTTCCCTTTCAGGTGTTTCTTCAGTGTACCAAACACATGGAAATCGCAGGGCGACATGTCCGGACTGTAGGGCGGATGGTCCAACGTCTCCCACTTGAACTTGGCCAGTTCCATGTGTGTGACTCTGGAGACGTGTGGACGCGCGTTATCATGGAGCAGAACCACACCCTCCGTGAGCAGCCCCGGTCTTTTGTTCTTGATGGACCTGCGTAGGCGTCGGAGTGTCTCACAGTACACATCCCCCACCTGTACGCCATCCTGTCCTCATACGAATTTCCGCATGATTTGGACTCCGCGTTTGCTCTCTACTGCGCATGCGGGCGCCCGCGCATGCTCCGATCCCAGTCAGAGACTCCAATCGCATCCCGAGATGTCACGCTACGTTCTCCCGTGGCGTAATATGCAAATATTTAACTGTTACGTTTTTACATCGTTTCGTACCTTTTCATTTGATCACCCCTTGTACCTTGGTTTCTCTCTCCCCGCACGAACATGTGGTATCTGGCTGTTCTCCCAGGTATCCCCAAGTGGCAAGTGTATCTTTGCAGCGGCCAACTCCAACTCGAAGCCTGTTAAACCACTTCCATATGGGCCGTGGTTGTTCAGACCCGGGTGGTGGACTCTCTTTTGACTTGATCCACTCAAAGTCATGTTGCACTCTCTTCTCCTAAGACAATATTCTTTCATTGCTTCGTGATCCATTTAGTGGCTTAGAAGTCCGCATGAAATACTAAAAGACAATCACCTCTGGGAAGAAATGGACAAGCTGGTAGATGCTGTGTCAGATGCAGCTAAAGAGCGATATCGGCTTCAGCATAGCTAGCAATCTCTGAGGATATCACAAGCCGTGTAGGGAAAAGATCAAGATACCCAAAATGGTCAAAAGACTTTTATAGACAATTAAGTGGAAGGCAGATGCCGGAAGTGGGGCTTCTGGAATTTACCGATGCTTATTCTTCAATGAATACCAGCGATAAATGAACTTTACTACTGAAAATTCAATTTTTAGTTCTTAAGTTTTGCTGGGTAACGGTGTTACCTTGTAGTAATAAGTTGTGTTAACTTACAGTATGTAGAAGTAATAGTATATTAATTTGTACCATGTACGTAGTATATAGGATTTATGTTGGGTTTTTTTTTTTTTTTTTTAACTGCTTAACGTCTCTGTAACAGCGAGGTCTTTAGAGACGGAAAAGGATGGGGGCAAGGAATGGGAAGGAATTCTGCCATGGCCTTTTGAAGGAAGCATCCCGGCATTTGCCTGGAGTGATTTGGAAAACCATGGAAAACCCAAATCTGGATGCCCGGACGGGGATTCGAACCGCCGTCCTCCCGAATGCGAGGCCAGAACGCTAGCCGTTACACCACAAGGCTCGGTTTTATGTTCTTAAAAAATTTGCTAAATAGAAAATATTGTTGTAGGATTGTGAATTAATGGTTCGTTTTAGACTCTAGTGAACGAACTATCAGAATGTACAGATAAGTAAAAAATTAAAAGAGTCCCAATACAGCACCCTGCGGCACTGCCACATACTTCCACCTCTTCTGGTGCGGCGTTTCCAACACCGACTCTTTGTATCATCTGCTTCTCACAATAACCTTGCCCATATCTAGCGTAGGCCGTTACCATGGAGAATGATTACTCCTCCACGGAAACGTGGGGTAAGATGAACTGGGTTTGTTTCCCGTCGAGGCCGTTTTCGTAAGGGTTGTTGTTACTGTGTATGACTGTGATAGTATGTATGTTTAGTGTGCAGTGTTGTTTGTTTCGTGGAGGAGAAATACAAGAAGGTAGAGTTGAAACCTGGCAGTCGGCCCATTTAGGTCTACTCTTACGAAAGACACCAGGAGGTCTGGCATTTAATGCAGGACTTTTGTACAAGATCTGGTGATTAGGAACTGCGCATCTTCTCTACTAGGCCGGCCAAGTCCTGGTTAAGAAAAATTTCTTCCGCCACCAGGACACGAACCAGCTAACCCCGTGACAGCGCCGGAAACTATCACGGTGCTGAGGCAATGGCGCCGACAATCATTACAATAATGAATAGCACCGGTCCCAATACAGTACCTTGTGGAACTTTCGTAATTACTTCCACATCTTTTATACGGCATTTCCAACACTTTTCCTATAGCTTTTATGAATAGAGCTGCAAAAGTAACGAGAAGCTGTACACCCGTATGTGTCGTTACTAAACCAGTTACCACTCGTTACTATCGTATCGTTACGTAAGTCGTTACTTTTGATACTTTCGAGGACTAGCATGAAGCATCGCTTCGAGTCACGTCGTGTACCGATGACTTCGTTAGTACTTTCTAAAGGTTAAGTAAATTGTTCATTTAGTAAAGTAAAATTAAGTAAATTGTTTGTCTGGATAAAACTTAAAGATTTTAGTACATAAATCTTACTGAAGCTTTCTGAATGTACGCTTGATTTACTGAACTGAATATTATATACTAGCTTCAACCCCGTAAAAAATGACGGTTAGAATGCAATATCCTGGCAGTTCAATTTTTTTTAGTTGGTTAAATATATGGAATTGTTATTACATAGTGCTAATGGCCTGGATTTTGTAATTTTCTATATATTTCATTTGTAGTTCACACAGCGATACAGTAAAAACTTCTACTGAATTAATAACGATGGAAGTATAGAACCAATAAAATTAAAAACAAATTAGGAATCCCACAAAAACTTTTGCTGTCAATGTAATATCAGTTTTATTCCTGGTCCAGGCACAATTCAGCACGATAAATATGAAACTTCTTTCCCCCGCAATAAATAATACTTCCTGTAATATGGCGCTTATGAAAGCAGTTTAAATGGTTTGTAAAACTCATTTCAGAGCGAATTATGCTGTAACAAAATGTGTCAGTTGCGATTCTGGTCAACTTAGCCCCAACCTCCATTATCATTGCATTCGAAAATCATAGCTTTTATTACCCTCATATGAATAACGACAGGCAGCACCTATGGTGGTAGTCTGAATTTATTCTGGAAAAGATTGAATGAAAAAACGAATATCGCCATTTTTAATGAAATCTTCGTGATATGAGTACCATACTGTGGTTAGATTATTTAATTAAATAAATACATTTTATTTTAATGACGGAAAGCATAATATCAAAAACAGATAACGGTCATTTATCTCGGTGATAAATTTCGCGATTCGTAAATTTGGTGTAAACTTTCTTCGAGTTTTTAATTAACTTTATTGTTTCTTATCATCTGCCAAAAACATTCTTAGGTTATGTTTTAACCTCGTTCTTAAAACTGGTACAGATAAAATAACGCAAATATGGAATACTCTTCTCCTTGCATTAATTTTTGCATCTAGTTGTCATCAAAAAACAAAAAGCTAAATGTAAATTTAAACGAACATACCAATTGTAACTTTGTAACGTATGATTGCCTCGCATTAATTTTCTATTTCTGCTCGCTGCTATTTGGATGCAAGAATGTCGTTGTTGAATTGCGAATTATAAATTGAAATCATTTTTAATTATATCTTTCGTGATATGAGTAACTTATTCTGGTTAGATTATCAGAATATTTTGTTAGATTTTATTTAAATAAATGCATTTTTATAATTTCGAAAACGGATGACTGTTATTTATTTGACTGATACATTGCGCGATTACGTACGTTTCTCTAATTTTTTAATAAACTTCATTGTTTCTTATCGTCTGCCAAAAAAATTCTTAGGTTATGGTTTAACCTAGTTTTGATAACTGATACAGATAAAATAGCGTAAATATTGAATCCCCTTCTCCTTACATGAATTTCTGCGTCTAACTGATACAGATAAAATAGCGTAAATATTGAATATCCTTCTCCTTATATGAATTTCTGCGTCCAGCTGTAAATAAACGAAAAGCAAGATGATGGTACGAATGTAATATGGTGGATGATGATTGGCCGTTTTCTAGCCAATAACAGTAGCAGCCATAGACGACGCATCCAGACTCCACGTTAGCGTTTTATATAAGGGGATGTTAGGATAATACCTGTCACAATGAAACCGCACCAAAATCAACTAATTTCAAAACAAACACAGTTATTCAGTCGCTGGAAAAACCGTTCAAGTTTCCCCATAATGACTGTTGCGCCGTGTTCGTTCGTTTATCGAACCAAACTGACATCTATACGACAAATGCGAGTAACGAATTTTCGATGTATTCGTTACTCAGCCCAAATCACTCCAGAAAAATGCCGGGATGCTTCCTTAAAAAGGCCATGACCGAATTCCTTCCCATTCCTTGCCCCCATTCTTTCCCGTCTCTAAATACCTCGCTGTTGAGAGATGTAAAGCAGTATAAAAAAACGTTACTGAGTAACAGGTACATGGTGTGACTAGAAGTACCGAAACCTTACCCATAAAATCATTTCGTTACTTAGTAATGAGTACATAATGTTTATCACAACTCTTTTTAAGAATTCTGTTAGCCAGCAAGTTACTATCGAGTATAATTCAACAATGTACTGTAGTTAATCAAAACGACGAATGAAACGATAGAAAAATCCAGACAAGTGTCGCAACATTTCGTTCAAAAGAGGAGAGCGATGTTAATGGCTGAGCTGTCGAGATAGCCGCAGCTACGAATGGAATTTATTCGTCATCCGCAGCAGACGACAGCGATCGCGGAACACGCGATAACGCCTTTGTCCCTTTTTTTATCGCCGCCTCGGCGCCATTCATCACGCTCGGAAAGGTCGCGCCAATTTATGGCGATCGCATATTTCACTGAGGCGCGTGCCAAGGCGTGCAGCCCCATAAAACGAGAGGATCCAAGTTTACCTCCGGAGAGGGCGCCATTTCCGTAATTACCTCCTTCCTCTGTTTCGATAACATGGCGCCGCCGCGCAGCGCGAGCGGGCCGTTCGCGCCATTTAACAACCGGCAGAGATGATGCTGCTATAAAGCACAGATTTAGCGGAGATTCACTCGAGGCGGCGAGGCTCGTTGATGGGCGAAACAAATGCGCAGCAGCGGCCGCAGTAAAACTAAAGCCTGTGGCACTAGAATAATTAATTAGCTGTTGTTCTGTACGCAACAAAGCTCGTTCTCAAATTCCTTTTTACCTTCCTCCAACGTTTTCTGGTATGCTTCAGCTCCAACCAACCTTTCATTTAGCACACATTTTATCTCCATATAGTGACGTTATCTCTGTATAATATATTTTATTCCTTTTATCTATATCAATAAAAGGAAAATGCATATATTGGTTACAGAAAAACTCAAAAACTACAGCGCAGATTTTCACCGTTTTAAAGTTCAGAATCTAAACTGAGTTGTTTGGTATCTCTTATGCTTCTTCAACATTACACAGCACATGAACGGTAAATTAAATTCTGAAGGTATAGCATAAAACATCATAGATCTAATACCAACTAGATGTTGCATACCTCATTACTTGCAAAAAAAAAAAAAAAAAAAAAAAAAAAAAAAAAAAAAAAAAAAAAAAAAAAGGCCGTATTATCACATTTTCCGATTTCTTCCTTAAATTAAGCTAATGCATTATTTAAACAGCATAGATAACCGTACTAAAAGCGGAGGAGAAACTATGTAAAGAGGAATATACATAGATTATTAATTACGAAATAAATGCCATAAGACATAGTTGACCTCAAAGTTATCTCAGGTAAAGAAGCTACAATCTCTGGTTACTAACAGAACATACGCATTGCAACAGCTTTTTACATTAAAATGGGTGTTTTGTGCTATCAATAAATGCAATTTTGGAAAACAGTTCTGAATACTTGATATTGAGCTCCACAGGTACGAAACTGATTTTAATTTTAAGTTCCAGTGCCAGATGAATTAGTATAATGAGAAAATTTTCAGCTCCAGCAGCAGATAAGGTAGAACAATGAGATTCGCCTAAAGTTTGATATTGTAAAAACTCAGTCCAAATCATCTATATCTACATCTATACTCTGCAAACCACAAATACTGTGGGTGGCAGAGGGTGCTAAGCATCAATCCTAATTCAGTGCATTCAAATCTCGAATAGAACGAGGAAAGAAGGAATACATAAATGAATCAGTACGGCATCTTATTTCCCGAATCTTATCCCTCCTGTCATTGCGACATAAATAGGTTGCCGGAAGAAGTATTTCGTTGCTCTCATAAATTAAAGATTTTGGCATATTCTCCAACAAATTCAAACGAAAACGACGTCGTCTGTCCGCTAAACAATCCCAGCCCAACCCACGTATCAGCTCTGTGACACTTAACGTAAGGACTGTAACTAGCAGTTACGAATCGAGTGGTTCTTCTCTGTACTTTCTCTAATGTGTCAATCAATCCCTTGCGATACGGATCCCAAATTCCACAACAGTATTCAAAATGCGGACGCACTAGTGTTTTGTACGCTGTTTCCTTTGTATGAGCATTGCAACTTCTCAAAATACGACCTATGAATCGTAGTTTAGAATTAGCTTTGCCTACGACGGAAGTTATGTGCAAATTGCATTTCATGTTGCTTTGTACTGTTACGCCTATATACATCAGGGAATCCACAGTGTCAACAACTGAATTGTTAACTTTGTACTCGTGAGGATCCGGGGTCTTTTTATTACTTATGTGCGTTGCCTTGCACTTTTTGCAGTTAAGTGTAAGCTGCCATTTACGGCACCATTCCGAAATAACCTCCAGATCGCGCTGAATTTCTAAGCAATCGTCGGAGCACCCCACTTTCCTATAAATAAGTGCATCATCAACAAAATATCGCATCCTGCAATTAACGTTGTCACCGAGATCATTTATAAAAATTAAGAAAAGAAGAGGTCCTATTACACTTCCTTGAGGAACACCCGAAGTAACATCTAGCTTAGAAGAGGCTTCCCCCTCAACAACGACATACTGTGACCGACCAGTTAGAAAATCGCCTCACCAGTTTTCAGGTAAAATAAATGTGTCGAAATATCTACATCTACATATGTATATATATATATATATATATATATATATATATATATATATATATATATATATGCTAAGCACCAAAGCTAATGTCTTTGCTGTGCATTCCAGTCCCTAATGGTACGAGGGAAAAAAGAATTTATATAAGAATCAGTGCGTCAGTTTATTCCTCTAATCTTATCACGCCTGTCCTTCCGACTCAAATAGGTTGGTGGACGAAGTATTTCACTGTACTCGTAAGTGAAAGTGGGAGTACGCATGTTTACCAATAAGTTTAAACGAAACGTGTGTCGTCTATCTACCAGAGACTCCCAGCCTAATCTACTACGGTAATCAGATCTGTGACGCTTTCGTAAGGACTGTAGCAAGTGGTCACGAATCGAGCTTAAGACACGCGTTAAATTTGACTCAAAGCTTTCAAATTTGAAAATCCATTCAAAATCTGTATTTTCTGCGGGATGCCGGAATAAACAAACACATTCCAGATACACTTTTTTATTTTTGTGGTATGTATTAATGCGCGTATGGTACATGTTTCGATTTTCCAGCAGCAACATAAGCAGATGATGTAATCAGGTTGAAATGTAGCCTGGACTAAAATGAAAACTGACATTCCGCATCAGAGCAGTCTTCAGCTTCAATTCTGCGACCTGTGCGGGTAAATCAAAACGTTTGGTTTATTACCTGAAATGGTTGGTACAAAATTAATGAAGCTTGATACGCATCAAGCTAGAATGGCAAGCATTTGGGAGATTTTCCATTATCTTGAAATCAGAAATGCAACAAATCTAAAGCAAATAGTCTGACCAGTGCATTCCTCCTGTGCTGACATACAGCTGTGAGACCTGGACTTACAAAAAGTTAAACTAAGGACGGCTAAAAGAGCTATGCAGAGGTCAATGCTAGGCTTAGCGAGAAAAGACACTTTTTCAGTTTCCAAACTTTGACTGACACATGCCTCCCGCCCCAGTACAAGAGAAAAATGGAATACTTCAGAATGGACCAGAAGAATCCCGAACGTTTGTCCCTTCAAAAGTCCAGAACCATCTGGTATATTCTCGAACATTCTGTAACCTAAAGTCCTTTTGAAGATCCAGAACCTTCTGTATCATTCTAGAAGGTTATCGAACATCCTGAAATATCTCAGGACATTCTAGAACTATGTGGAAGATTTTAGAGCATTTTTTAACATTCTAGATTATTCAGGAACATACTGGCCAGTCTCGGACATTTGGAACTCAATTCCAACAAGAGGTGTGATGACCTCTTTTGTCACCTATACCTCCGAAGCCAACGCATGCAGTTTGTAACATTACGGTCGTTTATTTAGGGCTTTATTTGAGCTTTATTGGGCCACTTTGGACAGTTTCTGTGTGTGACGCAATTGTTTGAGAAGCGTGAGGGGAAAAAGTTGTACCATCGGTGTTACTGACGTCAGGCGCGGTAGCGTCATATCGGAATGTTATAAGTAGGAGTGACCTATGAAAGGCGGGGCAGACCAGTGGGAGCATATGTTTGCCCACAGGAAGAGAGAAGCTGTGCAAGAAATATTTCAATTGAAGTGAAACATTATCAGTTCTTTTGTGGTTGGGTAAGAATACTCTATAAACTATATAAGAATCAAGTGGCTATAATAAAAGTAGAGAATCACGAGAGACATGCATCAGTTAAAAAGGGTGTGAGACAAGATTGTAGTCTATCCCCATTAATATTCAACTTGTATGTAGAAGAAGCAATGAAGAAAGTCAAAGAAAAATTTCCATGTGGAATAAGTTTTCAGGGAGAAAAAAATCAGTATGCTACGATTTGCTGATGACATTTTCTTGTTAGCAGAGAGTGCTGAGGATATTGAGAAGTTACTGAATGGCATGAACAAAATACTGAGGGAAGATTTTGGAATGAATATAAATCAATGCAAAACAAAAGTGATGAAATGTAGAAGAAATGATACCAACAATAGTAGATTAAATATAAAAATAGGATCGGATGCAATAGGAGAAGTAAGTGAATTCTATTACTTGGGAAGCAAAATTACAACCGATGGCCGAAGCAGGAAAGATGTTAAAAGCAGAATAGCACTAGCAAAAAGAGCCTTCATGAAAAAGAGAAATCTTTTAGTTTCAAATATTGATCTAGGAATAAGAAAGAACTTTTTAAAACTCTATGTGTGGAGCACAGCACTTTACGGTAACGAAACATGGACTTTAGGAATACCGGAAAGAAAGAAAATGGAAGCATTTGAAATGTGGTGCTACAGAAGAATGCTGAAAATTAGGTGGACAGACAAAGTAAGAAATGAACGAGTTTTGGAAATGATTGGTGAGAAAACAAGTTTATGGAAGAAGCTTACAGAAAGAAGAGACAGGAGGCTGGTAGGTCATATTTTGAGACATGCAGGATTGGTTAATTTGTTAGTGGAGGGAACAGTCGAAGGTAAGGACTGTAGGGGAAGACAGAGATTAGAATATATGAAGCAGATAATTGAGGACGTGGGTTGTAAGGGATATGTAGAAATGAAGAGGTTTGCACAGAATAGGAAGGGATGGAGGATTGCATCAAACCAGTCGAAAGACTGACGACAGCAAAAAAAATTGAATTCTGATCGACGTTTATGGGGAGTAAGTTATTTGGCAAAGTGTTGGTTAAGAGTCGCAAGTCCCTGAGAAGGTTTGGTGAGGGCTCAGAATAATTGTCTGCAGACCCGTGGATTAAATTCAGTATTTTGGTTTTGAAGGGCGGCGACTGTTTAAAGTCTTGAGAAGGCCATACAAACTCCCGAACTTGTCCTTGTTTCACGATCAGAAAAATAGATTTGCACGGAGAAGTTTCAGTTGAGTTGATATGTCAAGTTGCGCAATAGGCTGACATAGTGTCGAAAATGTGTGTATGTGAACGCTAATGAAGGTAGAAATAAATTTGAAGGGAACAATTATTTGAATACGCTTCCGTAACTTACAGCTAAGAATTTTTTTTTTTTGTTAGTAGTTAAGGAAACCATTACTATTTGTGGAATGATAATCAGAATTACAGGAGGCTGAAGTTCTCTCTGAAGTATAGCTAACATCGCTGCCACCGATATAAGTAAAGATTAACTGCTCTCACGAATACGCCACTGCCTGCGGGCGTCTTAAAGCGTCTTGCAGATTTGCGAGAGTTGGCTGTTACAGTCCTTGTAATAGTAAGAGTAGTCTTATAAGTTCTTTTTTTTTTATTTATGAAACTTTCTTCATGGGAGGTGGATGCCGGTCTACCGTGTAATCCTTGTAGCCATAGCGATACACGCAGACAAACTACGCTTACTTTTATTATATACATTTTCCATGAATTATCGCTGTCTGTGCCTCATATGCCTATGTAAGACATCGCAGATTTTTTGAAAATTCTGACCAAGTAAGTGATTCGTCAATTTTTCAAATTTCGATTTGTGAGAACTTGTATTCAAACAACCAAATTTCAACAGCGTTAGCGGTTAGCCAAACAACTGCCTGTCGTTAGAGGACGGTGAAACGGTAGCGTGTCATTGAAAACTCCATCCGAACACTCCCGGCACCTTTATTAACAATTAACGGCGAAAAGGAAAGAGTTAAATTCTCAGAATGTAAAATATAAATCTTCTCATAAACAAAAACAACAATATGGTGCCCGTACATGTAGAGCGGATTAAACTATCTCGCAAGATATATCGAACAAAAAAAGATCCGAGTTGTGAAGCAACATGAAATACGTTATCTCCAATATATTCTGCCTGCACGAGAGATAAATTTATGTTGTATTCCAGAACCATTGTTAGCGCGTTCTTGCGCAGTGCTTTCAACCTGAGCCTTTCAACATCGCTTCCTCGATTTCTGTAGGATATAAACAGGCGATTACATAGTTTATTTCTTTAGTTTTCTGAAATACATTATGTTAAAATAAATGAAAATAGTAAATCGAAACATTAAGAGAGCGGGAGAAACCTTAAACACTTCAAAGTTTATATAACCCTGGTTACCTCTCATATGCCCCTCTTTTTTTGCCTCTCGATGTTAATAAAGCGGAGAATGGTGCGGGAAATACTAATGACGTCACTAGCATGGCTCTATGCAGGCAGCTTCAAGTATTAAAAACTGAATTCTACGTGTCTTGTGTTCTAATACGGAAACCATTGTAACAGACTCCATACCTGAACATTAAGTAGATTTGTATTTAATGAAGTATTTGTAGTGAGCTAAAGTTTGCTGGAATATGATCTGGTATGTTTGTTTTACAATTTCTTGTAAATCAGTGTATATAGACTTTATTTTATGAAAAGAAATTATTTAAATGCCATTTAATATGTTTAAGAATCGAATTGTGCAAGAGAATTGTTTAAATGTGTGTAATTCCAAGTATTAATGCAAGTTACGATGTCTACAGAACAATTTTCTACAGTTTAAAATGATTTCTGTAAATAATTTTGTGTTTAGGTATCTTTAATTTCCATTTCTGACAATTTTGTAATGATGTTAAGTGATTATGTATTAATTCTGATTGTTTTTAATATGTTTAATTGTTTGAGTAATTATTAATGTTCGAGAAATATCTGGCGGACGCTTTTGAAGAATTCCAGAAATTTCGATAGAGCCTATATAAAAAAATCAGCAGAAGGACAGAGTTAGTTTACAGTAGATTTATACAGATTCACTTTGGAACTGTCAAAGATTGTGTCAGTTGTATCTCTGGATTGTATCTTTGCATGTAAACAATATTGCTGACTAGTTTTCTGGTAAATAAACAAATCTTAAACTGAACCTTATGGTGGGCTACTTAATTAATTACTGTATTAATTAAACCACCAAAGAACCTGACACCATGTTAGCAAAAAATTTACACAGTTCGCCGACTGTACTGTTGTACAACAGTGTTGTTTTCTCTTAACGTCTGCGAAATGTGAGACTTGAGGGCAAATAATTCTGCTCGAGGCTGCATTTCAACGTATCTGCACCTTCCGCTTACATTACCACTTGAAAATACAAACTTCTGTCGTACCGGAGAGTCCTGTAGTGCGATGCTGCGAACAGTATAACATCTCTGGTATCTCTCGCTAAAGCCCTTCGACGCTGTCAATACCTCGTTTCTGAGAAATCGTAGTTTAAAAAATGTAAATTACAAACTGATCATCCTAATTCAGTAGAACAGCCTTTAACCTGTAGCTTCTAAGTAGCTACGGGTATTGCGACATCGCAGGCTTATTTTTATTAATTTATTTTACTGAAGGGTTTATTAAGCATGGCAAGATTATGGCCGTTAAGCCCACTCTTACACTATAACAGGGGTGTATAAAACATTTTTCACACTTCACACAAAATGTCGGTGTACAGCACTTATTCCACATTTCGCTTAAACTAATGTCAAAAACACTGAATAAAATCTTAATAATATCTATGTGAATATTTTTGTTCTGTATGGGGTCCGTATCAAAAGGGGTTAATGGAGGCTTTGGAGAAGGTCCAAGGAAGAGCCGCCCGATTCGTGACAGGAATATATAGTTGGAGGAAAAGCGTAAGTGCGATGTTGAAGAAGTTAGGTTGGGAAGACCTGAAACACCGAAGGCGTTGCTCTCGACTGAAGCTAACTGAAAAAATTCATGACTTACTTGATTCGGAATGACAGCAAACAAATATTACTACCAGCAACATTCATATCTAGGAATGACCGCGAAAATAAGATAAGTGAAATCAGGGCCAGAACAGATTTATTTCTGTACTCATTTTTTCCTTCATCGATTATGGAATAGAATAGGAAGGATTTACAGGGCGAGTAAACGTAAAATCCGACAGTGGTAGTTCTCGATAAATCACTTCTGTTATCCTGGCCTGTGTTTTCCGTGGTTTTTCCATATCGCTCCAGGCGAATGCCGGGATGGTTTCTAAAAATAGCCCATGGGCACTTCATGCCATATTCTGTGTATCCCTTCCCATCCACAAATAGTTACAAATTAGGACTGGTGCAGTGCAAGCTCCGCCACGCACTTTTAGTGAATCGCGGAGAAATAATAATAATAATACTAAGTAATAATAATAATAATAGTAATCCCACTTGGCTTTCCCAAAAACAACCTCTACATACCATACCTCGCTTTTGCGGATGATTTGAAGATACTAGCAGAAGATGAAGAGACTGCCAACAAACAGATTGAGACACTCAAAGAATGTGCAGAAAAAGTAGGGTTACAAAACTCATTCGAGAAAACTGAATTCATATTTTCAAAGACAGAAATAGCAACTTTTAGAACAAAATACGGTGAAATCAACAGGGTCCAATACTTTAAATACCTCGGAGAATTCATCGAACCGACAGGCCTTAAGAAAATCTCGCAGCAAAATCCCCTCCAAGAAGTAAAAAAGCGTTAGGGTTAGTCCAAAATCTCTACAACAAAAAATCCATGTGAAGACTGACCAAAATTCGGCACTACAACACAGTCATAAAACCAACAGTCCTCTACGCAAATGAAACGTTAACACTAAACAGAAAACATGACCTTGAAGAAATAAAAAAGTAGAGAGAAAAATCATTAGAAAAATTCTAGGAGTAAGACTTATTAAAGATGGTTACAGACTACAATCAATCAAAACAACAGAAAGTTCTAGAATATCGTATTTGACATCGAGAAAAGGCGAATGAAATTCTTTGGTCATCTTAAGAGTTTACCAGAAAATCTATTGACAAAAAAAGTTAATAATTTATGTAACTTCACTTAATAATCCAACACCTTGGCTAATCGAAATTCGAAAGGATCTTAAAAGTGCAAACATAGGAGCAACAGACATCTTAGAAAGAAACACCTTCAAACACAAACTAAACGAATGGGAAGTTATAACTGAGCAGCCAAAACAAAAACAATACAGACCAAAGTGGTCGGACGAACGTAAATTAGCTTTCTCAGAAAGAATGGAAGCCTATTAGAACAACAAGAAGAACTAAAAAAGAACAACTGATGGGGTCATCTGTTTAACGTCTTAAATTGGAAAAATTCGCCAATAATAATACGCGTAGCTGGTGAATTGCTAAATGACCTGAATTAACAGTAGAACAGCAAAATCTTTTATGACCTGAATTAATGTTAGTGAAGGCTCAAGAGGAAAACTGTGCAAGCTGAATACTAGCGAAGGCTGAAAAGGTATGTGAAAAAGGCACAAACTAACACAAGTGAAGGTAGAATTAATATGTGAAAACGTCATAAAATAATGCGATTCAGTTCTAAGACTAAGTTATACGTGTAAGATAAAGTTGTTCAACTAGTGCTGGGACAGGTGAAACTTTATCAAGGTTCATTTCGGTGGACTTATTATTTCCGTTGTTCTGGTTTACCTGATCATTCCACAATTTAGCCGCTGAAATGTAGAAGCGACTGACAATGGTTTCCGAGTTATGAGAGGAATTGGTTAGAATATACGAGTGAAGGGGTCTGCTGTTAATGTAATGCAATAGTAAGCAACTTTATGAAGGAGAGACATAGTGTTACAATCGCAGGTCGCAGATACACCTTACACAATAATTAATAACAAATTTCCTCATGCGTGGCGAACTTAGATTTTAATGAACAACGTCCCAATCCCAGTAATCTAGATGGGGGAGCATAAGTGCTTGAATCAGTTGCTTCATCAAATATTTGAGCAAAATTTTCTTACATTTGTGATATACGAGAGAAGTAAAGGAATTGGGTTACAAAATTTTGGTCAGACCATTGCTCGAATATGGTAGTGTAGTGTGGGACCCACATTTTGAGTATCAAATACAGGAGTTGGAGAGGGTGCAAACAGGGGCTGCTAGATTTGTTTCTGGAAATTATCGCAGAATTCAATCAGTTACAGATATGATAAAAGAGCTGGAATGGGACTCGTTGCAAGACAGGAGAAGGGTGAAGAGGGTACAAGTTCTATATGAGTGATGAGGCATGGAAAAATATTGTTGTAAGAATTAAAAGTAATGCCTGGAAGGGAAAAGATGAGCATCGCCACAAGCTGGCACTCGATTTCAGGCACAAGGGTGGAGGAAGATTCTCTTTTTTGGGTAAGGGTATCAGGGATTAGAATAAGTTACCAAGACAAATGATGAATAATTTACCAAAAACGTTGAAAGAATTTAAAGTTAAAATTTGTAGAAGGCAAATGTAGGTGGCTGCTGGAAAGGTGGAAGATGGAGGTGTAGGGAAATTGCCACCAAAGCATGAGCTGCATTGCAATTTAATTTAATTAAATTTAATTAAAAACCATGAAGAGGAGAAAAGGGTGGGCCTAGGGCTATGGCCGTAGGTTCTATTCCCAGCTAGGGCAATATTTTTTCTTGGATTATATTTTATATTACAAATTAATTTATACAAAATTTCGTCTAAATATTAATTTATATTTCACATCAGAAACCACAACCTGCAGAGAATCATAGGTATCGTATGGGATGCATCCGAACATCAGCTCTATCCTATTCTGCTGCTGAATGAGCCAGACCTGTTTGGTACAAAATCTGCTTATGCCAAAAGGGTATATTTAGCACTGCATGAAACCTGCGTATTTATTTGCGAGTTGCCTTAGAGACACAAAAATTTAAAAACTAGATGGTTGCCAGGAGTCAATCTTTTTTTTTTTTTTTTTTTTTTTTTTTTTTTTTTTTTTTTTTTTGCTTATGTCTTTGCGCCTTGTCGACGTTTAGGTTATTAGATGTGGGAATGGACTGGGGAAAAGGAACGGGAAGGAATTCGGCCATGGCCTTTTGAAGAAAACATCCCTTCCCGTCATTCGTCTGGAGTGTGTTGAGGAAACCATAGAAAAACCCAAATCTTGATGCAGGGACGGGGATTCGAACCTGCTTCCTTCCGAATACGAGGCCAGAGCGTTCACCGCTCAGCCACCGCGCTCCGTTCCTACTGAAATTAGACGGGACGTGGCTGCAAAGTTAGAAGGAAGTGAGGCTAATCAAAATACGGCTCATCCATTATTCTGGCATCAAATCTCAAGACAAAGGCTTAAATCTAGGAAAAGTTTCCCGAGAACGGCGGATCCATTACTTGTACCGTCGAAAGTTTTCCGGCGTAATCTGTGGCGAACAAGATTGACCCGCGTAGATCCACTGTTAGGCGCTACACCCAGATGGCAATCAGAACTGGAAGACATGAAGAGCACAGGCAGATAGAAAGGTCATTTAGCAAAATGACGTCATATCGAAGATCCTAATACTAGGTGAGAATGTGGGGCATATCGGACCTTTGTGATGCTATCGATGATTTGTGAAGAAATTATAATTATAAAGAATTCAGCTCTTTCGATTCAAACAGTTTTTGTTTATTGTATATTATTTTAATCCACTAGGGATTACATCGAAATTGGGTAATCTCAGAAGATGCAGGTTCTTTTAGGCAATGATAATCACAAGCACCCGATCTACGCTTCTACGCCGGTAGCCACCATCTCTTGAGTATTTATTTCCATAGCAACCTACGTCGTCCTGCTTTTCTCTAAGAGTATATATTATTAATTTTCATCCCTGCTCAAGGAGCTAAATATTATGTCCTTTTTTTCCTTTTTAAAAAATATTTCCATTGTGTCACACCTTCCAGCATATATACAACTGCTCGCACTGCCAAACAACCTGCACTATACAAGACGGCCTTTAATGCCAGTGGCAACGCTCCCGAAGATATTGAATTTTGGTCAGCTACAATATGAACTGACCAGTCGACCCGTGCGAAAATTTCGCGAATACGGTGAATAGTACGGGTGGTGGTTTATAATAGGATGAAATGAGAAATGCCTCATTTGTATCAACCGCTTATTTGTTTACTGTAACATGTATGTAACAAAAGTCGATGCCAGTGAATCAGTTTATTAATATCTCTGTAATATGTGCTACTGTTATCTAAAGCAGCGGTTCCCAACCTTTATTGGTACACGACCCGCTTTTAAGTAAAAAAAAATTTCGCGACCTGCTTAATATGAGAGTCTATCTAATATCAGAATGGAAAATGTTGTATGACCTCAATACGCTATCGACTATCCTATCCTACGAAAAGCCAAATTTTAGTACGAAGGATATACTATCAACAAAAACAAGGATTGATAATACATAAAACAACAAACATATTATAGAACGGGAGGCGGCTGCACAAACCATCACCTCATCAAGTTGACTGCTGAAATTACACGATTAAAATATAGAAGACTGGGAGCAGGAAATCACAATGGTAAACTAACCAGTCAACAACTAAAATGGGTTTTGTATGTGTTTCCCACCAATATATGACTTGGCACATCCGTGCCATTTTAATTTGCAAATCGAGTTTTAACTAATCCTGGAATTTCAGTCGTCAACTCGATGAGGCAATGCTTTTTACAGACGTCTCCCCGCTTTTTTTTTTACAAAGATATTGAAAAATACGTTTAATTATTATAAAAACACAACTTTACAATCAGTGAGATTTATGGCACTGGTGTTTACTGATGAGGGCGTCAATATTAGTGCTAACACTGGTTAATTTTAACCGTAAGTCACTTTCTACACATATTTTATTTCTGTATTTTGTTTTTCAAAACCCTCGATTTTTCCGCGACCCACCCAAACACACGCCGCGACCCACCAGTGGGTCGCGACCCATAGGTTGGGAACCGCTGATCTAAAGGCTTGGCTCTGAACTGTCTTATACGCGCGACTTTCGCAGTTATTACTTTTGTCGTTCAAGGGTCAAATTCCGAAAAATTTCGTTCTCAATTTATATCTTGTCTGAGTGGAGACCTTAATCTTTTAAATGATATGTCATTTATAGATTTCGGTTATGTATCAAGGGCGATAAATGGTTCGTTACAGAAAAACACATTTAGGAAATAGTGATACTTTTGCCCTTTCAAGATCAAATTCCTTTCTCAAAATATGTTTTGACCAAAACGGAGACCTTACTCTCTAAAATAATACTTAATTTTTCAATTTCGGTTATATACCAAGGGAGATAAATAGCTCGAGAGAAAAAAAAAATATGTTTCGGAAATAATGATACTTTTCCCCTTTAAGAGTTGAATTTTGGAAAATTCCTATCTTAAAATACAATATAACCACAACGGAGACCTTAATCTTTAAAATGATACCTTGTTTATCTATATCGGTCAGATATCAAGGGAGATACATGGCTCGTGACACAAAAACGCGTTGTAGAAATGTTGATACTTTTGTCCTTTAATGGCCGAATTACGAAAACAATTTCGCCAAAGCGATGATGTTAATATTTAAAATGATACCTCGTTGATCGATATCGGACAGGTATGAAGGCAGATAAATGGCTCGTGTCACAAAAACAGCATTTTAGAAATATTGACATTTTTCGCCTTTGAAGGGAATAGCCGTGCCCAGCTTTTCTGTGGCCGGTAGTTGGTACTTTGCTGCCCTGTCAGCCCTTTCGTTGTCATGTAAGCCCACGTGGCTTGGCACCCACTGTAGCCTTACATCTATGTTTAATTAGCAATCTCTCTTGCTACTTGGTATGCAATTTAGTTTTTGCTCTTGCCTTTGGGAATCCCCAAGATTGCATGTAATGCATTTCTAGAGTCAGAACAGATGACTGCTTTCTCTAAATCTGTCTTTTGGAGATACTGAATCCCTTTTAGATTGCAAATAATTCTGACGAGAAACTCCAAAAATGATCCAGAAACCGGAATGCTTAGACGATTTCGCCCGCAGGATCCACATAGGTGACAGCACAATCCTCCTCACCCGCCTTTGATCCATCCGTAAATATTTGCGACCAGCCTTTCCACCTGGTATTGATCATTTCCATTGTCTTTTTATTTGATTCTTCCGGAATGCAGTGTTTCCTCTCTGTCAGATTTAATGTGAGGGTTGGGTAAACACGAGCGGATAGGTCTACTTTTTGCCATGGTTCCGCCTCAGAATATAGGTGATTAATTTCTGTTTTGTGGATATTCCACTGATTTGTTAATTGCCTGTAGATTACCAGTCTTGACATCTTGTGTAGGTCTGGGGCTTTCCTTTGAATCTCATGTGCTAAAATCTGTACCTTCTTCAACAAAATGTCTTCTTGTTTTGGAGCATACCTTCAGCCAGAAATTTATCCCTATCTTCTTTCTACGTAGATCTAGGGAAGGTGTAACAGCCCTCATACCTGAATTTTAAAGAGAATTGTATTTAATGAAGTATCTGTAGCGAGTTAAACTTTGCTTGAATATGATCTGGTATGTTTGTTTTGCAATTTCTTGTAAATCAGTGTATATACACTTTGTTTTATGAAAGGAAATTATTTAAAGGCCGTTTAATATGTGTAAGAACCGAACTGTGCGAGATAATTACTCAAATGTTGGTAATTCCTAGTATTAATGCAAGTTACGATGTCTACAGAACATCTTTGTAAAGTTTAAAATGATTTCTGTAAATAATTTTGTATTTAAGTATCTTTAATTTCCGTTTCTGACTGTTTTGTAATGATGTTAAATGACTAAGTACTAATTCTGATTGTTTTTAATGTTTAATTGTTTGAGTAATTGTTAATGTTCGAGAAATATCTGGCGGACGCTTTTGAAGAATTCCAGAAATTTCGATGGAGCCTATATAAAGAAATCGGCAGAACGACAGAGTTTAGTTTACAGTTAGTTTACAGTCAGTTTATAAAGATTCTCTTTGCAACTGCGTCGGTAGTATCTGTGGATTGTATCTTTGCATGTGACAAATATCGCTGACTTGTTATTTTGAAAAATAAACAAAAATCTTAAACTGAACTTTGGTGGACTACTTAATTAATTACTGGATTAATTAAACCACCAAAGAACCTTTTTCCCGCTTCAGTCGCCGCTGTAAGAGTGATCTTAACAAATCCACCTATCATCCTTAGTGCCGCTGCTTGTAAGGTGTCAAGTTTCCAGTGGGGTTTTGCATGCGTTGTCCTTAGTCGAGCCTGCTCCTCACAATGTAGAATGTTGTGCCGGGGTGTTTCTCGCGGCTCGTGGTGGGGGCGCTGGCGTAGAGGGTGCAGCAGGGGCTGGCAGGCTGCCCGCCGCGCTCAGTCGCCCAGCGGCAGCCGCGGCGCGCGCATCGCCCGAGCCCAGTCGCCCCCGCGTCCTGGCCACGCGTCGCCAAGTGCATCACTATCCACAACTCCCCCGGACTACTTCAAGACGCACTACCAGTGTTTCGAAGTATTGTGCTACCGTATTGTGTTACCGTACCCCATGGAGTGTACCGTGAGGATGCTGTGTTCAGCAAGTGTGTGTGGTGACGGTGAACATCAGAAACTGTTCCCGGCGGAATGCCCGAGAACTATTTTAACGTACGATACGCCGGGAAAATCGCACGTATGAGGTAATTATATGAATAAGTTTTTAATTTTTAACTTACTTTTTCGTTAACCCCGTCTAGTCCACCAGCGTGCAACCAGCAACAAACGTTGGCTGGATAATTTTTTCCCCTTTTTTGTGTTAGGGACAGCATTACTCCACAACAATGAAATAACTAGTCGAACCTGAGGCCCCACAGTGTCAAAAAGGAAAAAACGTAAAGTGCCAGCTGATACTCATGTGGCATACAGTGTTACCTAATTTGATGCCAAATGAATAGAATATCGGCAGAAATGTTTACTTTTTACCCTTGGTACTTTACGCATGATCGAAGTTGAGGCCTTTAGAGACGGGATAGATTTGGGAATAAGGAACGGGAAAGGAATTTGGTCATGTCCATTACAAGGAACCAGTCCGACATTTGCAAAACAGAAACCTGGATGGCCGGAAAGAGATTCGAACCCGCGTGCTCCTGAATGTCCAAGACAGGAATTATCCACCATTTTCGATTTCTACATAAAGGAAAACAATACAAAATTCTACGCAACGAAAACGAAAGGGACGTTCGCTTGTGCACACAGAGAAAATAAAATGAAATTAATCTCCCATCTATTTCCTATTGCCAATTGCCAAGTAGTCAAATATTCTAGAAGTTTGCATACAACTGTAAACAGCCCTGATGAAGACCCCAGGTTGGGCGCCGAAACGTTGGAAATAAAACATCTTTGAAAGCAGCGCGAATCCCGCAAAAGTAAGTGGAATATTCTAGACGTTTGGTTATGTCTGTGTAAAGTCCTTTATATTATTCCACTAACAGTATAATATTCGATACGTTGATCGCCTTCTCTCTTTCTCTACGTCTGTTACTAAATTTAGCGCAGTTCAATATATTTTGTAAAGTCTTACTTGAGCCTTTACTAACAAGTCTCTTCAGTGGAAATCGCAGCCAATTAACACCTTACAGTTTCTTCGCAAAAAGCGGAAGAGAGAAAAAAATGGCTACCGCAATCTCTCCAGCCCACTTGTTGATAACGAATTATTGTCCGGCAGAACAAAGATACTACACCAACAACCTCCTTTTGCAGGCGTGCCAACTCTTGGGCACAACATTGACTGCATTTATATATATATATATATATATAAACCGAGAATTTCCTGATTACATTAAAAATTAAATATTAGGGCCGTCCATAAATTACGTCAATTATTTTTTATTATTTTTTTATTTTTACCCATGCCCCCGCGCCTCTTTATTACGCCATATCACGCTTTGTGACATGGCTGACCTCCACTTGTCACACTTGAACAAGACATTCGTTACCAACTTGACCTTAGCTCCCTCGCGATACATCTCAAAAAGAAACTCCCGACTTAACCTCTTAAAACTACTCAACGGCAAAACATCGCGAATACACACCCGCATGTCCTCCTGTTGTGATATCACACAATCGGCGATTTTAGATTTACGTCATGCTTAAGACAGCACTTCGAATGTGACGTCTTACAGCTTATGTAATCCCTCCTCCCCTTCCCCAATTGTCCGTTGTCACATTACCTAACATGTTGTTAGCCCGGGCTTCCAGATTTGGTTTTTCCGTGGTTTCCCCAAATCACTCCACGTGAATGCCGGAATACTTCCTTTAAAAGGCCATGGCCGAATTACTTCCGGTTCCTCTACCAAGTCCTTTCCCGTCTCTGATGACCGCAGCATCGACGAGGCATGAAGCCGTAAGGAATACATCATACGCGCAGCACGTCATACTTATAGCTACAAATATACTAAATAATAATAATTCTATGTGGTCGTAATGACCTGGTGACAGGATTTCTATTGGCTGCGCATTCCGCACCTGTTTAGCCGCCTTAGCCTAACCTGGTAGTACGCCCAGGTACAGGAGACCTAGAGCTTAATGTGGAATCCGAACGAGCATACTTCACATTACACAACAAGCTGTGTCAGAGGTGAAGATCGGGTTAATGGTCTATGATAATTCCCGCCGAGACTGAGATCCGAACCGGGGACCTTTTGTTCGCCAGTCAGACACCTTCACCACTGAGCCAACAGACCGCTACGGATATGTCGGTGGCGCGAACTCATAAGTTTTTAATTTTGTAAATAAATCCGTCAAAAACAGCTGGTTGTTTTTGACGGATTTATTTTAAAATTATTGTTCAACAACTGCGGGAAGATGGCCTATCACCATATTAATATCATAAGTTTTTATCCTTTCAAAAATCGCCGAAAGCACCTAAGGAAGTTTTCGCCTCAAAAATTGAAAATCTGACTCAGTCCGCAACCAGCCTGTCCGTCGAATCTTCCAGAGCGAGGTGTACCAAGCTATGGCGTCAGAGGCTAAAAGGCTGATTCCTTTCTTCAGGGGTCTGGAGTTTAATGTAGAATCAGAACCACGGGACATCCCAGCGTAGCACATATAATCAAATACAACTCCTACAAATTCCTACTAACTGCGGGATTTGAATCCGCGACTGGAGAGAGAAGTTTCGGAATTAAGCGGTTTAACCGCTGAGCTACCAGACCGCCTTGTTTTGAAGTATACCAAATATGTGCTAACTACTATCAATACGGATAAAAACTGTGGGTTTGTATGAACAACGGTGGGAGAAATTAAGGTGAGGGGGGAGGGAAAGGAGGAGAGTGTTTAGGTTTCGGTAAATCAAACATAAACATCGTTTTCCATTTGTTTTAAAGTATGTTTATGCAAAGTTCTATCAAAATCGGATAAAAAACTGTATGTTTGTGTAAAGATTTTGCGAAAAGCGTCCAACGCGAATATCATACGCGTGACAGGTGGCCGTGATCTGACGCGCGCAACAGGTGGCGTCACGAACTCGCAGATTTACCCCCCCCCCCCCCCCGTCCAAACGCGCCTATATCAGTCTTCACTTAATAAAAAATAACATATTTTCACGCCTACAATTCCACTCCCGTTATCGTAATTTATGTATGACTCATAATACCAAAGAGTTTATTAGGTGTCTCACGGTTAAGTTATACAGTATAAGAAATAATTAGTCCACGATACACTTTAAAATGTTAAATGTTTTTATTTCTCGAAGACATACACAACTTCAAAGATACTGGTCAATGTATACACAAACTCCAACGGTTACATTCGACACTTCTTCCAAAGGCAATACTGCCACTCACTCACAGTACACATAAAACTATTTGCTCAAAACTGTCTTTGCCGACGTAAACTGTGTCGAAAAACTGTCTCTGCCGCTTCGCTTTACATAAGTTTCATCGAAAGTTCTAGAACATTACAAAGGCTTCCGACAGATACTTTTCGAACTTTAACAATACTTAAACAATTAAAAACATATCAAAACAAATAAAAATTAAAACATAATCATTTAAAATCATTACGAAATGCTCAGAAATTAAAATAAAAGATACTTAAACACAAAATTATACACATACATCATTTCAAAATGTAGAAAATCATCCTTTAAACACAGTAACTCACCTTAATACTTGAAATTACAAACATTTAGGTAATTCTCTTGCATAGTTCTGTCCTTAAACGTATTAAATGGTATTTACATAATTTCTGTTCTTAAAACAAAGTCCATTTATACTGATTTCCAGTAAATTGCATGACAAACATACGAAAATTGTATCCAATCAAACTCTAACTTGCTACAAATGCTTAATAAAAATACAATTCCATTTAATGCCTAAATTTGAGGGCTGTTACAAGTTCATACTAAAAATACTACTTACCTCACAAATCATACGGCGCATAGTGATGATGTGTTGAGTTTGGCGAATGGTTGATGACTGCAGTGAGGATGTGATCGAACAGCCAGATATCGCTGGGATACTTCGTTTTAGGTAACTGCCACGTTTTGACCTCACAATACCTGGCCACATAACCCAGAAAAGTTTTATTTCGTGTATTATTTTTTACATCAACAACCCAGCAGAAATTAAAAAGTTAAGTTTAACTAAACATGAAATGGGACTAGTTAGTAAACGGAAGTAGTACCGCAAATGTTAACGTCAGTATCTCAAATAGCCAGTAAAACAGTAAATATTGTTTATAACTTAATATTTGTTTTGTTTAGGTCCACAGAAAACTAATGCCTACTCTTAACGTGTTTCAGAGGAGGTTTGTATGATCGACTGTGGTATCACAGCGTTCCTCTGCGCAGTGCGCGTCAATGATGGAGGAATTAACTCCCTCACCCGCACCGGTGGTCCCGCTCAGGCTTTCTCTCTGTCGGCTTTCTTGTTCGACTGATAGAGCCGAAGCGTTTCCGTATTTTCAAGGGGGCTTGCTTCAATTCCATTTACGTTATAGTGATTTCTGTTCCACTTTCATGTACATTGATATTTTCACAAGTTTTCGAAATATTTATTTATCAACCTTAAAATGGTCTTTAACTATAATTATTCCGTCTAAAAACAATTGTTTTTGTCAATTTTCATTTTATTTTATTCCCCATACGCGTTTCGCCGTTGTAGTGTAGGTCATCATCAGTGGCTGTTAATGTGTTTTATTACAATTGTCGTATTACAATTGGTAGACATCTTCATGTATATACTAGCTTTACCCGGCATGCCTTGCAATGCATCTTTTTCTTTCTTAGGTGGACACGCATATACAAAACAGACACATTTACGTGTTCAAAATAAACGAATGACAATTATTTTTATGAATTAAATTAATACTGATAAATTTTATTGTAGTACTTTGGGATAAACAATATTTTTGGTCTTTCGTTTTCGGCAAAAACAGACCCATGGGTTTTATCCGGTTTTGATAGTAATTAGCTCACCTCTATTTAAAAACAGAGCCGTGTAGTAGCTGAGTGGTTAAAGCTCTTTATTTTAAACGTATTTTGGTTGACGCTTCAAATTCTGGTCGAAGCAGGAATTTTTAACAGTTTTATAGGATCAATTACTTAGTATGCTCCCTTCGGTAGGACCTAACCAACCTTCGGGTTGTGGACTAAATTAGTTTCTGTTTCTTTTACTTTAAAACAAACAGAAAAATACTGTCTAAATCGTTTCTCGGCTGCTGGTTATGAAAGTTCTAATGTTTAATCCTTTTTGATCGTATTGTAGTAAAAATCCTCCATCAGCATCCATACTGGCTGATTTCCCTACCGATACAAAACACGAAAAAGATGTTTGTATAAATTAGTGCTAACAGAGTAGAACGGGAAGAGCGGGTGCAGTTTTGTAAACCAGACCAATCTAATTCGAAGCACATGTGTGATGAGTACTATCAAAATCGGATGAAAACTATTTGTTTTTATGAACAACGTCGGAATAAATTAGGGTGGGTAAAGGTGGAAAGGGGTTAGGACTTGTAAACCAGACGCAGATAGTATTTTTCTACTTGTTTGAAGTATACATCTGCTTAGTTCCATCAAAATAGGATATAAGCCGTGTGTTTGTATGAAGAGCGTTGACCAAAGTTTAGGGTGTGGGTGTAAGGTGGGAAGTGGTGGGTTTTTTGAAAAACAAAAGTAGACATAATTTTTTAAATAAACATAAAAATACTGTGTGCGAAAATTTCCCTCGATATGATAAAAACTGTGTCTTTGTGTATCGAAAATATGAGAACTTGAAAACAATTCTGTGGTGTATAGGAGGTGAGAGGGTGGGATTTTCTGGATTTGGGGGGGGGGGGCAGTAACCTTCGCAGGTAGGCACAGAACAACTCAAAAAAGTTTCATTGTAATCGGATGAACGGTATAGAAACGCATAGGAGACTAACAAACAAACAAACATTCATTTTTATATATTAGATATACACACTATACTCACAGATATAGTCGTACTCCTCACATACCGGTATCGAACAGTACTTCATACATATTGAACAGCTCAACAACAAAATCAAAAACAATAAAAACAAATACCACCTAGGATACAATACACCAGCACACTGAACCAAACCAAGGAGCTGGTAAAGTGTATGAGGTGCAGACCGGCATGTGAGTGTAGTGTATATACACTAAGGAGCCAAAGAAATTGGTATATGCATACGTATGTGAACTCCCAGAGTACAGTGCTGAGGTCGGCAACGCCTATATAAAACAATAGGTGTCTAGCGTAGGTGTTAGATCGGTTACTACTGCGTATAATGGCAGGTTATCACGATTTAAGTGAGTTTGAACGTGGTGTTATAGTCGGCGCATGAGAGATGCGACACAGCATCTCCGAGGTAGCGATGAGTTGGGGATTTTCCCGTACGGCCATTACACGAGTGCACCGTGAATATCGGGAATCCGGTAAAACATCAAATCTCCGACATCGCAGCGGCCGGAAAAAGATCCTGCAAGATCGGGACCAACGACGACTGAAGAGAATCGTTAAACGTGACAGAAGTGCAACCCTTCCGCAAATTGCTGCGGATTTCAATGCTTGGCCATCAACAAGTGTCTGCGTGCGAACCTTTCAACGATATCATCGATATGGCTTTCGGAGCCGAAGGCCCACTAGTGTACCCTTGCTAAGTGCACGACACACAGTTTTACGCCTCGCTGGATCCGTCAACAACTACATTGGACTTTGTTGATGATGGAAACATGTAGCCTGGTTTGACGAGTCTCGTTTCCAATTGTATCGAGCGGATTCATGTGTGCGGGTATGGAGACAACCTCATGAATTGATCGTCCCTGCATGTCAGCAGGGGACTGTTCAAGCTGGTGGAGGCTCTGTAATGGTGTGGGGCGTGTGCAGTTGAAGTGACATGGGACCCCTGATACGTCTAGATACGACTCTGACAGGTGACACATACTTTCGCATCCTGGCTGATCACCTGCATCGAGTCATATCCATTGTGCATTCCGACCTAGTTGGGCCATTCCTGCAGGACAATGCGACACTCCACAGGTCGAGAATTGCTACAGAGTGGCTCCAGGAACACTCTTCTGAATTTAAACACCTCCGCTGGCCCCAAACTCCCCCGACATGAACATTATTGAGCATATCTGGGATGCCTTGCAACCTGCCGTTCAGAAAAGATCTCCACCCCCCTCGTACTCTTACGGATTTATGGACAGCCCTCTGCAGGATGCATTGTGTCAATTTCCTCCAGCATTACTTCAGACATTAGTCGAGTCCATGCCACGTCGTGTTGCGGCACTTCTGCGTGCTCGAGGAGCCCTACACGATATTAGGCAGGTGTACCAGTTTCTTTGACTCTTTAGTGTATAAATCAAATAAAATGTACCAAAATAGTTGTTTTTGACTGAATTATTTATAAAATTAATGTTTAACATCTGCGGAAATATGGCCTATCACGAAATTAATATGAAGTTTAACTATCTGCCATATTGTATTCTATGTATAATGATATTATTTCGCCTTAATTTACCCGATAAACTAGTGGAATCACGCCTTTAAGGCCACTGAATCACCGTTTCGTTAAGCAATCGCGTTTATTCTTCGCGTTTTACTGTGCATGGAACAGATTACAGGTAATATAATCTACACTTTCAAACTTTCTCTTTTGCACCCTTTCCATCGTTCCTCGTAATTCTGTGATACCATCGAGTACCGAACTTCGGAGACGGATACAAGTCAGTACATCGTAATGTAAATCGCGTTTCGTTCCTTCCGTCACAAACAGAAGTTATCACGGCATTAATTTCCACGACCATGCACAGGACACTTTCTCGTCGTGTAATTTTCCAGTTGATCGACATTTCGACTCGTCACTCGATTTGCGGGGGAGTCTCGATTGGAGCGCCGCCTCATCAGCTGGCGACCGTCAGTAATCACAAACAGAAGAGAACACAGGCGGCGCCACTGTAGCCCGCGGCACGCGCTATGGCGGCGTCGATTACACGCGCACAAAAACACCTGCTGCTTCAATGCCGCCGCAACCACGCGAGGCACTTTTTTTTTTTCATTTTCGGCAAAACAGGGTGGGTTCTCAAAAGATGAAAGCACGCCGAGTGATACACCCGTAACTAGACAGGAATCGAATAACCTGGTCAGTAGCGGCATGCTGGTGATGATACACCACACGCCACGACAGAAATGTAATTGCAAAGGGAGCGTCCATTAATTACGTGAGGTGTTTTTCCGGAATTCTGGACGCCCCATTTTTCTGGTGAAATTTGGTGAGATCTGGTTGGAGTGCCCCAGCCCCCCTCATAAGATGAAGTGAGATTATTTCTGGATTACCCCCCTCCTCCCCTGCTAAGCGACCTCGCTTTTTAGACCTTTTTTTAGCTCTCCTGCTTCTGAGGGTGGTTATAATATCTGAAATAGTCCTTATGAAGGTTGTCGAAACGTCTTCATTTTACGACAGTATCCGGCTGCACTACCGTGAAGAATTCACTGCATCAATACGCCGGGAAAGTCTTCACTCTCATATTTTGTTGTTTTTTTCGTATATCAATCATGTTTGTAAGTACACAGTCCAGTCACATTGATGTGACCACCACCTACTTTCGACGTCAACTTGAAATAACCAATCATAGAAGGCAGGTGGCAGCACATTACAATGGAGTGTATATAAAGGATGTCCTAGGGCATCGGAACCCTAGACAGAAATAAGTCAGAGGACATCAAGGTCTTGGAACTTAATACCTACATTGGCTAAGGCCAAGCTAGATGATGGCTGGCTGGCTGGAAAGCATTTCAATCGTTGGCGTAATGCAGAAACGTAGCGATTTATCCGACGTCCAAAAGGGCATGATTATTTGCTTTCGGGCCAAGGGTGGAAACATTTCGGAAACGGCTAATTTTGTGAACTGTTCACATGCCGTCGTGGTGAAAGTATACCGTGCATGGCAAAATGGCACTATTCAAAATCAGCGGCGTGGAACATGTGGTGCACCACGGGCTATAGATGACAGAGGCGAACGAAGGCTACGGAGATGCGTTCGGGCAAATAGACGTGCAACTGTTGAGCAACTGACCGCCCAGATGAACCAACGGGCTACCAAGAGTGTATCCTCAACAACGGTTCAGCGAACGTTGCTGCGCATGGACCTCCGCAGCAGACGCCTGGTTAATGCACCTATGCTGACTGCTGTTCAGCGGCGACGAAGGCTGGAATTTGCACGCCAGTACCGTAACTGGACGTCCACAGTGGCGACAGGTGGCTTTTTCCGATGAATCACGTTTTATGCTCCATCGTACAGATGGACGTTGGCGCATACGGCGTGAATCGTCTGAAAGCAAACACCCTGCAACAATTGCCGGAAGGATCCAGGGTGGAGGAGGGAGCATTATGGTTTGGGGAATGTTTTCCTGGCATTCACTGGGTGAACTCATCATTGTGGACGACAAGATGGATCAGCACAACTACACACGAATAATTTTTGCTTAGAATGATGGCGTCTACCAGCAGGACAATGCGAGGTGTCATGCAGCTCGCAGTGTATGTGCGTGGTTCGAAGAGCACCAGGATGAGTTTACCTTACTCCCCTGGCCAGCAAACTCACCGGATTTAAACCCAGTCGAGAATCTGTGGGACCACCTCGATCGGGTTGTTTGCGCCATGGATCCTCAACCGCGTAATGTAGCGCAGCTGGCCACGGCACTGGCTGTAGTCGGCATGGCTCAACATCCCAGTGAACAACTTCAGAAACCTAATTGACTCTCTTCCTGCACGCCTCGCAGCGGTCCACTCTGCCAAAGGTGGTTATTCTGGTTTTTGAGAGGTGGTCACATTAATGTGACTGGTCTGTGTATATAACTTTGAATAAATTGTATTTTGAAAGTGAATGATTCTTTTGTAGTAACCCAGTATAACGGTACCATGTGGAGGCGTCCGCCGCTTCGCACCATATTCAGAAGGTCATGCGAGTTTATAACCAGTAGCTAGAGCTAGGGAGAAGGGCTTTCCATCGCCGAATGTTAGATGGTGCGTAAGTTCCACTCCAAAGCGACGAGCAGATGTGAAACGTGCAGTCTTCGGCTGGAGTGAAAGATTGTTTGTCTAGTTTGGTAGTTGAGACCAGATTAGCGTTTAATTAGGGAGTAACGGAATTTGGACGAGTGTTGTATAAAGAGTCCCAAGTCTCTTAGAAGGATCAATAACAGTTTAGCATAATTCTCTGTGGATCCATAGACTAACTTCATTCTTTTAGAATGGATGGTGATTGTTTAATGTATTGCGTACGGCCAAAGCAAATTCAGAAGTATTTACAGACCATTCAGCTAATTTAAAAACTAAAATTGTTTTAGTTTCACTACAGCAATATAGATTTGCGTGGAGGAGGGTTTTGAATTCGTGAAGCCACCTGTTGCTCGCATCACCGTCACGCCACCTGTTGCGCGTATGACATGAGCGTTGGACGGTTTTCGCAAAATCTTTATATAAACACACAATTATATTCAATTTTGAGGATCTGTGCATACACATACTTTAAAACAAACAGATAAACACAATTTACGGTTGATTTACAGGAACATAAACCCTCTCCTCCTTCCCCCATCACCTTATTTTCCGTCACCGTTGTTCATAATAACCCACAGTTTTAATCCGATTTTGACAGTAGTTAGCCCACGTATATTCCAAACCAAGGCGGTCTGGTAACGCAGTGGTTACGGCGCTTAATTTCGAAAGTTCTCTCTCCGGTCACGAATTCAAATTCCCCAGTGAGTAGGAATTTTTAGGGATTGTACGTGATTACATGAGTTTAATTTAATTTAATTGCAATGGAGCACAGGCTCCGATGGCAATTTCCCTACACACCCATCTTCCCCCTTTCCTGCACCCACCTACATTTGCGCTCTACAAATTTTATCTTTAAATTCTTTCAAAGTTTTCGGTAAAATATTCATCACTCCAATCCCTCACGCCCTTACCTAAAAAAGAGATTCTTCCCACACCTTTGTGCCTGAAATCGAGTGCCAGCTTGTGGTCATGGTCATCTTTTCCCTTCCATGAACTACTTTTCATACCTATTGCAATATCTTTCCATGCCTCATCGCCAGTATATGCCCTGTATACTACCATGACCCTCCTCATCCTCCTCCTGTCTTGCAATGAATCCAATTTCAGCTCCTTTATCATATCTGTCACTAATTGCATTCTGCGATAATTTCCAGAAACAAATCTAGCAGCCCTTTTTGCACCTTCTCCAACTCCTGTATTTGATACGTAAAATGTGGGTCTCATACTACACCACCATATTCGAGCAATGGTCCCACCAATGTTTTATAACCCAATTCCTTTACTTCTCCCGTACATCCCCTCATCACTCTCTCCAACAAGTTCAGAACTTTGAAACCTTTTCCTACCACCTGTCCAATGTGTAAAGCCCAGTTAAACTTGTTATCAAAAGTAATACCAAGATATTTACATTTCAAGTCTTCAGCAAGCAATTCTTTCCCCACCTTATATTCATAATTAACCTTTTGTTTTTTTATTTGTGTATCTAATAAGCTGACTCTTCTTTGCATTTATCTTCATCCCATGATTACCAACCCAACTAGATATCCTGTCCAGATCACCCTGCAACTGTTTACAATCCTCTATCGTTTTGATTCTTTTATAAAGCATTATGTCATCTGAAAACAATCTAATTTCAGATAGTAAACAATCAACACATTTATTCATTAGAATAATGAATAGCAATGGTCCCAATACGCTACCCTGTGGCACACCCATTTTTACTTCCACTTCTTTTGAGTTACGCTGGAACATTCCGTAGTAGTGATTCCACGTAATTGTAGGCTCCTGAGGAAAGGAACTGATCTTCCTGTCTCTGACACCGTCAGATGATGGACTAGGTTAGATTTTTAGTTTTTGGGGTTAAAACATCTTTAGGCGCGTTGGGTAATTTTTGAATGGGTAAAAATCTTTTGAGTTCGCGTCACCGACATGCTAATGTTAACATTACATCTGTCGCGGTCTGTTTGCTCAGTGGTTAAGGTGTCTGACTGGAGAGCCAAAAGTCCTTGGTTTGAATCTCTGTCTCCGTGGGGATTTTCGCAGACCATTAACCGGACCTTTACCTCTGGCACAGCTTACTGTGTATCGTGAAGCTCGGCATAACACTTCCGTGGTTCGTATTCCACGTTAAACTGCAGGTCCCCTGTACCCGGTAGCACTGCTGGGTTAGGTTAAGGCGGCTAAGACAGTCGTGGAGTGCGCAGCCAATAGAAACCCTATCACTAGGTCATTACGGAATTATTATTAATTAGTATATCTCTGGCTATAAGTATGATGCGTTTCCCGTGTCATATTAGTAGTTTTAAGTTTTCACATATGTCGGTAGTCCACAATGAATGCCATTTTTTTTTTTTTTTTTTTTTTTTTTTTAGGATAAGCGCCCCAAGTTGTGCAAACATCTAACATTGTTTCGAGGTTAGATGCAGAACTGCAATTAATGCAAATAAATTTGAAAAAAACATTCTTTATTTGATAGCGTTTACGTAACATACAGCAAATAAACTTTTCGGACCATACATTTGAGAAAAAAACCAATAGAAAGTTTCAAATGTGGTGCCACTTTATTGGCACTGGGTGCGGTGGAATCTGCTGATAATCTATACTTCCATTTAATTATTGGCGCGAAAAAGAAAGGGCAGAAATAAATAGATATGTCAGACTATTACGATCAAATTTGTATTTGATTTATTTTGGTAGTTAAAAAGAAACCCTTTCTATTCCTGTGTTGA
This sequence comes from Vandiemenella viatica, assembly GCA_031002005.1. NCBI lineage: Eukaryota > Metazoa > Arthropoda > Insecta > Orthoptera > Morabidae > Vandiemenella > Vandiemenella viatica. Next base: position 177,811,253 of record JARYHS010008075.1, on the reverse strand, counting down.
TGTTTTGACTAACTGGAAATAAAGATCTTCCTAAATGTAGGGTAAAATGCAGCCGGCGATCGTTATTACGATTAGCTATACCTTTGAAATACGACACTGTCTTCAAGAAATATGCGTTATTTCAATCTTTGTAGTAGGAATAATGTTAAACATGCTGCGCAAATACTTAATAGTCGCTTAGGTGGCGATAGTTACCAAGACGGTAATTAAATAAAGATAACTCGCTTCCCATATAAACAGAGCAAAGAACACAAGATATCCTGCTACCCCATGCTTTTCAGTTACAACCCCCATTTTAAATTCAATTTCTGTAGCTACCTAGCTAAAAGATCGCTTTATTTCCGTTGCTTGTAACCGATTAAACTATTGCTAAGCAAATACCACAAACCTTTGCGGAGGATCAGTAACAGGAACACGGGCGTAGAATTAAGTTCAATTAATACTCATTACTAATTATGCCCTCTACATTTGAGGTTTATGCTGTTAATAAAGTAGGGAAGGAATTGGTTGCGGTCGTCTCACCATTGCACGAATATGGTTCTGTAGTTTCGACCCACATTATCATCATCATCATCATCAAGGATTTTCTGCTATTCAGCAGGTCCATGCACAATGACATTCTTCCAAGCCTCCCTCTGTTCTGCCATTCTCTTAGTCTCTATATATTTCCAATTTACGATGATGTCATCAATCATTTTCTTCCTTCCCGACCTACTCTTTTCCCTCCACTTACAATCCACTCCAGAGCAGTTTTAAGCAGGCACTCATTCCTCAACACATGACCAATCCAGATCATTTTTAGTTCCATGTTGTTTTTATAATGGACCTTTCCTCTCCTACTCGTTCCAGCACTTAATCATTCCTTACTTGTCTTTCCAACTTATTTTCTCCATCTTCCTCCATATCCACATTTTGAAAGCTTCCAAATTCTTTACACCTTTTTTGCGTAGCGTCCATATTTCCACCCCATATAGTCCTAAGCTCCATACAAAACATTTAGCTAGTTTTTTCCTCAGGTTTCTATCCAGCCTTCCGTATAATATATTTTTCTTTCGGGACCCACATATTGGTGTCAAATACGGGAATATAAAGAAGGGCCGCTGGATTTGTCTCTGGAACACAGTCAACATCTGATATGATAATGTAGCTTGAGTGGGATTGACTGGAAGATAGGAGGAGAGTTCTCGTGGAGTGTAAGGCGTAAATTGGTGAAGAGACGTGGAAAGGTATTGGTTACGAATAAAGAGTGGTGCATGGAAGGAACAAGATCACCGTGATCACAAACCTGGTACTCGATTTCAATCATAATGTGGCTTCCTTTTTTCGTTGGTTAGGGAGTGAGAGAGTAACGGTTTTGAAGAAATTACGAAGGAAAATCATGAATAATTTTTCTAAAAGTGCTGAAAGAAATTCAAATTTAACTTCGTAAAGCACAAAGGTATATGGGTACAACAAAGGGGAAAAATGGGTGTGTTGGGAAATTACAACCATAGTGTACTATAGGAGACTCAATGCTATTACCACACACAAACGCCAGTCATCTGCGCTATGTAGTTCAGGCAGCAACGTAAAATATACGCACACACATGTCTTTGGATGATATACGAAAATATCCTTGCTCAACCACAATATCTCTCACACTCCCAAAGTTACCGAAATTCGGGCAACGTTGTGATCGCTGGGTGACTCTTTGTTACTACCACACACAAAGATCAATGATCTGCGTTTCATAGTTTTGGCTCAAAAGTGATACACAGGGACACATATGTTTTTGGTAGAAATTTGAAAGTGCCACCGGTCGACCAGTTTCAACCCCCATATCTCCCACACCCCCATAGCTACCGACATCTAACAACCATAGTGCACAATAGGATACACGATTCTACTACCGCACACAAACACCAATGGTCTATGCTATGTAGTTGTGGCAGGAAAGAGAAGTAGACGGAGACACAAATTTTTTGTCGAAATATGAAAACGCCCTGCATTGACCAACTCTAATCAACATATCTCCCACATCCCCAACGCTATCGGGATTCGGCATTGTGTATGACAGGAAACTCCATGCTACTTCCACACACAAACACCAGTGATCTGTGTTAGGTAGTGGTGGCTGAAAAGTGAAATATAGGAAAACACACGTCTATTAGAGGCGAGAAAGGACCAGTGACAAGGAACGCGAAGGAATTTGGCCATGGCCTTTTGAATAAAGCATCCCGGCATTCACCTGGAATGATTTGGGGAAACCATGGAAAACCTATCTGTATGCCAGGACGGGAATTCGAACCGCCGTCCTCCCGCATGCGAGGATCTCCCACAGTGCTTCTAAATTTATGATGTATTTAAAAAATTTAAACACGCTTTTGGGTCTCTTTTCCTTTTACCTCTGCTGGGAACTTTACTATTTCCAAATTTTAATGTTTATTTATGACACACATGCAATCTGCGAAATTGTTGACATTGTTTCTAAACTTAAAACTATTTGTAACGAATCAAGCTGTCATGTGTAAGAAGAGATCGACTTAATTGTTTACAAATACTCAATGACATGTTTCAGCTGGGAGGCGGGCTGCTGGAGAGTCACAGGAGACTCTTTTCAGCCTAACTATACTACGGGGAGGGAAAGGGGATGGAAGGTCGGCCGTGGCCTTGTAGGGAACCATCCCAGCATTCGCCTAGAATGTCTGAGGGAAACCACGGAAAACCTTAGACAGGATGGCCGAACCGAGTTTAACATCGGGCCTCCCGAATTCCAAGTGGCAGTGCGAAATCGTACTGCCTAAGCCTCGGTGAACTTTAAAGCATTTTTTTTTTTTTTTTTTTTTTTTTTTTTTTTTTTTTTTTTTTTTTTTTAACGATTTGATTCCTCCCAGCAGAAGGCTGGGAGGCGGGCTGCTGGAGAGTCATAGGGGACTCTTTTCAGCCAATCTATACTACGGGGAGGGAAGGGGGATGGAAGGTCGGCCGTGGCCTTGTAGGGAATAGGGCTGTTGATAAAATATCGATATATCGATATATCGATATTTTTTTAAAAAAATATCGATATTTATGAGTGATATTTTTTAGGACGATATATCGATATATCGATATTGAAATCTGGATATCGGAGTCCGATATTTTTTAAAAATAAGTGGTTATTTTCCGTTTTCCTGGTAGAATATTCCAAGTTATTATTGGAGGGAAAACGATTACCTGTGTTACACATGCAATACATTTTCATAGATAGAATTTTAAGAAACAATGAACGATACGAGCACATGGAGAAGCAGGGCCGCCTTAAGGGGGCGTGCCAGGCAGCATATTATTTAGGGGGCGACCGCCTTTTTTTTTTTTAGCTCAACAGCTGATACGGGCGGTCGGCGGCGACCCTGGGGATGGCAACAATGGGGGCGGCAATCTCACAGTTTTTTGACCCGTTTCGGAAATTTCCTAGATCCACCACTGGCTGTAGTTGGACAGGGGGCGGCATAATCGCTATTGCACGCGGGCGCTCAAACAGCTAGCGGCGGGCCTGTGGAGAAGTAAAAAACAAAGGTAAAATAACTCATTCAATATTCATTAGAATTCTTGTCTGGACATTTTGAAAAGTTTTTAAAATTTGTCTTCAATCAATGCAAAAGTATTAGCATTAAGAAACTAATCGTAATGTACCAGGTATGGGTAGGGTTGCCAGATAGCCGGAAAATCCGGGAATGTCCCGGAATTTTGTGTCAGATCTCGTGTTCAGGAATTATGCGTTACTGTCCCGGAATTTCCGTATACTAGTTTTTTTCTCAAACTCAGTTCACCACGGTGGTAATGAGGCCAAGCCAAGTATCCCATGCTTGCAGCGGGAGGATGGAATGTCCCTTAAATCAGAGGAATTGAAACTGACAGGAAAATACTCTTTGAATTTTCTGGGAATTCGAAAATTCTAGATGCAGTTAACATTAACTTCCTTTATACAGAGTTCACATGTCTGAAACGTGTTTTTCTGGTCCTTCCAAAAGACATTCCAAACGATAAAATCTGGGCCAATTTCTTTAGAACAAGCGTTTTTAATGATTTTGAATATTTTAAAAAAATAGTTGGTTTTGTTTTGTCAATTCCAACAAGCAATGACTTTTACGAGACAAGTTTTAGTCCCTTGAATAATTTATGAAATAAGAGTGAAACAGAACGTTCATGGGTTCGATCAAAGCTGAACTGCAAACTCAATCAATTTTGAAGACTCTTGCTAAGAAATTTTATCAGTTTTGCGAAGCAGTGACGGAGAAATATTTATGAAAATGGCAAAATCTAGTATTAAATGTTTTAAAAGTAGATGATTAAGATCTATTTGGATTGATGTTGATTTTGATTTAGCAAAAGATAGATGCTAATTTTTTATTTGTTGATAAAACCTGATGTTGATTTTCTGCCTAATTTTAATTAATGAGCCTAACAGAAGTGTTCAGTTTTGGTTTAATATTTTTGAGATTTTGATTAATAATACCCGATGTTGATTTTGTACCAAAGTAAAAAATTCCTAACGAGGTGGTCAATTTTTGTTTTAAGTTTAGTATTTTTCCTTTTGATTCATGATACCTGATGTTGACTTTCTACCATAGTTTAATTAATAAAGTTAAAAGAGGTGCTATATATACGTTAGATAACATATTTACCTAAAATAGAATTTTTTATTAATTTGCATTTTTGTTCACTCTTTAAACATACCGCTAAAATACTTTTTAGACCCAGAAATGTCCCGGAAATTATAAGCCTGTATCTGGCACTCCACAGTTAAATATTTCGCCCGAATTGGATACGGTTCTTGTTCCATACCAACAGAAGAATTGAGCTCCAAAATTATGTTACAGCCAGTTTTGTTATATCACTTACGAATTTATTAAGATAAGAAATTGAAAAAAAGAATCTACCACTTTTGGATTGCCTTTACAAAGCGCTATGCTAAAAACTTATTATCATAGATTGGTGCATTTAAAAAACATTAACGCCAAGGGAACTGCCTTGACAGTAGCGGCTCTAGGATTTTTCCAATCCGGGGAAAAACTGAGATTGCCGCCTCTTCAAACATTGTTGCCAGCCTGACCCCGAGAATCACCTCCTTGATTGTTGGCCAAACACATTGATGTCGCCACTTTAACTGTTTGCCAAACGCATTGTTGGACACAATATTATCGTCCAGAGCAAGTACCCCGGTTTGCCCCCACCCCTCGCCCTAAATCCTGCATTCCACCTAGAATCTCAGCTTTAAAAAATTGTATTATGGTAAAGTGTTACCCATTTGCGAAGCAATATCAAAGAAGGGGAAATTTTCAATTAATGTAGGGAGTTCTCCATTCATAGTAGAAGAAACAACGGGAAAAACATGAGTTCATGCTCTTGAAAAGTATGTCCAATGAAGTTTCTGACATGAGTTTTGGTGCAAAATTTTACTTCATTTACCACCTTAGTTTGGAATTTTTTTGGATCTGAAACTCTTTTAAATAACTATGACGTTCTCTCATCATAATTCTGTGCAACATCCAGTTGTCCTAGAAAATGGTAATTTGGTACACATACTTGGCTTCATCCCCATAGTATAAGAAAAGTTCCTGTGTTTTTTCAATGCCAATCTAAAAGCTGAAACGTCTTAGAGAAAATTTGTAGGTTAATTGCTTTCTTCTTGAAGAGGTTATATGCCTTGAATTTCAGTTTTGCACAAAGATCAGGAGCATAAAAAACACAATTAATTTTACTTTGTTACTACATTTAATTTGGAAGTTATTGGTAGTGCTACACCGATGGTAACAAAGCAGGCACGACGTCGCTCGCAAAGAACGAATCGGTCTCGAGCCCGTTGTTTTACATGAGCGTGCGTTGTCGAGGAAAGTATTTTGATATGGAAATTGGATGCAAGCAGGAATATTGATAAATTCGGATACACAATCTATGCTAAGGTGCAAACATTTGGTCCAAAAAAGTAAGAAGACTCAGAATAAGCTATCAACCTACAAAAAGAAATTAAATTCCACATAAAACAATACTTGTAAAAAAAGTGACTTGGTCATTATGCAAACTCTGATAATAGAACATCAACATAAATAAATGCCTCTACAATGTTGTATTATTGAGCTTTTAAACTCACAAAAGCCAAGATTTCCCTCAATGCTCTTTCTGGATTCACAAGTCTTCGAGTAAATCATAAACATTCTGCCTTTCCTTTTAGTAAAGTAGTAGTATAATGGCTAAATCACAATTTTTTAAAAAAATATTTATCCGTGACGTCATTAAAAACTATTTTTTTTTTTTTTTTTGTTGAGAAAATCAAAACTTGATTCAGAAAAATATCTCACAACTCTGCATCATTAAATAGCCACAAGACTTCGCCCTTTTTTAAAATGATTTGTTTTTGTAACATTGTTTTTATATAATGGGGTCGATATATCGATACTTTTTCTTCGATATAAATATTTTTTTAAATATCGATATATCGAAAATCCGATATTTTTTAAAATATCAACAGCCCTAGGGAACCATCCCAGCATTCGCCTAAGTGTCTGAGGGAAACCACGGAAAACCTCAGACAGGATGGCCGAACCGAGTTTAACCCCAGTCCTCCCGAATGATAGGTAGGAGGCCAATATTGGCCTCCTCCCATCTCGGTCGAAAACTTTAAAGTTTTTTTTTTTTTTTTTTTTTTTTTTTTTTTTTTTTTTTTTTTTTTTTTTTTTTTTTTTTTTTTTTTTACATTTCATTCCTCCCAGCAGAAGGCTGGGAGGCGGGCTGCTGGAGAGTCATAGGGGACTCTTTTCAGCCGATCTACTACTACGGGGAGGGAAGGGGGATGGAAGGTCGGCCGTGGCCTTGTAGGGAACCATCCCAGCATTCGCCTAAGTGTCTGAGGGAAACCACGGAAAACCTCAGACAGGATGGCCGAACCGAGTTTAACCCCGGTCCTCCCGAATGATAGGTAGGAGGCCAATATTGGCCTCCTCCCATCTCGGTGAACTTTAAAGTAAATGACGGTGCCTATAAATAACTAACGCCGTAAGCATTCAACTGCGAGAACGCATGCAGCAGACAGAATTAAACGGACTGATACTGTTTCTGAAGTAAAATTAGGACCCATTCTGTATTTCTCAAGGTGTCGATGTCCGATCAAAACATAATTTTAGCTGTCACTAAAGTTGCATGCTCAGCTCGTTGCACGCTGCGTGATGGTGTCCGGCGTTGACGCGGGGTTAGCTGGTTCCAGTCCTGCTTCTGGACTTGGCTGGCAAAGTAGGGGAGGCGGTTGCGCACAATTCCTAATCGCCAGATTGTGCGCCAAAGTCCTGCGTTAAATCCCAAACCTCTCCGCAGTGCGCATGGAGTGAGGTCATACGACAATATTGATAGCGATTCGTCCATCGCAGGGGGACGTTAAGCATGGCTGTTATTTCTGTGTGTTTCTGAAGTGAAGGCCTGAAGGGGCGGCACCGTGTTTCACCTTCTCCCTTCTTCCATCTCTCATCCACAACACAAACAACATTCTACACTTTTTTTTTTTTGCTGTCGTCAATCTCTCCACCGGTTTGATGCAATTCTCCATCCCTTCCTATTTTGCGCTAGCCTTTTCATCTCAACATCCCCCTCACAACCCATCAATTACCTGATTCATATAATCTAATCCCTGTCTTCCTCTACAGTTCTTACCTTCGACTGTTACCTCCACTAACAAATTAACCAGTCCAGCATGTCTCAAAATATGACCTACCAGACTGTCTCTTCTTTCTGTAAACTGCTTCCAGAAACTTCTTTCCTCACCCATCATTTCCAAAACTCGTTCATTTCGTACTTTATCTGTCCATTTAAATTTAACAACCTTCTACAGCACCAGATTTCAAATGCTTCAATTTTCTTTCTTTCCGGTATTCCTAAACGCCATGCTTCATTGTCATAAAGTGCTGTGCTCCACACGTAGAGTTTTAAAAACTTTTTCTGGGGCCTAGATTAATATTTGAAACTAAAAGATTTCTCTCTTTATGGTATTGCTGGTATTATTCTGCTTTTAACATCATTCCTGCTTGAGCCATCAGTTGTAATTTTATTTCCTAAGTAACAGAATTCACTAACTTCTTCTGTCGCATCCGAAGCTATTTTTATATCTGCTGTTATTGGTATCATTAGTGTCAGTAGCGATGAAATGTAGCAGAACTCATACCATGTAGAGTAACTTATAAATACGTGATCGCCACAACCTCCTGTATTTGAAACCCAAAATACTACGCCACCATATTCCAGCAGACAACTGTATTGCACCCCAGTTCCCTAACCTCTGTAGTGTATCCTCTCATCACTCACTCCAACAGGTAAAGGATTTCGAACCCTTTTTCTACGACTTTCCCACCTAAGTTTCTTATCAAATATCATTCCGAGGCATTTACATTTTGAGTCTTCCTCACTTATAATCATAATAAAACCTTTATACACTTCGTATGCTGTTAATTAAATTGCTGTTGTAGTTTAGTTACTCTACCTTTTTCTCTCTCCCCCCCCCCCCCTTTTACTCCCCCGTTGTCAACTGCCGGCATCCATCAGGCAGCCAACTTAACGACTTTTGGAGCCATCTCTCGCATACGGCGCCATCTAACGAGATTTCTGCCACGCCGTTTCCTTGTCAGACGAAGGCAGAATTTCACCAACAGCGTCGCGCAACTGAGTTGATAGAAAAAAATCGAATCTTTTAATTTCCTCGTCGCCTCGCTCAGAGCGACCACTCCGCCATTCACAGCATATCTGTCGAATGAGCATTGCTGCCAGGTACGAAACAGCAGCCCCCGCAGCAGTGCCACTTGTTGATTACCTGTCAGTACATAATGATCACACTTAATGACGATCATGATGACTCAGCGACTTTTTTTTCTGTCGTCAGTCTCTCGACTGGTTTGATGCAATCCTCCATCCCTTAATACTATCTTGTGCTAACAACGCACATCCTGAATTATCGGCGTTATATATTCTAGTCTCTCTCTTCTTCGGCATTTCTTATCTTCGACTGTTCCATCCACTAACAAATTAACCAATCCAGCATGTCTCAAAGTATGACCTACCAGCCTGTCTCTTCTTTCTGTAAGACTCTTCCACTTCTTTCCTCACCCATAATTTCCAAAACTTGTTCATTTCACACTTTATCTGTCCACTTAAATTTCAGCGTTCTTCTATAGCAACACATTTCAAAAGTTTCAATTTTCATTCTTTCTGGTATTCCTAAACTACAAGCTTCACTGCTATAAAGTGCTGTGCTCCACACATAGAGTTTTAGAAAGTTCTTTGTAATTCCTAGTTCAATATTTGAAACTAAATGATTTATCTTTTTCATGAAGGCTTTTTTTGCTAGTGCTGTTCTGCTTTTAACATCATTCCTGCTTCGGCCATCGGTTGTAATTTTACTCCTAGCAAAATTCATTAACTTCTCCTGTAACACCCGTCCCTACGTTTTATATTTAATCTACTGTGAATGCTACATTTCATCACTTTTGTCTTGCATTGGATTATATTTAGTCCAAAATCTTTCACGATATTCAGTAACTTGTCAATATCCGCAGCCAATCCTACTAACAAGACAATGTCATCAGCAAATCGGATCATACTGATTTTTTCTCCTTAAACACTTATGCCACATTGAAATCTTTCTTTCACTTCCTTTATTGCTTCTTCTACATACATGTTGAATATTAATGGGGAGAGACTACAACCTTGTCTCACACCCTTTTAACTTAAGCGTGTCTCCTATAATTCTCTACTTTTATTATAGCCACTTGATTCTTAAAAAGTATTCTTATATTTTGGTATTTTAGACCCGACGTCTTAAAAATTTGAACATCTTGTCCTACCTAACATTATCAAAACCTTTTTCTAAATCAACCAACACCATAAAAGTATATTTGTTTTCCTTGGTCCGTTCATCAAGTATGATAACCTGCAAAACATGTTAGCGAGAAATGTACACCGTTCCGGGACATAATAACGACACCACTAAATTTTGTCTGTTAAAAAAAAAAAGCACCTGCAAAACGTGCGCCAAAGGATTTGATACGAGCAGGTCGCAGGGGAGAATGGGTCACGAGCATTAGTTCTAGCGAAATGGGGCTTAGCGCTCACAAATGGAAGCCACTCCTTTGTTTATGAGGTGGCCCCAGTGGTTTGGTACATGCCACATCATACCCAGCCCCTCCTCACCTAATCTATGGCTTTTTCTTTTTTTATAACTGCTTTACGTCTCTCAACAGTGAGGTCTTTAGAGACGGGAAAGGATGGGGGGCAAGGATGGGGGCAAGGAATGGGAAGGAATTCTGCCATGGCCTTTTGAAGGAAGCATCCCGGCATTTGCCTGGAGTGATTTGGGAAACAATGGAAAACCCAAATCTGGATGCCCGGACGGGGATTCGAACCGCCGTCCTCCCGAATGCGAGGCGAGAACGCTAACCGTTACACCGCCACGCTCGGTTAATCTATCGCACCCACTACTGGTAGCAATAACTTATGCTACAGCTCGGGAAGTGTAAGCAAAATCAGTGTTGCCACCTTACGAAAACAAAAGTCGATAGACCTGGTATCTAAACTCACCAGATTATGGTATATTTAGAACTAAAAGATTCGCAAGAAATCCCTACATAAAATAAAGAAACAGCCAAAGAAACTGGTATAGGCATGCGTATGCAAACACAATGTAATCACTCAAAGTACGGCGCAGCGATATTTCCACTTCATCATCTCGGTCTATCGTTGCAGTTCCAGAACTTGCAGATGTGGCATCCAGATTTGTATTTTCCATGGTTTCCCCAAATCACTCCAGGCGAATGTCCTTCAAAAGGTCATGGCCGAATTCCTTCCCGTTCCTTGTCCCCCAATCCTTTCCCGCCTCTAATGACCTCGATGTCGACGCAGCGTAAAGCTATAAGCTACCCGATCTAGCATGCGGTGCCTTAACGCACTAAACAACACAACACTGCAGCGTAATTCCTAGTGTTGTAAAAAAAACTGTTTTTTCTGACTTGAAAAAAAAACATGAAAAAAAACTATGAAAAACACACTTTTTTTCTAGGACACGTTTTTTTTCATAATCACTAAATCTCACATTTGTAAGTCATTTATCGTTTAATATAACTTAGAGTTTATACTAAGTACTTATCTTAATTTTTTAAATCTGCTATACTTTTCTGGTTCAGCAGAAAAGAAAATTACTAAAATATTGGCAGCATTGATTGAAATTTTCTTTTACGAACGGGGACTTCCAGAAAAGGCTTGTTTGCACGATAAGGAATCCCCGTTCCCCATTGTTTGGATTGATACTCGCTATTTGAACTAGTGCTGCCAACCCTACGATTTAATCCGTATACCAACGGATCTTCTCAAAAAATTAGGAATTTTAAATTTATTTATGGTCTTTTTGCCTCTTTTTATTATTTATTTTGCTTTCCTTATATTCGTATACTAGTTAACCTTTCAGCGTATAGTGATACTGAGTCATTAAATTGTTAGTAGTTATGAATCGTTTCCTTGGAACCGTTGGCGTAAACCAACGATTTAAAAAAAAAATAAAACTCCTATTTTGTATGATACGAGAGATTTAAATTCAAACTTAGAAGACCGTAATACAGATTAATCAGCGCAATCTTTAGACAAAGTGTGTACTTTGCTCACAATTCAAAATTGCAATCTCAAAATCTTTTGCATACAATACAAGAACAACCAGTAAAAGAAAATGTAACTATTTCTGAAGTCATGGATCTAGAGGAGCCAGAAGAAGAAACAGGAATTTCCGACACCGACCGAAATAGTGTTGGTGGTGCTGATACTAGTGAATGTGGTACTGACAGAGGGTGAATAAAATTATTTTACCCATATAGATACATTTATGAATCATTATGTAAGACATTATACGATTCAGCAAGATTTAAAATACGCATGTAAAATGTAAGTTCCGTAAATAAAAGTATAATTTATCAAAGAAATTGTTTTCTGAAAAAAAAAATTTAGAAAAAAACAGGGTGCTAGGTTTTTTTCATGTTTGTTTCACAAAGCTGAAAAAAATATTTCTTTCTATTTGCAACACTGCAGGGTAATTCCCAAATCTTTTTACCCCCTGGATCCAGATTCCACCTCCTTTTCCCCGCCTCTGATGATCTAGATGTCGACAGGGCGTAAAGCATAAGGAAGGATTAGATACGCGGAACGGGAACGAATTTGCCCTTTTTGAGGGAACCATTAGTGAAATTCTGATGGCAGCACGGGGATAGGAACCCTTGTGCTTAAGGAGTGGGCGTCACTCTCGGTCCCGTAGTCGAAAATGAGAAAAGTGCTTTCGATCGCATATGTAGAATGACTCGCATTGCAGGTGGGAGTGACGTGCCTGTACACACTGCCTGGCTAACCAGCCGGCCGCGTTATTTCAGGTCCGATTAGCGGCGGTATTTGTGTTGGTTTGCACACGCCGCACCGCTCCAATAATTACGTGACTAAAGAGAGAGCAGTGTGGGTAACGAACTTGTTTCAGTACGTGTCAGAGCTGATAATCATTACTCGCTGTGCATATGGACTGTATCGGCCAACATCACTTCAACCGGGAAGCATCCCACGTCATTACGTAAATTCCAAATGAAACTGACCCTGCGAATATTTTTATTTGTGATATCAAAACAAACTGAAAATGTGGAATAATAAGTTTGAAGAAGATGGAATGAAACTGAATAAAAAAAAATCGTAGCACTAAAACTAAGCCGAAAGAACACACACTGTCATATAAAATTACAAGACCACCAAGTTGAAGTTGTTGACCACTTCAGCTACTTGGGGAGCATAATTGCTAGTAACGGTAGAAGTGAGTTAGAAATAATTAATAGAGTAACCAAAGGAGCCAACTTCTACAGTACCGTGCGGGGCTTACAATGGAACATGAAGGTTCCCAGAAGAACAAAAATTATCTTGTACAAATCATATCTCATTCCTATACTCACATATACTTTCGAAACATGCACACTATCATCAAGGGACCTTAGCAAGATCCAAGCATGTTAAATGAAGTTTCTTATAACAGCCCTCCAGAAAACTAGACTTGATCATACAAAGAATGATGAGATTAAATCAAACCTAGATTTAAGGGAATCTATGGAAGAGAGACTTAGCTCATCAAGAGATTCAATAGTACAATACTACCAAAACCTTATTTGGAAAAAAGGATAGTGGGAAAAAGACCAGTGGGAAGACCAAGAAGAACATGGAGAGACCAACTGATGGAGGACATAGAGAGAAGAGGATGGAACTGGGAATACATCATGGACAGAGAAACTTCTCTGGATAGGAGACGATGGTCTATAACGAGCAAGACAGAAACACAGGAAGGCTCGAAAACCTCACCCGGGAAACTGGAGATGGTCCCCAACGATAACCATCAGTGTTTTGCCCTTAGGCAGGTTTTCACATGGTCTCTCTCCATGCTCTCCTGTCTTCTACCCTTCTCTTCGTATCCATGTAGTCGCCTTTTTCTGTAATGTTATCTGTAATCTTGCACCTCCTTCTTCCTCTCACTCTCCTAGTCCTTCCAAGGCGTCTTTTATCGAGCACTCCCCTCTCAGCAAGTGTCCCATCCAGTTCTTCTTTCTCTCTTTTATGATTTGGATTAATTTTCTCGTTTCCTCAATCCTATCCAGCACTTCAAAATTACTTACTTTATCCATCCAGCTTATTCTCTGCATTCTCCTCCACATCCACATCTCAAACGCTTTTAGCCGTTTTTCATCCTCTCGTCTCAGTGTCCATGTCTCTGCCCCGTAAAGAGCCACACTCCATATAAAACATTTGCCGAGTCTCTTCCTGAGCGCTTTGTCTAATTTTCCATAATAATCGCCTCTTCCTATTAAATGCTTTCTTCGCTACGACAATGCGAGTTGTTACCTCTGGTGGCATCTCAAGTCTTCAGTGATTGCGAAATCCTCACAGCCCGTAAATAATAATGATAATTATAATAATAATACCACGGAAAAGACGTATGAGATTCTAAGGACATACAGCACGAATGGGTGACTCACTACTGAACAATAAAATCTTCCACATCATCAACGGACCTCCACAAACAATTGCACGCTGGATCCCAGAAACGCAGAAGGGTCTCCCAGAAGTTAACCTGGAACCTAATGACGTCCAAACAGCCTACATATAGACTGATAATCGTTTGATGTAAGTTTATACCTAATATACCGACAGCATGAAACGTGATACTCATAAATGCATGGACACAAGAGAGTCCAGAACGAAAGGATGGGAAGGTACTGGTAAGATAAGGAGAACAGCTAGAATATGATGGACAACAGACGTCTTCTGGCGAACTCTCATTGAACAGTAAGCAGTGCCACAAGTGATGGGTTAAGGACCATTCGAAATCACCCTCGGTGCAGGAATTCAAACCGGTGACCTTAAGATCTCCAGCCTTAACCACTGAATCACGAGGTCCTTCCGCAAGAGTATTACAATTTTAGAACAGTCTAAACAAGATATAAACTTTTTCTTTTCTTATGGATTTACGGCTTGTCGACGTCGAGGTCATTAGAACCTGGAAAGGATGATTGCTAGGAACGGGAAGGAATTCTGCCATGGATTTTTGAAAGAAGCATCTCGGCATTCACGTGGTGTGTAAATGGAGATTTTCTCAGGGTGTAAATGCAACATAATTTCGTAGTGATCTTGCAGATTACCTGACGAAGACAACATGGGACGTTGTCGAAACGTTTTCACTGTCCATGAAAATATCGGACTACAAACCCGCGTTGACTATGTTGCATTCACATGGAGTAATTTGGGGAAACCATGGAAAACCCAAATCTGGATTCCCGGACAGGGATTCGAACCCGCGTCCTCCACAATGCGAGACCAGAGGATTACCGCTCACCCACCACGCTAGGTATAAACTTTTAAACTGTAGTGTAGGTTAATATTGTGACGTTGGGCCAGCCTGTGAAGGGAGGGTCTTGTTTACGTATCTGAGTCAGTTGCTATGGCAACCAAGGTCGTCACTTTACCGCAGTCCCGCCGTCAGAAAAACACGGACTACGGCAGCGTGCAGTGAAAAAGGGATTTATCCCGGAGAACTGGAAGTTCTATCCAACGTTTGGCGGCGAAACCGAATATTGGAATCAGCAAAAGTGGCGTGTTGAATCTCGGAGGAGGCATACAACATCCCTAGTCTCGCATCTAACAGTTGGTCCTTTTCTGTTTCGAGCGTATGAGCAGGTTGTTGCCTCCTTTCACTTCACTCAAAACAAAAATCACTTTAATTACTTTATTATTCTTTTCTTAATTCAATTATCATTCTTAAATATTCCAGTGAGAGGTGGACTTCATTTATTTCGTAACTTGGCTCAAAGCAAGTCCAAAATTCTTTTACTATTACTTTTCTGTATATTCATCTTTCCAAAACTTTCACTCATACAAGGCGAGGCTGGTGCCTCCGCACCCTACCATCCTACGCGGTGCCTATACTGTACGACAAGTTGACAACCTGCCGCGGCCTGCAATGAATGTGCTATAGCTACGTGACGAGTGTATTGTAAACTGCGCGGCAGCTAGCTAGCTGAGGAGCCTTTCTTGTGCCGCGACAACAATGAAATTCTCTAACCTCAGAACAAGGCCTCATTACTACTATTATAATTACTATAAGGAAACAAAAACATTACAATTAAATTTGAAATAAATTTTACTAATTAAAAAATATTATGGATCGAGTGGGCTGGTTGTATGTGGCATATATGTCAGCAATGGACAGACGCGAGACAGTCGCCACCGCAGTATGAACAAGAGACCTGAAGCCAGTCTCTAGCTGGGATATATTGGGAACAGGGGCGCAGCTACTATGGGGCTAGGGGGTGCAGTGCACCGGGGCCCTCACGCTCAGGGGGCCCCCAAGCATACCTCAAGGGGCCCCTAAGCGCACCTCTAGGGGCCCTAAAGCGCAGTTTAGAGGGCCCACGAGCCTTCACGGCATACTGGCGAATTTTTTTTTACCTCTACCGTCGTCTAAGGGGCCCATGAGAACACAGGAGCCCCTCACTAAGGGCCTTCGCTGCTCTGCTTAGGGGGGCCCCAACCACTACTCAGGGGTCCCTAAAGAACAATTCAAGGGCCCCCATCCTCAGTTCAGGGGGCCCCTACCAGCACACAAAGCAAAAAAAAAGATCGCCCGTCTGGCCTGAGGGCCCAAAATAAATTTTTTGCACCGGGGCCCTTGTTGACCTAGCTACGCCACTGATTGGGAAACCAGTTCAAGGAAACTAACCGAGTCTGCAAGAAAGAATTTCACTCAGGGTGCACGTATACACATGTTTACATAGCAAACTTTCGTCTCTCTTGGTGAACCAAGGAACCGCCAGACTTTTAACCACTAGCTACGAGAATCACTTGTATGTAGAGGAAGTAAAAGAAAAATTTTCATGTAACTTAAGGATTTAAGGAGAAAAATTTAGTATGCTACGATTTCCTGATGACATTGTCTTGTTAGCAGAACGGGCTGAGGATGTTGAGAAGTTATTGAATGGCATGAAAAAAATACTGAAGGAAGATTTTAGACTGAATATAAATCAAAGTAAGACAAAAGTGATGAAATGTAGCAGAAATGATACCAATACTAGTAGATTAAATATAAAAATAGGATCGTATGCAATACGAGAGTAAGTGAATTCTGCTTCTTGGGAAGCAAAATTACAACCGATGGCCGAAACAGGAATGATATTAAAAGCAGAATAGCACTAGCAAAAAGATCCTTCATGAAAAAGATTAACCTTTTAGTTTCAAATATTGCTCTAGGAATTAGAAAGAACTTTTTAAAACTCTATGTGTGGAGTACAGCACTTTATGGTAGCGAAGGATAGACTTTAGGAATACCAGAAACAAAGAAAATTGAAGCATCTGCAATGTGGTGCTACAGAAGAACGCTGAAAATTAAGTGGACAGATAAAGTACGAAACGAACGAGGGGAAATGATGGGGGAGAAAAGAAGTTTGTGGAAGAAGCTTACAGAAATAAGAGACAGGTTGGTAGGTCATATTTTCAGACATGCTGGATTGGTTAATTTGTTAGTGGAGGGAACAGTCGAAGGTAAGAACTGTAGAAGAAGAGAGAGTTTATAAAATATTAAGCAGATAATTGAGGACGTAGGTTGTAAGGGATATGTGGAGATGAAGAGCTTAGCACAAGATAGGAAGGGATGGAGGATTGCATCAAACGAGTCGTAAGACTGATGACAGAAAAAAAAAAAAAAAACACATGACTAAAGAGATAAGATCTGCTTTATCCTCACGTGACTCTGAATGTGTACCAAACAAGTCTGTGTAAATTATGAAGCAGATAATTAATGGTGGTAAACCTTTTAGCCTGAAAGGAATCGTTTGTAGATGAAGGGGAAATATCTGGATATAGCATTGGTTAGTAATTTCAGTTGGGTATGACATATTGTGGCAGGAAAAATGTTTGCAAATATTCATTTATTGGTGTCGTTGTACGGGAGAAGTAAGGCCATTAATGCTATGGCTTCGCATTCGGGTGGATGCCGTTTCGAATCCCCGTTCGGGCATCCCAATTGGGTTTTTCGTGATTTCCCGAAATGCTGGGATGTTTCGTTCAAAAAGGCCATAACCGTATTCCTTCCCGTTACTTGCCGCCTCACCAGACCTTTCCCGCCTCTAGTGACCTTCACGTCGACGAGGCGTAAAGTTATAAGGGAGCTTCCATAAATTACGTGAAGTAGGGGAGGGGGCTGGCGAAATGTCACGTGAAGTTTCGGAAATTTTTGTTGGACTGTAGAGCTTTTTTTAAAAAAAAAAAAGTCTATGAATGATGTGAAAGTCGATTTTAGGGGGGTATTTCGTCGAAAAGTGGAAGGGTGGAAGGTCTCATAAACTTGCCATGTCTCACCAGAGGGGGGGGGGGGGGCGGTCCGGATATCTTGAAAAACACCTCACGTAATTTATGGATGCCCCCTAAGGAAAAGAAGTGAAGGAATTGGGTTACAAAACATTCGTCATCCCTTTGCTTGAACGTAGTGATGCAGTGTTGGGCCCATAGTTTGGGTATCAGAGACAGGATTTGCAATGTTTGCTAAGGAGGCCAGCTAGATTAGTATCTTGAACTTATCGCAGAACACAACCTGTAACCGATTTGCTAAAGGAGCTGAAAGAAAATATATTGGGACACAAGAGTGAAAAGAGTCATGAGAATGTACAACGCTTATATTGGTGGTGAGTTTGAAAAATATTTTTAGAAGAATTGAGAATGGTGCATGGATAAAAAAAAAAAAAAAAACAAGTCGGCACTCGATTTCAGGCATAAGGGAGTGATTTTTTTTATTTTTATTAAGTCATGGATTGTAATAAATCATCAAGGGAAGTGATGAGCAAATTGTCAACAGCAATTAGAGAACTTAAAATTAAATTTCTTAAATTGTAAGCAAATTGCATTCAATGAATCGATGATAAAACAAGCGGGAAAACAGGTGCTTATCAAAATTCACACAGGAGCATAAACGTAATCACAGTTAAATTAAATTACATAAAAAATAGACATACTAGTTGCAGCCTAATAATTTGTCTTAAAAAAACACTTCTCAGATAAATTTCGCGTAATGAACTTGCCCCAGATTTGTTCAAAACTGAAGTAAACAATCACGCAGTGGAGAAACAACAGCGTTAAATATTTTTCTTACTGTATTAATATTTAATCAAATTGCAATTGAGCGCACGCTCCGGTGGCAATTTCCCTACACATCCATATTCCCCCTTTCCTGCACCCACCTACATTTGCCCTCAAGAAATTTTAGTTTAAAATTATTTCAACGCTTTTGGTAAATTAATTATAATTTCTGTTCGTAACTTATTCCCGTTATTAGAAATGAGAGATGAAAAGACAGAACAAAAGAAGTCAGAAAAATGGAATGTATTTAGTAAAACGGAGAAAAGAAACGGCTTATGTTACGAAATAGTTGATTCTGTTATCAATTTTTAGTGCCTTCCAAACGGTACCACAAAATTCTTTACAAGAACAAATTCTTTATTCATTTTTTCCACTGGCGGTAGGGAAATTAATCAAACGAGATAAATTGGAATCCGGTAGAGGTTTGTCTCGAGTAACCGCTACGGCCATACTGATCTGGTTTTTCCCGGGTCACTCAAGATGAGTGCCGGGGCAGTTCCTTAAGACAGCCCGTGGGCACCTCCTATTGTGCCCCGTATATCCCTTCCCATGTGCATACGCATTCGCCTTAAGACAGGTGCAACACACCCTCCTCCACGTACCTCGTAGTGAATCCAGATAAGTCACATCACGTCCTATCATATGATAAAATTTTATTTTCGAGATTTGATTTTTTAAAATATTTTTTCGAAACCTGTGACTTTATTTAAGTTTATTCCATGCCATTTCTACAAATAAACACTTTTTAAATGTTTTTTTTTTTTAAATTTACTCAAAGATATTTGATTACACTAAACGATTTTTTCTTCAAACGTTAAAAAAAATACTTTATAAAAAATCTTAAATGGTATAATTATTTTATATTACTTTTATAATGATTGTTTTATGGTAGCTGAATCTATTAGAGAGACTATTGTGCATTTAAAAAATGTAGTAAAAATTATGATAGTGATTTTAAAAAAGGTTTTTACTATGATGTACTATAATAGACGGAATAAATGCTACTAATATTTATTTCGTTAATTATAAAAATTGTTCAAAATGTGCTCCATTTTCTCTTATGCACGACCTAAATCTTTTGATACATGATATTTTTATTCGGCGAGAATTAGCTTTGCGGTTAATGTGTTCCGCAGCCGTTTTTTTTTTTTTCCCTCACGCAGCTGTGCAATCCGTCGCGAAAGCAAAATCCTTTAGACAGTCCCAATAAAAAAAATCCAAGGGATTCAGGCCCGGCGATCTTGGTGGCCATATGATATAGACTTTTTTTAATGGTTTAAGAAGAAAAGAACATTGTTTTAGATGACTCAAATACTTTGCGTAAATTAAAGAAAACAGCGTTCGAAAAGTGTTAATTTGTAGAAAACGCATGGAATAAACTGAAAAAAGTCACATCTTTAAAAAAAATTAAAAAATCAGTATCTCAAAAATGGTGAGACTTTTACTAATATAATAAAATTTTGTCGTTTAGTAGGACATGGTGTGACCTATCTGTGGTTGCAGGATTATCCTTTCCTACCTGGACACCCTTTATACATCCCGCCATCGTATTATTCCTTGTTATTCTGTGCTTCTCTGTGGTTGTGATCATATACTTACTTCTCTTCCAAGCTGCACTCGATTTCAGGAACAAGGGTGTAGGAAAATTCACTTTTTTCTGTATGGGTGTCAGGGATTGGAAAAAGTTACCAATAGAAATGATGAATAATTTACCAAAAGCGTTGAAAGAACTTAAAGCTAAAATTTTCAGAGCTCAAATGTAGGTAGGTGCAAGAAAGGGCCATTGCCATCGGAGCGTCGGCTCCATCGTAATTTAATTAAATATTATATTATTACTGTATTACGGTTTCTGTCATTTTCGCTCACGGTATTTGCTATGTAAAATTTCCTCTACCTGCCAACAGATCTAAATCTCTTGCACTGTAGTGACAGCGCTTTAGTGGGTATCGAGAACTTGGTAATAGAGAGTGGCTTTCGCTTCATCAATATGGAAACGTTATTAATAATTTCACAGCTGCTCGGGGATTATTACAAATCCTGTTGAATAATCAAATAGAGGTGAATGTTTCACCCATTAAATAATTTTCATTATCGGTTCTGAGAATCAGTTATTTAGTCGACGATTCCACAGAGAGGCTGTATTTATGAAATTAAAATATTTCCGTTCACC
Source organism: Vandiemenella viatica (assembly GCA_031002005.1). Taxonomy (NCBI): domain Eukaryota; kingdom Metazoa; phylum Arthropoda; class Insecta; order Orthoptera; family Morabidae; genus Vandiemenella; species Vandiemenella viatica. The sequence continues at coordinate 177,790,402 of JARYHS010008075.1, read as the reverse complement.
CGAAATATACCTTCAGATTGTAACTGATAAATTTCTGTTCGATCTCTAAACCTCTCCCACGAATTTGCGGATAGCTTTCAAAATAATTAAAAAAATAAACAATCAAAAAAGCTGCCAATTGTGCGTCAAGTTATAACACAGCTTTAAAATATCGACGAATGACCAAAATTACATTTGGTAATGATTATTTATTTGTTTACCATATGGCAATTCAGACACTTTTAAGATAATTCCGTAATGAGTTTTCTCTACCCCCACGAAACTTTTGTTTACCCTTGTAAAAATGGGAGGTCACCTTGAAGCTTACCTCCTTCACTCGACACTTATTTAGCTGGTTCCTCGAATATTATCCGCATGAATAGAAAAAAACACAACAACAATACTATGTCCAACAAAACTATGATTCAACAAAACAAAATACAATACAAGATATGATAAAAACAACAAAATGTGGTATTCGGGCGAATGTTGCGTACTATTCGGCCGAATACCAAATCATGAAAAAAGAAAACTCACATATTACCCAAAAATGTATTTATTTTAATTCCAAATTATTAAATTTAATACTTAAATCTACCAGCGGTAAGTTTTGATGTATGAAAACAATTTTTTCAGCATTTTTTGGTAGCAAACTGTTGCGTTTTTCCTCATAAACTAAACCTGATTACGAAAATAACCTCTCACTATATACCATACTGCCAGGAGACGATAAGTAAATCCAAGAAAATTCTGTGGGTCTTGGTTACTGTTCAGCGTTTGCTGACTGCCGTCCGATGTAGGCGAACAGTTTTCACATAAAAATCAATCTCATTTGCAATTACACTTTTCTTGTCCACATCATCACCATTTTGCATATTTTCAGTAGCAACTTCCTCAAAACAGTTCAAGAAACTTTCATGTATTTCAGTTGTTTCATTATTTTCTTTAATATGTCTTTTCTTACTACGCGGAGGAGAATCATCACCGCAACTACTAGAATATTCACAATTAATTTTCAGATCTTCTGAAAGAATTTTTTGTTTTGCTCTTTGCGTTTGAAGCAATCCGAGAAAACTGGTTTGGAAACGAGGGTCAAGAAAAGTGGCAACCAGATACTGATCATTTTCATCAGAGTTGAACCGTGTTCACAGGAGGCCAAAATGGTGCACGTGGTTTATGGATGCTCCCATGAGACAGGTCGTAGCCAGGCACCCGCGAAGGCTACACAGGACACATTTTTGCCGAACATTCGGCGCTTCGGCCGAGAGCGTGGCCGAATATTCGGTTTTCGGCAAAATAACTATTCGTGTCATCTCTAGTTAAAACTTTCTAATTTTATGGAGAGAATTACATTTACTGCCCCAGAACCTTTCGTTTTACTGGGATTAAAAGTATCGTGTGTTCTGACGCAGATTATATTCTATGTCTGTGCCAAATTTCTTTTAAATCCGTTGAGCCAATATGCCATGACTGTGTGACATACATCCACTCATCCATCCTAACATTCCTAGTTATATTATTACTAACCTCTAAGCCCGTAAAAATTGACGCGTCAAAGGAATTTTCTGACAATTGATCACGATTGACTTAATAAATAGAATTGTTGTTATGTAATGTTCATAAACTTATCTTGTGATTTGTACATATTTCGGCTATAGTTTACACAACGATACAGACGGAACTGATATAGAATTAATGATGGCAGAATTAGGAAACTAATGAAATTAAAAATAAATAAGTATTTTTTTTATTTTTTATTTTTATATTCTGGTACATAATAGCCCAGCACCTAGTTTCTACTCTGGGCCCATATTTCCAATATATTACAAGAGGTACATAAGATAAAATTATAGTTTGCAGGTAATAGCTAAATATTGTTCAGGATGTAAAACTAGTTTGTAACGCATAAACTTATCAAATTTCACAAAAATTAATTATATAATTAAATTAACAATGTGTAAGAATGTATATGATATATGTTAGTGTTTTTTTTCTTTTCTTTTTTTTTTTTTGATATATACATATATACTGTAAATTAGTAATTTGAATAACATACGTTCACACACAGATACTACTATATATAATTAAACAAGGAAACATTCACATATACGAATCACTTTGTTTCTCACTTTGTATATTTACCACACTTTTACGCATTTACTCCCGGCACAGCCACTTCGGAGTAACTTACCTCCCTCAGGAGATGACTTCTGGAAGTGTAGGCGTCCTCCTTCGACCCATCGGGAGTTTCTTTATTCGGGAATTATCACTGTTCGGTCGCTGGTCGCTGTCGGTTAAAACGGTTTCTAAGTTCCAAGAACCTTTCTTTGGCTGCTTGTGATGCCAGATTGCAAGCTGCATCAAGAAAGTACCACAAATTCCCTTGTCATGCAATATGTCAAAAATGCGCCTGCCCTGTAATATTTGCTGATATGGGGTTCTTTGTTCCGCTGTTATAATACACTCCCATACAACATGTTCCGGAGTGCCCTAGTTTCCGCAGTCACAGCTACCGCTGTCCACTATTCCTCTTCTTTGCAATTCACTGTTGTAAGGGCCATGGGAGTGGATGCGACATTTTGAGTCTTTCACAGACACTTGGAAACATATCATATGTCCTTCTTCCTGTTGTGCTATCATTCCACCTTTGCTGCCATTCTTCCAATAAACAATTTGTTTATTTCTGCAGCTGTTGTTGCTGGTGCTCCCGTGATTTTCTCTACCTGTTCCGGATTCCCTTTCCTGAGCCAGTATAATACTCCCCGCTTGCGAACTTCCAAGTGCAGAGGCCACACCCCCAGTGCCACGGTAAGGGCATCAGTTGATGTTGTTTTGTAAGCACCACTCAGCCTGATTAGAATACTTCGCTGTGTCCTCCTCAAAAGTTTGCTGGGTTTTGCTTTTCTGAGGTGTTTCGCCCAGACGCTGGCTGCATACCCTACAATTGATGTTAATATTGTATTGTGGTATATTCGAATAACAAGCGGTGGAAGTTGGAAACGCCTTTGCCCATACTGATTAGTTTATTCATGACTGAGGTGGCTCTCCAACATGCTTCCTCCATATGGGCCATAAAATTTAGACTTTCGTCCAATTTCACACCAAGGTATCGACTGAAGGGACTTCTTCTTATTGTAACTCCGTCTATTTTCTTTCCCTCAGGCTGTTCCAGTCTGCCCGTCGGATGTTGTAATGTACCTTGGAAATCTGCGCCTCCGATGTGTCAAAATCGTTCCTCCATCTGACCAACTCAAAAGTAATGACATTGTGATGCTGGTAGTTAAAAATTCTAAAACGTTCCAATTCCTCAATAAGTTCCCACATCGCAGATTGGTCAATGTTACATCGATGTTTGACCTAGCTCCTGCTCGGTTGCTATATGTGTAGGGTTTATGTGGTAGATTTCTTACTTCTAGATTCAGTTCACTAATAGCTTCCACTAAAAGCTCGCCTCTCGTATTTGTCTCCCCGCTATGCCAGAGTTCGGATCTAGCATTGGCGTCAGCCATTATCACTATTGGTCTGTTGTCTAGGGCAGTGCACACTTCTCTTATTTTCCCAATGTATGGTTCAATGGGATCACTATATTGAAAATACATGTTGACGAGAATTACACTACCCCAGTCAGCAATGAGTTCCACACATGTCGTATGTTCATCACAGAACTGCACTATCTTAGTTACAGTAACTTGTCTGGATATCACTACTATTGCTGTCATTGGGTTTCTACCTGTTGAGATTATCTGTGACTATGCCGGCATGTAAGGAATTTTCCCGAAGCATGAATGTGTCTCCTGAAGGTATATGACATCCCATTTATGTTCCTCTGACAGCTTCCTCACCTCCTGCAAAACCAACTTGCTTCTCCTGGCGTTTAGTTGTGCAATTCGTAGCTTACAAGACATTTTGTGTTTTATGGATGTCTGGTGTGGACGTTGCACTGTGGCAACGGGAGTTTTGAATAGAACTATACGCCCATGATTTAATACGTACTGTTTATATATTTGATCGGGATCAAAAGTTTCATTCATTCTTTCGAAGACTTTATGCACAAGAGAGAGAAGCTAAGAAGTCTCTGTAGGAAGATTGATGGATTTTAGATGTATAGGATCAATCGCTTCTAGCTGAGAGAAGGTTACATATTTACCGGCCTGATGCGCTATTCGAGTAAGATGCCTCAGCGCCACATTGAGATTCGGAGCCTCCTCCAGTCGACCCGTGTTTTAAATTAGTTTAAAAATCCCTGTATATTGTTTTAGGATTTATAGAACTGCGTCTGTCTGCTATGTTTCCAAAATTCAGCGATTGTTCCACCAATTTTGGACTCGCTGCAGGACGTGAGTAATGTTCAACCCCATTTGGTGTGTCTGTATTCCAACCCAGACCAATCCTTTTGACATAAGGATTCCGGGGATAACTGGCAGAACTCGAAGAGATTTCGTTAATCTGTAATGAGTGGTCGTCCGTCTGCGTTCTAACATCTTGGTTTCTTACGATCCTTCTCCATTTTTAGTTTCTCTCTGAAGCAGGCAGTCCTTTTTTGCATTTCTTTTTTTGTCTTGAAGGGGGTTTTCCTATCGTTTTTGTAGTCTGCTTCCCAATTACATCCTTAACTATTTTCCTAATTACATTAGCCAGTTGAGAGTATATGTCGTTTCCCATATCTATTCCTTGTAGTAAACTATCCATAATCAGTCCTGTTTACAGCTCGTTGCAGGAGGTAATTGGTAGGTAGGACACTCTTTGCCCTTCTTGTTGCAGCTTTTCCCCCGTCTGTTACACGGTATGCATATTGAAGGTTGAGAACTTTTCTTGCACTGATCCCTTTGGTGGTTTTCTTCTCCACAGTGTGAATAAGAACTATTGTTCTTCTTACAATGCTTACTGACGTGTCCTAAATCCAAACATTTATTACATTTTGGAACGACAACGTAGTCTTTCACTGTAATAGCAGAAAATTCTATGAAGACTTTCTTTTGCTGCAACAGAAGTTTCCTAACAGAAGGACTCACCTCCACAACATGATGTACTGTTGCTCTTTCTTTAGGTCCAGTTTTAAATTTTGGTTGAAAACCTTCCATAAATTGTCCTTTCTGTATTTTATCCTCAAGGTTGTCTACATGAATTGTTGTTGGTATGTCGTAAAAATCATGAGGGGCCTTTGTTTTCTAGGTAGTTCGCATCACATCTTTTCAGCCAGTTCCTTGTTATTTAGAATTTTTTGCGAATCCTCAGGAGATTCTGTTTCCACTATAATGGCGTTGGTTAGAAATTAGGATTTCCAACACCTTATGCTAAACAGGGGAATATTGGTTTTATTTCTGGTCCAGGTCTCACTCAACACGAAAAATACGGAACTACTTCCACCCGTGTAAAAATAACTTCAGTACCTTATAGCTTATGAAAGCAATCGTTGTATTTCAATCTAAATTTGACCCACTGTAAATATTTACATGTGCCTGATATAGCACCATCAGTAGTAAATGCAACTAATAATTAATATATTAGTTTAAACGCAGTACGTACTGTTATTACATTGTTTCGGCAAATCATTTCTTCGAGTATATTGTAACAGTGACTTAAAATGTCTTCATCGAATATAAATATCTTGTAATGTCGTGTTGAACGCAGTATTTTAGCAATTCGTTTCTTCGCGAACTAAGTGTAACAACAAGTAACGCTCATAATCTTGAAGAAAATGTAATATTTTTTAGCTTACTGTTACAACGGTATCGCTGTACAGAGAATATAGGAAAAATCCTCATCGAACGAATTTTAATTCAGAAAAATCATCTAATAAATAATATATCGATTTTAACGAAGTAAATATATTTTTCTGTTAGTGTGCTGGCAGCTCATGTATTGGTGGATGCTTAGCTACATAGAACTGTTATTAAATAACGCGGATAGCCTCTAACAACATCTCCGGTCGTTGTTGGTTGGGCAGCGGAGGCGGAAACAGTGACGTCAGAGTGTGACAAACATCACTACATCGTGACCAAGAATAGTGTTTTATACAGATAGAAGATAAGCGATTTTTATTTTGTTTAATTATTTCTTCCACTTTTTCGTTTTCTGGTTTTAGGGTTCTCTATACTTTAATCTACAGCGCTCTAGATGTCGTTAAAATTTAAACTTTTGCTGCTAATTAATTTCGCATTTGATGACTGTCTCCTGTACCTGGTGGCCCAGGCTTGGTAGCTTCCCTTTCTACGGTAATTTAACAGGGGTAGTTTCCCTTTGTCTTCCCCAATATGGAATTCTACTTACGTGTTACTGTTTTGTGTGGGTAAGTGCGATATGTGTATGTTCAGTATTCTAGAAACTTCACTTGTTCCGCTCCCCCTCTGTGACATAATTATTGTGTAATAATAATTGTTTTTAGTATGATTTACTCATAGTTATTATTGCAGTTAATAATAAAGATTGCTGGTAGGTATTTGTTAGAGAATTTAAACAGAAACCCCGTTATAAAGAGAAGAAAATTGTCGGTCCTTCAGGTTAACCTCTGAAATCCCCATACGGTTGTTTCTGTGCATTCCTTCCCTGTGACATTAAATTTTCTGTCACACAAGAGTTTTCGCATTTATTTTTTTTTTTTTTAAATATAAAAATGTTTACCTCACTGCTACCAACGCCGTTTCACTGAAACACGAGGAACGCAGTTCTACAAAGTATACAGACAGTAAAGAAATTAAGTATTCCTGGCTGTAGCTCGCTTCCGCTTTTTGGGAGTACTTTCAGAGCTTTTAGCAACTTTCTGAATCACATTACACAATATTTCATTAGCGTGGTGTGTTTCCATACTTGTTGAATTTTTGCTATGTTTAGAAGAGTGTCCGAGTAGTGAAGAATTTCTGCCGTGTGAAACAGTGAACAACCAGCTTTGCGGGGAAGAGGATATGGGGTTAATATTGGCGTTGACTGGTAACAGCGCCGTAGTTCGAATGTAACCCCCTCCCCCCTCCACACACACACACACACACACATACCTCCCACTCTCCCATCTAATTTGCTGGAAATATCTCGGATTATTACATGAATACGTGGTGTTTTGAATTGTATGTTGTGTGAAAATACTGTGAATGAACTTAATGAATTTTGTGAATATTGTTAACGTATTACGTATGTGGAATTTCAACTGAAGAGCAATAATTGGAAATATTGCGCAAGCCATTATATTTAAAGCGTAATTTTGACTCTTTAAAATGTTTGATTTCGCCAGGCGATGTTAAATATTTGTAAATATTTTGTAACTCCACATATTTTTTTTTTATCTTCCATTCGACTTGATTTAGTTTTTAAGAAGGTTTCAATTAATTTTAAGAAGTCTTTATTCTTTTTTTTGCAAAGTTAACGCTAAAGAAACGTCTGTCGGCTCCTTTGAGTTCGTCCAAAACTATCGATGTGAATACAAAGACATAACAATCGCAGCTAAGCTTAGAGTGATTCTGACAGAGGCTGTGACAGTTTGTGCCCCAGTGTTCTTCGGATGAAGTATGACGTAACAAAATCCTGTCGGGTGTCCAGTCCGATGGTGTTGTAAAAACACGACGTTTCGACAGCTGGCTCTGCTGTCTTCATCAGGTATCTTGTAGCTGTCGCAAGCTGACTGTTACTGCCTAGACCGCTACAAGATACCTGATGATGACAGCAGACTCAGGTGTCGAAACGTCGTGTTTTACATCACCATCCTGCTGGACAACCGAGAGGATTTTGTTGCATCGATACGCAGGGAAAGTCTCAAATCACACACCGAAGTATGACGTATTTTGGGTAAAGTGTTTTTCCGCTGAGCTAAAAGTAAGGTTTAAAATCATCGACTACTTAGCCATTTAAAAGCTACCTATCATATAAGAGCAGAAGTTTTAAGTACTTGGTGACCGAGATGAATTTGAAATTCTTCAAACATTTATAAGTCCACAAGTCAACCTTTTTTCCCTACCGCCCACTTTTGTATCAATGTTAGTAGTAAAATTTTATGACCGCCCACCGGTTCCACAGTAATGGTGATTTTTAAAGCAGGGAAGAAACTTTACTTTATAAAACTTATGAAGCAGACGTGCAGCAAGATAAAGCTAGTAATAATTGTTATTATTTGCAAAATACTTTATGTCGGACTCGTAAAACGACTTACTGTAGTTAAACCTGTACATTTATTTTTACTTTGCTTGTAGAAAAGCATGAAGTTTGGTGAAATTACATTTTGTTGTGTAATCTATCAATGAGATTTCTAAAGCTGGTGCTACTAAAATAAAAATTGAATATCTAGCTAAATTTTTGTAAGGAATATTCCTCATTCGGAAATATTCAGGCGATTTCATTCTTTGGTGACAGTATGGTTATTTATTTATTTACCACTTTCCATATACAACATAGCCCAGCACCTAGTATCTAATCTGGGCCCTTAATTCCATTCTTTTACATGTATATATATTTATATCTTATAACATATTCACATATAAACAAAGAATGAAAGAAAATTTTGATTCAATTCCTAATGTCTCTAATTCTTCTTCTGTTACTAAACAGAGTGGGTACTACCACCACCACTATATCTACTACTGCTGCTATTGCCCCTAATATTACTACTAATACCATTGCAACTACTACTAATACCATTTTTACCACCACCAATTGTCACAGTCACACTTCGGTTCCACCAATGTTCATTTTTTCTTGGTGTTGATTGCACTCCAAAGGTATAGTCCCCCGGAACCGGCATCAAAGTAAGCCGCCCAGGCCATCAAGAGTTGACCTCCTGGAATACCAAGACGGCCCCAGCTGTCGCTCAGAAGACGGCCTCTCTGGAGCACACTGAAGTTCCTCCGACGATTGATGAAGCTCATTGTCGTAGGACATCTTCCGTCAATCCGGTGTTGTGAAAGCCAGACTTCCCTCTGCAGTTGTTTCTAGAATTAGCTTCCTCTGTTCCACTAAATGTAATTGTGTTCTCCTCTTCTGCTATCTGTGGCCTTTGATTTCGCTCGACATTTTTCCTTTTTATAAATTCCTCCTTCCAAAATTTTGAGGCTAGATCAGCTGTCTCGTCCAGCAAATGCCACAAACTTTTATCACGTAGTATATCGAATATTCTCCTACCTTGCAGCCGAGCTTGTAGGTGTTCTCTCAAACTGGCTGTTATTTCACATTCCCATACCACGTGCTCCGGAGACAGTATGATTAACATACTAAAGCCTGATTACATAAGATATGAAATAAGGAAAGATTTCAGTTGCTATACATTTAAATATGGAAGACTTTTTTCATTTTTCAATCACTATCGAATTTATATTTACTTTCTATTGTCCAGTTTTATTAGTCTTTAATATTTGCGGTACAAAGATTTTTCTTCCAATCATACACCTGGATTTTCAATATCTAAAGTTTGTTGAAGTGGTTACTGAATCTGTCAGTATCCTCTGAGTTATATTATCGTTTATAGATAATAATTCAGGAAACTGATGAAATTCTCTTGTCAGTATATTATAACGCAGTAGTTACAGTTTGTCAATAAATAATGACACACACAACACTTTGGTAACCTATAACACTTTTTATCAGCTCCTTGAAGCTGCAGGTTGTCATCATTAATTCTCTTTAAAAAAAACTTAGAAAATCGATTAATTTTTTTAAAGTGTTTTAGGCACGCGAGACTTCCAGTGCAGTTCTAGTTTCGCATACAATGGACCTGACGATGGCGGCAGAGCGAGCCGCCGAAAGCTTGTCTTTCGTTAATACTATCCGGCGGACAACCCGCGAGGACCTCATTTCATTATTAAACGTTGTTATAATAGAATGGCAGCTAACCTCCAGCAAAGAAGTTCGATGATAAATGAATTATCCTAGAAATATTAATAGGGGGGGGCTGGAAATAAACATTCTGTAATCTTATATGGGTCACTCAGGCTTTATTACTCTCGCAGTCAGTTTGTGGAACTCCTTTTACGAATATAATAAATACATTGCTTACATCGAAAACAGATATATATTACAGACAGACATCTTGCAATGTCGTATTAACTAAAAGAATCTGCCACCCCGCGTGGTTGATGTTGGTGTGTGTGTGTTGCAGGTGTGTGAGGGGCCAGCATGCACGCTCCCGTCTCGCGAGGGCTGTTCCTCAGCCCGCACGGCTCCGCGTCGTCTCTCCGGCTCCATGCCTCCGCACTCAGCACGTCGTAACGCACAGCACTCGCCATGGTCAGCTGAGCTCCGAGTGGGCATAACGTCGCTGGCTTCGCTACCGGCTCGACCTGCGCACACTACGTCTAACCTCTCCAAAGTGCCCACTTCGAAAAACAAACAAGTGTTTAATGTGTCTTTAGAACCACTCGGGTTTTCATTTAGGTTAAAACAGATCCAATCGATAAGCTATAATATTTTTCATCCGTGACGGTCGATAACAGATGCTGATTTAAAATAACTTGATCGACTGTCGATCGATTCGAAACATATACATGTAGCTAAGAAAAGCCTTAGAGGAACAAACGTGTTTAACTTTAATCTTAGAGACTACTTTGCGACACCGTTAATATCTGAGTTTTTTTCTGATGCTCCCTCTACTATAGGGACTTATTTTACCATTTACACAGACAGGTAGTTAAAATGACGAAATATTAAATGATTTTTGCTGCAATAACATGGCGATTTTCTTGAGAAAGTTATGTGATTCGTGTTAACCTAAAAACTAATTGTGAAGTGTCTGTCCTATCTCCATGAGAAGTGATCGAGGCACAAAGCAAGAACGTAAAGCGCTCTCACAGACTTCTCAATCTGAATTACGGATTAATATTTGGTAGGAAAGTGCGAAGTATCGTCGGGGTAGGTGTCAATGTATTTTTATCCGCGAGACGCTTGAGGTGTGTTGTTCCTGCTCAATATCCAAGTTTTTTAAAGTGGTCATGTCAAATTTTTTCCCATAAACTTGCTACTCAAAATGAAATTTTTAGAAGCGAAAGTTATTACGAAAGAGATTAGTGGACAAAGTATATGACCCAGCGTATACGCGTTAAGTTAAATCGATCGGAAACTACAGTGTATTTTGTTCGTGGTACGTACTAGGTAAAACGAAAACTGAATTCTGAAATTCATTAATTTCTGAGACAGTTAATAATCTGACTTATAGTGGGAAATAATAAATATGCAATTTTAGATAGTTGTGTTTATGAAATTTTTCAACCGACTGTATTGCTACGCACACATCAATCCACAATGGAACGTTTAACAAAATGTGGAGACAGGCAGAACGATAAGCTTGTGACACTCGTGCAAATGACAATTTCATGGAATGTTATGTCGCATTTTCTCGGTTAGCTGTCATTGTCGCAATGACGTAAGGTAAGAATGTTTGTATACCACAGACAATGTGCGGCAGAAACAACATATGATCAAGTGTCAGGAATGCTTAGAACCAGTTGGAAAGTTCGTCTAGAAATGTGAAATGTGGACGATTTACTTTTCATCGTATGACATACCATAAGAGTTGATGAAAAAGTGCTTCGATTCAGCAGTGAAATTTCTGAAAACAAAACATTGACAAGTGATTTGGTTGCATGTATGGTTTCATCAGCGGTGCTCAGTGTCATTGAGGAGTAAGAAACGGGTGTGAACCTGAGGAAGGTAGGATTGGACGCCGTATCTGATTGCATCAGTTGTAGGTGACCTCGGACGTGGTTTGTGATTGGTGAGCGCGTGTGTTGGTGCGATGCGCGCGAGTAGCCATGCTGCCCTCGAGGCGGCTGGCCGGTGACGCAGGCCAGCGATGGCTCAGGCCGAGGCGACCGTCGCGTGCCTCTGGGTGCTAACACCTCTCGCCGCCACGGTGACCCTGGTCGTCGTCTGCGTCGGCATCACCACCAACCAGTGGCTGCTCACCGAGGAGAAGATGCCCAACCAGCAGTACAACGGCACGGGCGAGCGCGACTACCTGTCCAAGCACACCGTCTCGGGGCTGTGGACGCTCTGCTACACCAACCGTGAGTACCGCGCCAGGCGTGCATGCGGCTGACTAGCCATGGCACGAGTGAGCGCGACTACTTGTCCAAGCAGCCATATGTCTGTGGAACCGTGAGAATCCTGCCAGCCACTTGCTGCTCACGCAAGGAATGCATGCGGTTGACTAGTCAACTACTTGTCCGAGCACAGTGTCTCGGTGCTGTGGATACTCTGCTACACAAACCGTGAGTAGTACAAGCCACCTGTTGCTCTCTCCCCACGTGCATGCGTCTGACTAACCATGGCTCGGGCAAACGCGACTACTTGTCCAAGCACACTGTATCATGGTTGTGTAACCGTGACCACCGCACAAGCTACTTGTTGCTCTCGTCTGGTGTGCATACGAGTAATCATAGCTCGGGCAAGCACGACTACTTGTCCAAGCACACTGTCTCGCAGTTGCGGAACCATGGGTACTGCCCCAGCCACCTGTTGCTCTCGTCTGGCATATATGCGACAGACTAACCATGGCTAGGGTCAGCGTTACTATTTTCCCAAACACACCGTCTCGGGGCAGTGGGACCATGAGTACTGCCCTAGCCAACTGTTGCTCTCGCAAGGCGTGCATGTGACTAAGTAACCATGGCTCGGGCAAGCGCGACTACTTGTCCAAACACACAGTATCGGGGTTCTATAACCCTGACCACCGCGCAAGCCACCTGTTGCTCTCGTCTGGCGTGCATGCGACTAACCATGCCTTGGGCAAGCGCGACTACTTGTCCAAGCACATTGTCTCGGTGTTGTGGAACCGTGAGTACCTTGACAGCCACCTGTTGCTCTCGTCTGGCGTGTATTGGACTGACTTGTCACTGGACGGTGACTTTCTTCTCCGCCTCAGCGAAAATGATTCACCGCCGTTACGTTAGCACTTAGCTTCTAACCCCACAAAATTTCTGTATGTTAGGAAGCGTCCTGGCAACTCATTTCTTTGAACTTGTTACAATAGCTTTATCAATGGACAGAGTATAACGGAAACAAATATATCAAATATAAAAATCTTCTATGCCTGTCAGAAATGACAGGTTGAAGTCAGTGCTCTTGTAATTTATTACTTCGCAGTCGCTTAGCTAAATAACGCTCCTAACCTTTGTAATGATTGAAATGTAGCTCCAAGCACAGTTTACGTAAAATTGGCTTGGCCGTTGAAATACTTGCGCAGAACAACTGGAAATCACAGCCGGTCCCTGGGTGACCCCACAATACATTCGCGCAGCCTGGCATGGCTTTTACAGGGATTGATTTATAGTCCCAGTAAGTAGCTTTCAGCCAGCAAAAAAGGTTCGGCAGGTAGACCGAACTAATAAATACGTTTATTGGACGCCTCTCTACAACAGAAACATACTGCTGCAGTGCATACGGAACTCGGACAAACGTTTGCTTGTAAATTGGCATGGTGGAGGAACGGCAGAAAAATAACACTAAACGCAGCTGGTAACGCTTCCGACTGGACTCCATCATGATGGAGACTTTTTGAAACTCCGTTCGGCGTAATTAAAATACTCAGAGGGTTTTACTTTGCTCTAATCTGAAAATTTTACGTTCAATTATTTTTTAAATTTTTTTGGTGAATAGTAAACTATTCATTTTGATGTTGAATAATATATTTTGCTTATATCCTGAAATCTCTTCTACGTCGAGGTCATCACAGGCGGGAAAAGTGTTGAAGAAGAAACTGGGAGGAATATGGTGACGGCCTTTTGAAGGAATTATTCCAGCATTTGCCTTGAGTGATTTCGGGAAACCATGAAAACCGAAATCTGGATGGCCGGACGGATTTTTTTTTTTTTTTTTTTTTTTTTTACTGTGGCTTTACGCCTTGTCGACGTATGGGACTGGGGACAAAGAACGGGAAGGAATTCTGCAATAGTCTTTTATAGGAAGCATCCCGTGATTAGGCTGGAGTGATTTGGGGAAACCATCGAAAAGCCATATCTGGATGGCCGGACGGGGTTTCGAACCGGTGTCCTCCCGAATGCGAGGCAGACCACTACCACTCACATGAAGGGAAAAAATGACCGTAATCACGACCTGGCATTCAGTTAAGGGCTTAAGGGTGTGTAAAACTTTCTTTTGCTAATAAGGGAGTCTTGAACGAAAAAGGCTGAAAGAATTTAAAATTAAAACTCGTAGAAGACTTAAGTAGGCGGGTACAATAAATGTGAAGAATGGTTGTGTAGCCACTGGATCGTGAACTCTATCACAATTAAGTAAAAAAAAAGTTAAACACTAAAATTTAGAATCGAATTTTGAAATGGCATAATAGTGTTGCCTGTTTTTTTTTTTAACTTTACTATCTATTAACTGTTGAACGCTTTTAGAATGTTTATTAAGCAGATGTGTCTTAGAAGAATTAGTAGACCAAAGAAGAGGCGTGAAAAGATCAGCAGAGATAATCCTTGTTTACAAGAAGAGAAAGTAGGGATCGCACACTGGAACAGATTACCGGAGCATACGGTGTTCATCAGTCTAAGGGTGTAAATCAAGTATTCGTGAAACGCTAAAGTAAACAAGTAGGATGACTGTCACCGGGGTCTGTGCTCCCTCACACATAATGTCACTACTAGAGACTGGATTATATGCATTTGCATATTAAGCCCATTTTCACGGGTTATTGCATATTTTACCTAAAACGAAGAGATGATGCAAATTTTTGCTATGTTTACAATATTTTTCGGTAGTATTGGTAGTGAACGAAATAAAATCTTACGTTGTACCCGGCAAAACCTACTAGCAGCACAGCACTTAGTCTACAACGACTCGCTGAAGAAACACGATCCACGTTTGGGAATGTAAATAAACTGATTCTGTCAACAAAGAAAGCGTTTCTTAAGGCACGTTCTCGAATTAATGTCTACAAAAAAAAAAAAAAAATTGGCAAATGTGCCTTTACCTCCGGAACCAGTGGTAACTCGATGGGCGAAGTGGTTTGAAGCTGTACGGTTTTGCAGTGAACATTTCGAGGGCATTAAAGGTGTATTAAGCGACTGATAGAGGAGAGGCTATTACAGTTTGTCAATACAAGGAAGCATTTAACAATTCTAGTATTAAAAGCATAGCTCTGAATAGCACTCATTTTTCCTACACAACTGGAAAAAACCCTGAGACTATTAAAATGCTTGAAACTGAAGCTTTGGCGTTGACTGAACCTATTCAGTTAATGAATAAAATATGCATTGCCAGAGGTATTCCCGTATAAACTTAAAGTGGAGTTTGAAAAAATATTTTGAACAATAACCCAGGTTTTGAACCTTTGTGTCAAATTGATAGTTTTCGTAATGCGACAGGCGAACTTTTTCCAGAAACAATGACTGCTAACACAGCACCCAATTTCAAATACTGCCCAGTTACATTCAGTGAATATGTAACAGTACCATATCCACTTATAAAAATATTTTGAGAGATGGAAGAAACAATTTCGCTATTGAATATTTGGAACAGTACCCAATTGTTTCCGTTTACAAATGTAAAAAAATAAGTTAAATAATTTTTAATTAGTCGAATTTATAAATATATTATTCAACTACTTACTAATTCCATACTGATTTTGAATTAAAAATCTAAAAATTGCTATTTTTATATTATATAATGTTGAATATTTTGGCACTTTTCATGCACATTTTAATCATTTTCATGCATATTTGGATGCATATTTCCAGAATTTTTGTGTTGCATATAATCCGGTCTCTAGTTATCACTAAGGATCCGATCTTTATTATAAAAAAAAGAAAATAGAGAAATATATATGCAAATATGATATCGGGTAAATATGACCTAAAGATTACAAAATATGACCTAACATTTGAATTTACTAAGTATCAAAACATTCTCAATAGATATTTTTTTATCTAGTTTTGTCGTTTTCACGTATGCAGCATAATTTGCCTCCGTGCACTCACATCACAATAGGTAAATTAAATTCTGAATAGTTTTGTTGAAATCACTTTAATCTCACAAAATTTACAGAAAAGAACTCTCTCATCTGCACTAAAATACTCCTCACCAAATTCCTTAACAACTCCATAACTTCGAACTTTCATAAAATTTTGTCTTCGGCATGGCGGTACTCACTGATCCACAGCAAATTTAATACAGCTAAGGATATTTTCGAAAGTATTGCCTGCAGTGAGACACTGACTGACGCGGCTCGATACAGACATGCTGCCGCTTCATTACCTAGATTGTAAGGCGGGCGGAGCAGGTCCGCATTCAGGCTTCGTGAGCCCCTAGGCTATACATGTGGTGCGGGCCCCCCTCTTTGTGGTGCGGGCCCCCTATTTGGTATGCGGGCTCCCTCTTTGTGATGCGGGCCCCCTCTTTGTGATGCGGGCCCCCTATTTGTGATGCGGGCCCCCTATTTGTGATGCGGGCCCCTTCTTTGTGGTGCGGGCTCCCTCTTTGGTGTGCGGGCCCCCTCTTTCTGATGCGGGCCTCTTCTTTGTGGTGCGGGCCCCTCTTTGGTGTGCGGCCCCCTCTTTGTGATGCGGGCCCCCTCTTTGTGATGCGGGCTCCCCTCCTTGTGATGCGGGCCCCCTCTTTGGTGTGCTGGCCCCCTCTTTGTGATACGGGCCCCCCTCTTTGTGATGCGGGCCCCCTCCTTGTGATGCGGGCTCCCCTCTTTGTGATGCGGGCTCCCCTCTTTGTGATGCGGGCCCCCCTCTTTGTGATGCGGGCTCCCCTTTGTAGTGCGAGCCCCTAGGCTACAGCCTATGTAGCTTACGCTTGAATGGGTCCCTGCGGTGGAACATTAACGCTTAGACAGTGACAATACTGTATAACTTCAGTTTTTGATTTGTGAATTGTGACCAATTCAGTGACAATTAGTTTGGCCTTTTTTCCTCCATTATTAATATGAGTACAGTTCTGTGAATAATTATCTCAATTTCTTCTCATCTTTAATTTCTATTGAATTCCAGGTATAATTAAAAAATAATCAGATTTTTCCTCAAAATACAACCATATGACCATAAATATTATTGTAATATGACCAAAATTAGGAAAATTGCCTGAATATGCATTTATATGTTACATAAAATACATTTATGACTTAGAAGATCCTGTTTTGAGGACAGAATTTAATAAAGCTCTGAATAACTCGAAAACGAATAAGGCAGTTGGAATTGATGAGATCCCTGCAGAACTTCTTAAATCTCTAGGAGAATAAGGAATCAAAAGATTATTTAAACTGATATCAAAAATTTATGAAACAGGAGAAATTCCCACTGATTTTAATTAAAATATCATCTTCACACTTCCCAAAAAAGCACAAGCCGACAAATGTGAGAATTATCGCACCATTAGTCTAACATCACAGTGTCGCGAAAGGCATTCGCGAGGGTTCGCGAATTATAATTATTTAAAAGGAGTTAGATTTATTTGAATTGTGAATGTTAAAATACTAGGAGCCAGCCAGCCAACACGGAGACGGGAGGTCATTAAGCAAACGCATTAGGAAACTATTAAGACATCCACTGCACGTCAACAGAGGGAAAGTCTGGAGTGCCTCAAGGAAGGTGACAATATTAAGACACAGACTTTCAAAGCCGGACCTAGGCACGGAAGAAACCGAGAGGCTGGGTAAGGTCACTGAAAGAGAGTTTCCAACCTTACAAAATCTCACGTGGAGGTCCATGTGATGCGGACGTGTCTGACCACAGATTAGCTTCTGGAAAGGACGATAGGACGGAGAGTGCCGTCATTAAGCAGTATAAATAGTGGTGGCTGAGCTAACAAACGTTAGAGTAGGACCGACCGCCAGAGTGTGGGGTCGGAGCTGACCAGTGCGGGGCATGGCAGCTACAAGAGTAGGAACGACTGCCAGTGAGTGTGGTCGTAGCTGCCTAGTGCCGGGGGCCTAGCAGCATTGCATAGTAGAGTAGCGGAGTCAGAGGGCTAGGACTTCGATTCTCAACTCCAGTCTCAGTTGGAAATTGGGACTTAGGTTTCCACATAGGTGGGAAGGCACTCACTTAGATTCATGGATGTGGGAGATTGGAATTTCCCGCTGATCAACCCTCAGGGGAATGTTGTTACCTATAGGATGGTAGTGAGAACCATGCGAAGGATTCGTCAGTGGCTAGAGCGACTTAGGGCACGGATGACTTCGAGATATGTATTGGAACACTAATTTACCAGTGCCCCGCCCCTCTCCTTGGGACTTTATCGGTTCTTAGTGAGTTGCAAGTTTGTTTCTTGTAATTTCTATGTGTTTGTTTATTTCTACCAGTTATTCCACTCCGAGTTCCCCTGTCTGAAAACCCGAATCCAACTTAGTTCTGAGACTTCTAAAGGTAACTTTAGACAGTCTCCTCTGAGCTCTCATCTTCCGAACCGCTCGCGGAAGTAAAAGCCAACCAGGACGCAACATAGGTCCTTTTTAAAATTTGGTGTCAGATGTGGGGTTTTGGCACGGTTTTTGGCAAGGTTTTGGCAAGGTTTGGCAACACCTTGCCCAGGAGTAAGCCACTATTAGTCTGCGTGACCACATTTAGCCAGGGGTGGCCACAGGTCAGCACAGCAACAGCGGTAGCCTACGTTGCCACAGACTTGAGGAATAGGAGTTTAGAACCTTCTGGTAGCACTCAGCCCGAAGTCAGGTCAGACTGACGGCTTGGAGAATAAGACCGACAAAAGGAGGGAGTAGCGCAATAAGTAGGCGGCAGAAGAAAGAAGAGGATCCATTGGTCGACAGCGAGGGGAGCCGCAACGCATCCGTCAGCAGCATCCACGGAGGAGGCGAGCCAGGTCAGCGAGCCAGGTCTACGAGGGTCGACGAGGGCAGCCGCGACGCAGCCGAGGTCGACGGGGCGAGCCAAGGGACCAACAGGCGGCCGCAGCAAACAGCCAACAGTCAGCAGCCAGAAGCGAGCAGCCAGCAGCGAGCGACGCACGACGCAGCCCACAGTCAGCAGCCAGGCCGGCAACGTACACAGCATCACATAGAAGTCTACGCCACAGTTAATTTCCACAGGTGAGACCGCAGCAAGTGCAAGCATGCCTAACGAAGCTGTGTCAGGTAGCCAGGGTGCGCAGTCATCTCCTAGGCAGTATATCAGTTTAAACGAAGTGATTAAATTAATTCCAAATTCCTTTGACGGTGATAAGTCCCAATTAAATGAATTTTGGACAATTGCGACAGCGCATTCGAGCTAATAGAGCCAGCCCAACATGTAATACTATTAAGATTTATTAAGGCTCGTATTGTGAAAACGGCTAGGAGTAAATTGCTCGTAAGAGATTTGACGACCACTTGGCCGGCTGTTCGTGCAATTTTAGTAGAGAACTATGGTTGTAAAAGAACCTTAGATTTCTATACCTGTAAAATGTTTGCCAGTAGGCAAGAATCATGGGAAAGCATTGCGCAATGGGGTTCGCGCATAGATACTTTACAGCACCAATTCAGGGAGGCAATCAAGGGTGTGATGGCAGAAACTGAACTCGAGGGAAGTATTGCTCTCGTGTTAAAACTAGGGAGGGCCGTGTTCATACAAGGGTTGTATGACGATAGAATAAAAACTATCGTGCGAGCCAGAGGAGAGACGATAACCCTGTCAGAAGCCGTCGAGTTAGCAGCCACAGAAGAAAAGTGCGATTGCATCGGCTAGAGAGAAACCGGTATCACGACAGCCCTTCAGGCCACCAAAGGTAGAAAAAGGGTCCCTACCAAATTGTTTCAATTGTGGGAAAACCGGTCATACGGCG
This sequence comes from Vandiemenella viatica, assembly GCA_031002005.1. Classification (NCBI taxonomy): domain Eukaryota; kingdom Metazoa; phylum Arthropoda; class Insecta; order Orthoptera; family Morabidae; genus Vandiemenella; species Vandiemenella viatica. Next base: position 177,770,728 of record JARYHS010008075.1, on the reverse strand, counting down.
AGAAATTGTCAGACACCGAGGCGATACGGGTAGTCGAAAAAGAAGGTGAAGTAAATAAACCACCGCTTGACGCCCTACTCTCCAGAGTAAAGAAATTAGAAAGGGAAAGTGCCATTAGGATAGCCACAGCGCACGCAAGGTTTTAAAAGAAATACCGGGGGCGCCGCGCAAAAAGAATTTACCAGGGTGAAGGTGCCGGTTACAAAAACTAGCGAGGTAATATGTTTCAAATGCAATAAGCGAGGACACTATGCCCGGGAATGCCGTGAAATATGTGGATGGCGAAGCAAAAAGATAAGAACCCGGTAAACTATTAAGAGGGCGTAATGAGGCAGTCACACTGCGCCTGGTCAAGTAAGGTGTTTAAAATTGACTGCACAGATAAAATGACTATGTGACTATGCGATGTAAAGATGCAAAGAATAATCCGTAAGATTTCTTGTAGACAGTGGGGCCCAAATAAGCTTAATGAGAGCAGATAACCTAAGCAAAAAAAGGGAATGTGATACTAATGACAATATTAGAATAAGAGGAATTAGCAGTAACGTAGTAAGAACTGAAGCTTCTGTAGTAGTTGAGCTACAAGCCACCAAGGGCTTAATTCTAAGGCAAAAATTCTATCTGCTAGGTAAAGATATAGACTTGCTTTTGAAGGTTTATTAGGAAGAGATTTCCTGACGAAAAACAAGGCCGTAATAAATTACGGAGCGAGGACCATTAAGATTCGCGGGAGGCGAATTAAGTTAGAAACCGCGCGGGAGGAAACAACGCGAGATGTGTTGTGAAAGTATAGGTAAGTCGGTAGGAAACACCGACGGACATAATGTAGGTGTCGTAGGTTGCGACACGACATTGTAGTTGTCCATCCACTAACGGACTTGTGGATCGGTACAGAAATTTTCCGAAGGCAATAGGCAGGGCCTATGGCCTCGTGAAAAAAGCGAGATTGTCCGCATCACTAACGGAATTGTGAGGCGCGACGAGAAGAAAAATGTCCGTAGGGATTGCAACGCGAAGCAGTGTTTGTCCGTCCACTAAAGGAACTGTGGCGACGTGACGGTATGTTTCCGAGGGCAGTGGGTGCTGCCTCGAAAACAGTAAGCCCCGCGAAAAGGCGAGGTGTTAGGTCGAATACGGTAGAAGCCGAGTCGATAGCAGTAGAAACTGCATTGTCAAAAAGTAATAGACCGAATGCTGTTGGAGCAGGTTCGGAAAAGCGCACTTATGCGGAGGTGGCTAGACCACAAAACTAAGGGCTACTGAAGTGGGCGAAAAATAGGCGCGGTAGTAAGCAAAAATGTAGGAGCTGGAGAGCTCAAAATTATGAAGTAATAATAGGTCCCACGCGAAGAAAAGATTGTTAAATGTGCGAATTACACTGGGGGAATGTATCAGAAGCGATCATCCCGAAACAAGAATTGCAATCAGGTGTTATATGTGCCAGAAGCACTAGTATCCGTGAGAAACGGAACGTGTATCTTAAGTATGTTAAATAGTACTGAAAAAGAAGTCAAATTAAGGACACCCCTTATTAGTACGTGAAGAAGTGCCGGAAGTTAAGAGTTCAAGTAAGGCAAATTAAAAGAGAACGGTCGAGAACAAGATCAAGGCTGAGCAAACTAAAAGAAAATCTTCGAGTTGATCACTTGAACAAGGGAAGAACGAGAGGTGTTATTAGGAATATGCGCAGCATATAATGATGTATTCCATTTGCCGGGAGACACATTAGGTTACACAGAGGCCATCAGGCACGAAATTAAGCTTCTTCCCGAAGCAGAAGGAAAAATAGTTCGGTTGAGACCGTACAGGATACCCGAAGCACAAAAAGAAATTTTGCAAGGAGAGATAGATAAGTTATTGCAAGATGATATTGTAGTACCCAGCGATAGCGCGTGGAACTCGCCAGTATTAATAATTCCCAAGAAAATGGATGCTAGTGGAAAACAAAAGTGGCGTGTTGTAATAGACTACAGACGGTTGAATGATTTAACTGTAAATAACGTGTTTCCGCTGCCGCGAATAGATGAAATCCTAGATGGTCTAGGTAAGGCGAAATACTTCTCCACGCTTGATTTAGCCAAGGGCTATTATCAAGTGTTACTGGATGAGAAGGATCAAGAAAAAACCGCCTTTAGTACGCCCTACGGACACTACGAGTTTAAAAGAATGCCTATGGGACTAAAAACGGCGCCAAATACCTTCCAGAAATTAATGAACTCTGTACTGGTAGGATTACAGGGTGAGAAAGTGTTTATCTACTTAGATGACGTCATCGTGTTTGGGTCATCATTAGAGGAGCATAATGCGAGGTTAGAGGATGTTTTCGAAAGGTTGCGAAAATATAACCTCCAATTACAAGTAGATAAATGCGAATTCCTACGTAAAGAAGTCACATTTCTGGGGCATGTACTCACCGAGGAAGGATTAAAGCCCGATCCGAAAAAGGTAGAAGCCGTAAAACAATATCCACAACCAAGTAATACAACTCAGTTAAAGGCATTCTTAGGCCTGAGCGGATATTATAGGAGATTTATAAGTAACTACAGTAAAATTGCTAAGCCACTGTATGAATTGTTGAAAAGGGAGTCACATATATATGGGGACCAAAGCAGGAAGAGGCTTTCCAACAGTTGAAAGAAAAACTGTTGAGCCCTGCAATTTTACAATATCCCGACTTCACCAAAAATTTTATAGTTACTACGGATGCAAGCCAAGATGCGATTGGAGCAGTGTTAAGCCAAGGAGAAATTGGCAAGGATTTACCGGTAGCTTACATATCAAGGACGTTGAATAAAGCTGAAAGAAACTATAGTACCATAGAGAGGGAAATGCTAGCTATTTGCTGGGCAGTGAAGCAATTCAGACCGTACCTATTTGGAAGGAAATTCACAGTGTACACAGATCATAAACCATTGACGTGGATTAATAGTATTTCAGATCCGTCATCGAGATTAATGAAGTTCCGTCTTAAACTAGAAGAATACGATTACGAAATCGTTTATAAGAGCGGAAAAAGGAATCAAGCTGCAGACGCTCTTCAAGAATTCGGAATATTAGAGAAACTGGTAGCGAGATGCCGGTAAGGAGGAAGAAGAAAAGAGTACTGAAACAGCTGTTAATGAGAATACAACAAAAGAAACAGTACCACCAAGTGGCAATAATGGAAAATCTTACTCAAAAAAAAAATGAAGATATTGCGGCAGTACCATGAATCACCAATAGGCTGTCATCAAGGCATAGGTAGGACCTATGACGAATAAAGAAATATTGTAGTTGGGAAGGTATGAAAGCCGACATTGAGCAGTACATTCGCCATTGCGAAAGCTGCCAGAAAAATAAGATCACCCAAAAAAAACAAAAATGCCGATGGAGATTACAAAAACCCCAGAGCATGTATTCGAAAGATGTGACATCGATATTGTAGGCCATTACAGCGATCAGAAAAAGGAAATAGATATATACTTACCTTTCAAGACGCTCTAACGAAGTTTTTGGTAGCGGAACCAATAGAGCAACAAGATGCGGATACAGTAGCAAGAGTATTGGTAGAAAGAATAATCTTACGGTTTGGAATACCGACCATTTTGTTGAGTGACATGGGAAGTAACTTTATGAGTGACGTCATAAAGCGAACGTGTAGGTTATTGCGAATTGAGAAAATTCATACCACAAGCTACCACCCGCAGGCGAATGGCGCATTAGAGAGAACGCATCGCACTCTAACGGAAATGTTGCGACATTACGTAAACAGAGGTCAAACAGATTGGGATACCTTGGATCCCATATGCAGTATTTGTATTTAATACAACGCCACATAGTACCACAGGATATACGCCACATGAGTTGTTTTTCGGAAGAATATGTAATATACCGGGAGCACTACAGAAGAAACCGGCCGATGTAATTTATAATTATGATGATTATGTAACAGAATTAAGAGAAAGATTAAGAATCATGCACCAGTGCGCGCAAGAAGCAACGGCGCAAGCAAAAGAAAAGAGTAAAGAGAACTACGACAAAACACAAAACCCAGTAATATTTAAACCAGGGGATAGAGTGTTGTTGTTTGATGAAAGTGTACGTAGGGGTCGCTCAAAGAAATTGGACAGTCAGTGGAGAGGGCCGTACACAGTAATTGAAACTAAAGGGCCAAATGTATAATTCAATTAAAAAGAAATAAGTTTACGAAGGTACACGCCAACCGACTAAAAGAATTCTTTTAAAATTACAGGAACTATGGGGACATCGGAGAGTAATTGTGGCAATGATGATAATAATGGGTGCAACGTCAACAACACAGCAGGATCTGCAGTTAACAAAATTTGAGTCATCACCGGGATTATACTACGACCACAAAGGAACTGTAAGTTTGTACACGACAACCTGGAGAATAGTAAGCTATTTTAACCTGGAAGACTTAAAGCATAAATATGAGGCAACTCAGGAGGCAACATTAAAAGCCGTAGACTATTGTCAGCAGAGACTTAAACAAGTGAACACAAGTGTAGCAGGGTGTGATAGTATGAAAAAGCATTAGAATACCATGTGAGTAAAATAGAAGCTTCGCAAAGCCTAATTGGACAATTAGCCAGACACGAACAGAGAAGAAAAAAGGGGAATCCTTAATTTTGTGGGTGAAATCAGTAAAGTCTTATTCGGGACGTTAGACGAAGATGACGCATCATATTTTAAATCCAAAATTAATTTATTAGAACAAGAACAAAAACAATTGCTAAAGCTTTCGAAAGAGCAAGTCACTATCGTAAGGACTACATTAACTAGTTTTAATCACACAGTCAACTCAATAGAAAGAAACGAACGGATAATTACCTCGGGGATATTGAAACTAAATGAGCACGTGTATAACTATGAAATTGGTACTGATAAAAAGTTAACCCAACTCGGCATAAGGGTAACATTAAATGAGCAGTTGATACAGCTGACGTCAATATTTAATGAAATAGAAAAGGAGTACGATTTGATTATTATGCTATAGTGAACGCGCAAAAGGGCATTCTAGAACCACATCTAATTAATCCAGTACAGGTGGTCAGATATTTGCATTTAATTAAAGATGAAATTTCGGATAAGAAATTCCCCATAGAATTAACTGAAGCCAAGGATATCAACTAATGCGAGCAATTGACCTAGATGTTTTCATTTCAGGTAGTATACTGAGCTATGTTTTGAATATCCCACTCGTGGATAACGAAAGGTATAATATTTACAAGTTATGGCCTCTACCAATCGAAGTAAGTCACGACAAGCGACTGTTCACATATCTATCACCAGAAAAAGAATTTCTGTTAATGGACGAAGCCAAAAGGAAATATGTAAAATTAGACAAAGAGCAATTATTATGTAAAAAATTAGAAACCACCCATAATGTTTGTAAACAAACTTTTGTTCTGTTGTCTACTTACGATCATGAAGTATGTGAAGCTAGAATGCTTCAACCCATAGTAAAACTACCAGATGATTGCATTCAAAAATACACTACATTAAATGCGAGCGTTTGGACGCAGATTAGAGGGAACGAATGGCTTTTTGTAGCACCAAACAATGAAGGGCTACAGTAGTGTGCAATAATAGTAAGCCAACAGACGTAATTATTAAAGGAACGGGAAAGCTCAAATTTCTAAACAAGTGTAAAGGTTATGGAGCCCAAGTAGTAATACAGTCTGAACATATCATTAGATCAAAGGTACCGATTAATGATATCGTTCCAAATCTAAGCCTAGACATAGATTGTTGCATGGTGAATAAGGAAAAGAAAAACATTTCAGAAATACCATTATATTTACCAATTGAACCAGTGGTTCGCCAATTAGATGATTTAACAGCCGCAGGTCATAAATTAAATGAGTTAGAAGATGAAATCATGTATCAACAAAGAACATGGTTTGATTCATTTTCACTAGATACTATACCAGTTTGGGGCTATGCTGGAACCGGAGTCGTAGTACTAATATTTATTTTCTGTATATGTAGATACTGTAAATGCTGCCGAGATTGTTTTAGATTCTTTTGCAAAGCTATAGGTGATGACTGTTGCACTAGAATTTGTGTGAAAAACAAAATTGTGAATCAGTACCCTGACACAGGAGTTGTTAGGTATCATCCGGCTGAGATGAACAGTGACGAAAGTGAACAACTTACTTTTGGTCCTGTGAGGAGTCGGTATGTGACTAATAGCAGTGACGCAGTGCTTAGTGAGCGTGTGCGCCGACCAGAAAGATATGTAACCTATGAACCTAGGAAACACTAACATATTGGTCTAAGACAGACAAACGTTAACATGAAAATAATAAGAATGTATTATATTCTCTGCTTGGTAAAAGGTAATGAAAATACTATCTCATGTAAAAGTGTTAAAATGGTGTATTTTATATGTTGCAGGAAGTAACAGACGAACCGGCATAAACGAAGGAACGTTAATATGTTTTTTTTACAGGTGGTCTAAAGAAGACAAAATATAAAAATGTTATGTAATGTATATAAAACTTGAAGGTATAAATAAAGTAAGCAACTCACACGACACATAGAAAATTTTGCACTCTCAAATAGAGATTGCAAAATTTTCCCCAAAAGGGGGAGGTGTCGCGAAAGGCATTCGCGAGGGTTCGCGAAATATAATTATTTAAAAGGAGTTAGATTTATTTGAATTGTGAATGTTAAAATACTAGGAGCCAGCCAGCCAACACAGAGACGGGAGGTCATTAAGCAAACGCATTAGGAAACTATTAAGACATCCACTGCACGTCAACAGAGGGAAAGTCTGGAGTGCCTCAAGGAAGGTGACAATATTAAGACACACACTTTCAAAGCCGGACCTAGGCACGGAAGAAACCGGGAGGCAGGGTAAGGTCACTGAAAGAGAGTTTCCAACCTTACAAAATCTCACGTGGAGGTCGCATGTGATGCGGACGTGTCTGACCACAGATTAGCTTCTGGAAAGGACGAAAGGACGGAGATGCCGTCATTAAGCAGTATAAATAGTGGTGGCTGAGCTAACAAACGTTAGAGTAGGAACGACTGCCAGTGAGTGGGGTCGTAGCTGCCTAGTGCCGGGGGCCTAGCAGCACTGCATAGTAGAATAGCGGAGTCAGAGGGCTAGGACTTCGATTCTCAACTCCAGTCTCAGTTAGAAATTGGGACTTAGGTTTCCACATAGGTGGAAGGCACTCACTTAGATTCATGGATGTGGGAGATTGGAATTTCCCGCTGATCAACCCTCAGGGGAATGTTTTACCTATAGGATGGTAGTGAGAACCATGCGAAGGATTCGTCAACGCTAGAGCGACTTAGGGCACGGTGACTTCGAGATATGTATTGGAACACTATTTACCAGTGCCCCGCCCCTCTCCTTGGGACTTTATTCGGTTCTTAGTGAGTTGCAAGTTTGTTTCTTGTAATTTCTATGTGTTTGTTTATTTCTACCAGTTATTCCACTCCGAGTTCCCCTGTCTGAAAACCCGAATCCAACTTAGTTCTGAGACTTCTAAAGGTAACTTTAGACAGTCTCCTCTGAGCTCTCATCTTCCGAACCGCTCGCGGAAGGTAAAGCCAACCAGGACACAACAACACATATGCTTACATTTGTTTCACAAAACTGCTCCCGTTCTCCCCTTCACCGATCTTATAACAAATTTACACGTGTTGCATTTTTCATTTATCTCGTAAACTGTAGGAAATCGGCCAAATTGTATGGTGATGCAGAATATTTACGACATTCCGATTAAAAGGGAAAAGAATCAAAATTTTCGTATCCAGCCTCCGAGCATAAGACGGAAAGACGTTTAGGCACAAAAATGCATTGTCTTTCACCTATTTTTTTTCATGTAATCTGTCCGTTTCAAATGTTTACCCACTTAGAAAAATAGGCATTGCAATGCTTGCTGGGCAAAGCTAGTTTAGTATAGAAAGTGCCTATTGAGACGTTTGTTAATGGTCTCTAATGATTTATTCCTTTCTATGGTGGATGCACCTGGTAGCATGATGTGTAATTGTGCACATTTTATTACTTTTGAATTTTCATTCGTCTCCGACGTTTCAACACGCAAGCTCGGATCATCTTCAGCACTTCTTCTACCTGCTGAATCGGCTTCAAATGGCTGATTATGTTATATGCGTCCTACTTTTTAGGCAAACTTTGATCGACTGTTATTTATTTTTCTGTTTTTAGCAAGAAATACAAAACAAAACAAAACAAAACCCCTGATACATATACTAACTGTCACATTTATAAGTTTATCGTCTTCTTTTTTCCTCAACAGTTAGGTGGGTGTTTACTTTTTCTTTGGAAATTTACACCTCACCTTTGTAATGATGGAAGTGTATTTATATGTTTATTGTTTTGTTTGTATGACTGTTGTTTGAGTGTGTTTAGTGTAGTCTGTTGTAAATTAATGAAAGATGGAAGAATTGAGAGGATAAAATCCAGTCGGTCCATTTAGGCCTACTCTTCCTAAGAACACCGAGAGTCAGCCAGTCTTAACGTTCCCATGTGATGGATGATTACAAAACAGTGTCGTATGTCCTTACTCCATGCGCCACCATGGAACACTTTAATCTAAATGGCCGGGATGGGATTCGAAATACGTTCTCCCGAATGCCAGACCAAAGCGTTATCAACCGCTCACTAAGCACTCGTTACAAAATTAAAACTTTTTATTGTAAGAGTATCAAATCAACCCTAAGAGATTTATTTTACAAACTAAAATGTGAA
>JARYHS010008075.1:177653483-177761000 GCA_031002005.1 Vandiemenella viatica | reverse complement strand
ACAATGTTGCACTGCACTTCAGACACGCTGTTTAGGATTTTCCTTTGCAGTCTGGATAATTGCAACAATTACAGTTTCCCAACCAGACGGGCATGTGATCTATCCCATCCTGATACTGCGCAAGATCTGCCACAGGCTCTCTCTTCTTCTTACTGTCCAGCTGTTTTTGGATTTCATTTTCTTGTCCTACCCAGTTTCTTGGATAAGGTTTCCTTGTTTGCCAGAGGACATCTGCTACTCGAAATAAAATAGGAGCATTGTTGTCCGTAATTCTTCTTCTCAATAGGGGCCAGCTTGTTCACACAAGCTAGACTGTATATTGTGCCATATCTGTCACATACCCGTTTTTCAATATTATATGTATTCTAATGGACAAATATATAAACTTACCTCTTTATAATTGTCCACAGATGTCCTTTTCATCCTAGAAATTGTATAAATACTCAAATCAAATGTTTACTGTATCAAATTCAACTGTTTGTATGACCGAACTTGGATGTAAACTGCTCACAGCGCAAAGCAAAAATTCATACTTCATAATTCCTTATTCTCTTAACAGATCGTTTTTAATATTTGCACAGCTCTTCTTGATTGTGTACTATATCTGTCCCAACATGCAGTTTCAAAGTGTTTGATCAAATATGTGTTCCGCAAACAAGAAAATGGTATGTGCCATATTATATATCCCTTGCAGTAAGGGGTTAAGCCCTCCATTCACAGACTTCCCGTTACAACTGTGTCACATAACAAAGTAGAGCGGCAGTTTAGCTTAGCCCAACAGAGTTTTAGCTCCATTGCTTAGGGGACATCCATAAATTACGTGAGGTGTTTTTCCGGATTTTGGCCCCCCCCCCCTCTGGTGAGATTTTGGTGAGATTTTGGTGAGATCTGGCCCGACCCCCCCCCCCCTCCCCGGTGGTGAGATCTGGTCCCTTGAGACCCCCCCCCTACATATCGTCTTTGCAACTTCTGCAAGATCTGGTGAGATTTCGCCGGACCCCCCCCCCATTTCACCTCACGTAATTTATGGATGCCCCCTTACAGATCTGCTCGTTCTCCCTTGATTTTTTTAGAGTGAAACCGTCTATAGGCGCGTTAGAAGATGTTTGGACGGGGATAAATCTATGAGTTCACAACTTCCCGTCACCGACATGCTGTGACCTACCGTCACCGACACGCTATGACGTGTGATATGCGCGTTGGACGCTTTATGAATCTCATTAGTTCGTATCGCCAACATGCTAATATTTGACAGTAAATCTGTTGCCATAAGTATGATGTGTTACGCTTGGACAGCCATGAAAGCATAGTTTATACTCTTATCTAATATATAAAAATGAATTATTATTTACTTATTTTTTACAATGTTCTTCGTATAAATATCCGATTTTTATGGAACTTTGCATACGCATACTTTAAAACAAATAGTAGAACACTCTTTACGTTTGATTTACAGAAACCTTCTTTCCCCTCTCCTTCTCCCCCCCCCCCCTTACTTTAATTTTTGTCAGCGCTGTTCACATGAACCCACAGTTTTTACACGATTCTGATAGTATTTGGCACACCTATATTTCAAAGCAAGGTGGTCTGGTAGCTCAATGGTTAAGGCGCCTACTTCCGAAACTTTCTTTCTCCGGTCTCGGTTTCAAATCTCGTGATGAGCAGGAATTTTGGAGCTGTTTTTGGTTATATGAGTTAGGCCGAAACGTTCCGTGGTTCTGATTCCTCGTTAAACTGTAGGTCCCTGAGGAAAGGAACTAGTCTTCCTGCCTCTAGCACAATAGCTTGCTGCATCTCCTTCGGAAAGACTGGACTAACCTTTGGGTTGTGGTCTAAGTTAGATTTTTAGTTTATGAAGTGTAAACTTCTTCAAGCGCGTTGGTCAATTTTTGGATGGGTAAAATCAAGAGGTAATGTCTGAAGATGCTGTGTGTGCTGCCAGAATTAATTTGAATATTTTCTAAGAAACTTTATCGGTGGAAGTTTTTATGTGAACAAGTATAATGGAACGTAGCTAGCAACAACCTTTTACATTGCACAGCCAAAGCAATTAAGCGATTTTGTGTAACTTTTTTTTTTTTTTACTCACATGTTCCCCTATTTAATGAATAGAATATATTCTGTATTAGTCTATTAACTTTGAGGAAGTCGCGTAATTTTTTTGTGATTTATTTTGGTTTTTCTGTCTTTTAGTTTTTAACTTTCATACAAACTAGTTTCTATTTTTTTTAATGTTTCGAGTTAAAAAGCACATCACCTTGTTTCTAAAGTTAAGAGAAGTTTTTAGAATTTTTCGCACTCATTACTGAAAGCTGAATTTTTTGCTGATTTGCAACACTGTTCGAAGACTCCGTAACCTTTACGGGACAATAGAGTTTTGCGACTTCAATATGGCCACCGACATTATAATAGGTTAGCGACCTCCTGTTAAAGTGTATCTGTGCGTATGTATCGATAGTCGTCTGATCAAGAGGTGCATCGCTGGACGAAAGTCGCGTTTTCGAACTCGCAGAAGTAACGTGGGAATTTATGGTGGTGGCTCTGTGTTTGAGTGTTGTGCTATGAAGATTTTTCGGGTCCATTTGATAGATAATTCGCGCTGCCGCGACGGGGAAGAAGTATTGGCTTTTGCGTCTGTAACGTCAGATAAGCCAGATGCTATAAAACTGTATAAATACGTCCTTGGACAGTATTTAATGTGTGATAGTGAATTAGTGACTGTTGTGCAGATATTAACTGTACTACTGAGTGAACAAACATTATCTAAATTAAACTTATCACTCGGAAGAACATGCAATCTTCGGGTAAATACTATTTAATTTTGGTTGGTGGTCGGCGTATTAATTTTCATTCAAAACTGTTAGAATAAAAGTTTACAACTTCATAAATTAACTGTGTGTGTATTTTACATTGCAATGCCCTGTAAAACTTTACAGAGGGTTCAAATTGCACGCAAGTAAGTTTACCATCCAACCGTGGCGACCGCATTAATATACAATAATTTACGAAGTCTCTACACATCCATTAGGTTGGTCGAAATACAGAATAGTAATGACTGAATTTATTTACAGTTTTTGTTTTACAGTATGTTTTTAGTTGTGCTTACATTACGGAAACATAGCCTTGATTTGCTGTGGATTGTTTACCTTTTTGTGCTACGATCTGTGAGAGAATTAACTGTAAAAAATGCTTTAGATCGACTGAAAATCTATTTAACTGACAAGAAATGTATTAAATAGGTTGGTCAGGGTAATTGTTTTAGTGAGATTTCTTTCCGTTTCTTTTTTAAATATGTCAGCGATGACAAAAGTATGTTTTTGTCGGATGTTGAACAATCCATAATGTGAACAGCATTTTACAGGAAGGTAAAAAACCAGTAGTTAACCTCATGCGGTTCAAAGACTAAATTTGCCATCAATCGACGCATATTTTGTGGACGACCAGCAACATGGATCACTCTTTTAAACTCATCCAAAGGAATAGAAAATACTAATGGCTAATTTTATCTTCGTAAAGGATCAAATTTAAATCAATCGTGGGGAAATTAGCATACAAACCAACAAATTCAACTTCAAACAATGTTTGACTGATGCCAGGAGATCTTTTCTACTATTTTTATATATATAAAGATGAATGTATGTATGTATGTATGTATGTTTGTTTGTTTGTTTGTTTGTTCTTCATACAAATCCACAGTTTTCATCCTATCTCAATGCAATTTTGACACTTATCCTTTGAAACAAGGAGAAAAATACTGTCTACATTTGGTTGAAAAACATGTTGTCTCATAATTTCGAAATACTACTGAATGGAGATAGACAAACGCGTTGGATATGGAAGTCTGTATACTGCTGTTCCGTGTATCGGTAAGACAGCTCAGTGGTTAAAGCGCTTGCTTGCTAATGTTTGGGGCGTGGTCTCCGGTTCAAATCTCCGTGGGGGCTAAGATTTTTAAAAATTGTATTTGATCGTAAGAGTCACGCCTGGGACGTAGGTTATTCAGATTTAATGTTAAACTGTAGATATCACAAAGTTAGGGGTGCAATGCGAGGCAAATCATAGGTAGTCTTGCAGTGCTGTAGGTGTACACTTTTTTACATTATAATGATTCCTCATGGGTTGTTCGCAGTCAGAGAGAAAGAGAGAGAGTGTGTGTGTGTGTGTGTGTATGAACCGCAGTAATAATACTATAAATACGGAAGTAAGTCTCTGTCTTTTTGTTACGTTTTGACGACCAAATGGCTATATCGATGTTTATGGAATTTGACAAGAAAATCTGTATGAAGGGCACAGGACATTTTCAGCGGTATGTTTAATAGTTGTAGTCACGAAATTTTGAGACGTTATCGAATGGTGACAGAAATATGTTGGAAACTGATTCTCTTCAAGGGACTGGTTCGACGGTAGAGTGATACAATGATAGCTTTCCTGTCATATTATGCCGACTCGGTGTTGTTTGGGTCCAATCCTTCGTTACCAACAACTTTCTATATTCAATTCTGGCAAAAAAAATTTAATCCACGCGTACGAAGTTGCGGGTACGAGCTAGTAACTTATAAATACAAGGCAAAAAAACTATTCTAAAAACAGTGACAGAAAACTGTAGCCTAAAATCAGACATAATTTTAAAATGACTTCGAGCGATTTGAAACGAGGAGTGAAATGCCGACAATAGGCCCAAATTGAACTGTATCCTCAAGGCTTTATTGGCCTTGATGGCGTTAATCCTTACCTGTTAATCAATTCTTGCCTAGTGTACTTCTACATATTATGTGTTTCGTCATTAAAACGTAATACTCAGCTTTCAAACTGCTAAATTCTTGTACACAGACTACATCGCAAACGAAAACAAAAGCACAGTTGTCAACCGGAAGTTAACAATACCACACTTTGCATGGTAGCGCAGTTGGTGGGGAAAAAATAAACTGATATCTTACAGAGCTGTATAGGGGTGGGAACTGCGCGACCCCCGCCGGCGCTTTTTCCTGTGCGGTTGACCATTAGCGGGGCGGTGTGTACTGTGTTAATGGAGTTTGCCGCGGCCGGACGCGCTGTAATATGCGTCCGCCAGTGTTCCGCGAACTTTCACGCACTTTGCGCCGACCCTCGCGCTGGTTTGGTTTTTTATTTCCTCCCAGCTGCTCTCGCAGCAAATTGAAACAAATGGTCCGTGGGCGACGGGCACTGCCGGGAGCGAGCAAAACTCGTTATACCGCCGTCCAGGGCGCGAGCAGCCACGTGCGACGCACCTCACTACAGCAGCTCATCACTTGATACGTATCAAGCCACACCCCAGTCCGTCAAATTAAGTACGCTCTTTATCAAGAAATGTGGCCAGGCCCGTCAGAGTCTATCACACTTATTTTGCACAATCTGATATCGATGTCATCGACGAACCTCACTAGAGTAGCTCATAACTTGATATGTATCAAGCTATTCTCCAATTCATCACGTACAGTACGCTCTTTATCAATAAATGTGGCCAGTCCCATCAGAGTCTATCACTATTATTTTGCACAATCTGACATCGAACTCATCGACGCACCTCACTACAGTAGCTCATCACTTGATGTGTATCAAGCTATTCTTCAATCCATTAAGTACAGTACGCTCTTTATCAATAAATGTGGCCAGTCCCGTCAGAGTCTATTTCTCTTATTTTGCACAATCTGACATCGATGTCATTGACGCACCTCTCTAGTGTAGCTCATCACTTGATATGTATTAAGCTATTCTCCAATCCGTTATGTACAATACGGTCTTTGTCAATAAATTTGGCTGTTCCCGTCAGAGTCTATCACTCTTATTTTGCACAATCTGACATCCGACCCTTGGCAATCTCATTGGTGGATATTTCATTCACAGCCACCTATATTTCAAATTATTCATGCATGAAACAAAACACGAATTAAGCTCCTCCCACTGACTATTCAAAATGGCGGGGTAGTTAATCTACCATCCCCTACATTTCAATAACACAATAATCGTGAAACCTAGCGCAAAAGTTGTAATTAATGGGATTGCATTAAAGCGGGGTAAAAAAAAGTTATCAGTCCCACTTTTTACTACAACTGATTAGCGTAAAACTATAACGATAATTATTTACATATTGGGATTTCTAATTCCTTCTGACAATATTTCACTCATAATGTGGTCTGTGGTCAAACCAGCGAATAACTATGATCCAGGAGGTAGAATTTTTAGTACTACGAAACTAGAGATTGTTTGAGAAAAGTGTCTCTCCAAGACAGATTGAATGAGACTGTATTCCTAGGCACTGTTGTTTGCTGACGAGTAGCTCAGCAGCGTCAGTGGTCTAGTCCTGTGGTTAGCGTTCTGGGTTTCGGAACGTGTTTCATATATTATTAATTTATTTATTTAGATTTACTTTATTTATATCTGAAGCAGTAGACCTGATGCAGACAGCAGAGCCGGCTGTCGAAATGTCGACTTTTTACGACGCTGGACGCCTGAAGGCTCCACTCGCATACATCTGTTCTAACTAATATTTACTAGCTGTTGCCTGTGGCTTAAACGGGAGAGATCCCCACTGATTTTAATAAAAAAGACATCTCCACACTTCAGGAGAAAGCACAAGCTGACAAATGTGAGAATTATCGCACTACAGGTACAACATCACAGGCTTCAAAGTAACTGACCAGAATATTGTACGGAAGAATGGAAACTGTAGCAGAAAGGGTAGAAGGTGATGATGAATTTGGCTTTAGGAAAAAGTGCGTAACAAGAGAAACGATTCTAGCTTTAAGATTAATACTTGAAGGGTGGATCAAGAAAAACAAAGATATTTTTATGGCATTTGTTGATTTAGAAAAAGCTTTTGATAATGTTAGGGGGGACAAGATTTTCAAATTTTTAAAGAAGTCAGGTCTAAAGGCGTTAGATCGGTTACTGCTGCTACCATGGCATTTTATCACCATTTAAGTGAGTCTGAACGTGTGTTATAGTCGGCGCAAGAAAGATGGGCAAGGTAGGAATTTTCCCGTACGACCATTCAACGAGTGCACCATGAATATCGGAAATCCGGGAAAACATCAATATCTCAGACTTCGCTGCGGCTGGAAAAGACCCTGCAAAACGGGACCAACGACGATTGAAGAGAATCGTTCAACGTGACAGAAATGGAACACTTCCGCAAATTTCTGCAGATTTCAATGCTGGGCCACCAACAAGTGTCAGCGTGCGATACATTCAACGAAACATCATCGAAATGGGCTTTCGTAGCCGAAGGCCCACTCGTGTACCCTTAAAGAGTACACGATACAAAGTTTTACTCCTAGCCTGTTCCTTCAACACCCACATTGTATTGTTGATGATTGCAAACATGTTGCCTGGTCTGACGAGTCTTGTTCCAATTATATCGAGTGTATGGACATTTCCGAGTATGGACACAACCTCATAAATTCATGGACCCTGCATGTCAGCAGGAGACTGTTCAAGTTGGTGGAGGCTCTGTAATGGTACGACTCTGATAGGTGACACGAACGTACGCATCATGGTTGATCACCTGCATCATGCCCATTGTGTATTCCGATGGACTTGGGCAATTCCAGCAGGACAATGCGAGACTCCACACGTCCAGAATTGCTACAGAGTGGATCCAGGAACACTCTTCTTAGTTTAAACACCTCCACTGGTCACAAAACTACCCAGATGTGAACATTATTGAGCATATCTGAGATGCCTTGCAATGAGGCGTTCAGAAGAGATCTCCACCCCCTCGTACTCTTACGGATTTATGGACGGCCCTGCAGGATGAATGTTGTCAATTCCCTTCAGCTCTACTTCAGACATTAGTCGAGTTCATCGCACGTCGTGTTGCAGCACTTCTGCGTGCTGGCGGGGCTACTACACGATGTTATGCAGGTGTTATAGCTCTGCAGTGTAGTGGATTAAATATAAAAATAGGATCAGATACGATAGAAGAAGAAAGTGAATTTTTCCAATTAGGAAGCAAAATTACAAGCGATGTTTGAAGCAGGAATGATGTTCAAAGCAGAATAACACTAGCAAAAACAGTCTTCATGAGAAAAAAAAAAATCTTTTAGTTTCAAATATTAAGCTAAGGTTCAGAAAGAACTTTTTATACGTCTATGTGTGGACTTTATGGCAGCCAAGCATGGACTTTGGATCACCAGAAAGAAGTAAAATTGTAGCATATGAAATGTGGTGCTAGAGAAGGATGTTGAAAATAAAGTGGATGGATAAAGTACGAAACGATAGAGTTTTGGAAATGATGGGCGAGGAAAGAAGTTTGTGGAAGAGTCTTACAGAAAGAAGAGACTGGATGTCATTTTTTGAGGCATGCGAAATTGGTTAACATGTTAGTGTGGAGGTGGAAATCGAAGGAAAGAACTGAAAAGGAAGACAGAGATTAGAATAAATGAAGCAGATAATTGAGGACGTAGGTTGTAAGGGGTATGCTAAGATAAAGAGGTTAGCGGAAAATAGAAAGGGGTGGAGGAGATTGCATCAAATCAGTCGAAGAAGCAATTACAGCAAAAGAATATAAAATAACGCAACTTCGTGGACTTGAACTTTATTGCTAGGATCTGCATATAGAAAGCTGTAAGTTGAGTAAAAAGTGTCCCCAGAAGCACAGAATCCGGAGAAGCCATAACCAAGTCATTCTACCACTGAACCTGTTTCAGGAAGAAAACCAATTTGCAACATCTGTAAAAAAATATCAACAAATTAAGAGGGTGGGGGGTTAACTGTGGGAGGCTTTGGCAGATTTTTGTGTGTGGTGTAAAATTATGTCACTTTCTGGGGATGTCTTATGTCAATACCGCTTGAACACAAATTTTCTGGTTTAACTGTGTTTTGCTGTTTGAAAGGTATGTGTAAATGAAATTTATAAACAAATCACACACAAACCGTCTGCGAGAGAAACATAGCCCAAGCGACCGATGTAACATTACAGAGACTTACATACGGCATCCGTGTGCCTGTCATCATTAAGTTACCTTTCAAAATTTCATGACAAAATATGTTATTTAGCCCGAAGGAAGTATTCTACGACCTTCCCAACGATAAATAGTATTTCCTTGTCAAATTCAATGAAGATTAGTAAAAAATAAACAAACAGAGAGAGTTACTTTTGCAATTATAATATTAGTGTAGATTTAATAGACGCGTTTCACTCTAGTGGTAGGGGGCATCGTCAGTGTTGATATAGTGGCAACTGTTACTTGTTAATCCTGGATAATACTTCTTGTACTTACATGTACCAATATTTAAGGCCGAAGTTGAACATTTGCAAATTTGACAGATGAGAAATAAAAACTGTGAAATTGATGGTAATGTAAAAGTGTTAGAATGTTGAACTCCAGCATTAAATGCGGGACCATAGATTTGCAAAACATGCTGTCTGGTAATAACATACAATATTTACCACTGTTTCGTCGCTGACGATAATCCTTACAAGCGCAAAACTCTACTAATACATCTCTTCGCAAAGCTCTTGGCATGTAATACTCTACCGCTGACAGCGATTTTTTCAAACCATCATAAAGCGCTTACGACCTAGTGAAATACTCTTCGATAACAGTTCCCCTCTACACTCTTCTGGTATATATGTACCTTTTGAGCGAAGACTTGTCACTTGTTGGGAAGT
Source organism: Vandiemenella viatica (assembly GCA_031002005.1). Lineage (NCBI taxonomy): Eukaryota > Metazoa > Arthropoda > Insecta > Orthoptera > Morabidae > Vandiemenella > Vandiemenella viatica. Next base: position 177,751,366 of record JARYHS010008075.1, on the reverse strand, counting down.
TAGTGCAATATTTACCAGTCCATGGTATTATCAACCCATCTTTGCGATGAGATTATAACACACTTCGGCATGATTGTGCCATGGTCTTTAAAAATTCAACAGGTTACACCATTTTGGAAATCTCTAACAAATTCCCTGTGGCATCAGAAGTGGAAAGCGAGTGTGCATCTGTGAGGTATGTGGAACCCACTCTAAAATCAGAGGAGACGTTTATCGGTCGCCAGAAGTTGGCAACGCTACCGGATATGACGTCAGATGTGCCCTCCCGGCAGCCAACGAGCTGTTTGCTCTACCGACCAATCGGCCCGCAGCAGCAAACAATTGCCTGCTGCCGGCCGCTGTGTGTGCCCGACCAATTTGCTGGATTTATTCATTAGAACAATCAACGCCCGACTCTGTCAACGAGGCGGGGGCGACTTTTAGATACCCCCGTATTAGCCCAGCGATTGATTTATGCGCGCGCCGTAAATCCTGCACCGGCAAATTAATGTTGTCTGTACTGTCCTCGTGCGGCCCTTAGGGCAAATATTTACTGAAACACGCGGACTAAATTCCCAAATTCAATTTTGATCTAGCTGAATACAAGACCTTGAAATACTTTTTTTCCGATATATGGGGGTGTTCAAGTATTACGTAACACAATTTTTGAAGAGTATAGACCCTCCCTTCCCCCCATGTAACGCACTGTAACGTTTCTCTGTACCCCCCCCTCCCTAAGCGTTACGTAACATCCAAGTGACCATTTTTAGCTAAAAGTCACAATCATGTTACGCCAAGTACCGCAAAGGCGCTTAAATGCCTTTGTTATTGTTTTAATCGCGTTTGCAGTAATAATAAATAAAAAAGAGATTTTTAAGTAATATGTAATTTATTTAGCCATAAATAAAATATATAGGTATGTAAAACAAAATAAAAAAATCAATTGGAATTACTGCTTCTCTGTCCGTGGGTTTGCCAGCCACTCGGACTCTTTCATTACTAGCATCCGGAGGAGCAGACGAAGAGGGTTGTGCTTCTGTGTAAACACTAATAAATACTGACAACGAAAACAAAATAAAAATGGAGTATAATACAGTCAAGGGATTCCCCGTAAAACATAAACGAAAAGGGTTACCAACTTGGTATGACAAAAATATAAATTACGTGCAATGCAGTCGAGGGATTGATTCCCCGTAAAACAATCGAAACGGGTTGCCAACTTTGGAGATTTTAATTCCCTAGTTTTTTTATAAAAATAAAAAAAAGTTTCGTAACGCGTTGTACCAATACTCCCTCCCGCCTTTGTAACGCACCGTAACGTTTTATAAGACCCCCCCTCTCCCCCAAGTTGCGTTACGTAATACTTGAACGCCCCCTAAGGAGCAAAAATAATTTTTATTCTATGTGGAAAGTCTCAATTCGTAATTATTATTATTTTTACTAGCGAATGGACCCTACCGAATCACGTAATGCCTTCATTCTTATCATGGCTTGTAATTGTTTAGTGTGTCCACTGGGTAGGTAGGGGGCGTGAGGCGAAACAGGGGCGGGGGGAGGGGATGATCCGGCGAAATGTCATCGAATCTATCTCACGAAACGGTGGAGGTGGGAGGGGAGGGGTTGACAGAAATCTCACGCCATCTTTTTAATTCCTTCAAGAACAGTAGAGCTAAAATCAATCTACAAACTACGTCGATCCCAACGTTAGAGGGAGTGAGGTCGACAGGGAAAGGGGGTCCAGATTTCCGGAAAAACACCTCACTTAATGAATGAACATTAGTAGACATCCTCTTAGAATATATGAAGCAGATAATTGAAGAGGTGGGTTGTAAGGGGTATGTAGAGATGAAGAGGTTAGCACTTGGATTTTCCTGTCTGTAGGTGTATGTAGTAATTGATGCTTACCTAGTCCGGCTGTCCCCCCGTGACTCAGGCCTCTGGTAGGGGAGGGAGGTCGCGGCTTATCGACTCCGGGCGAGTCGGGTTTCTCGTTAGCTGCGCGGCGCGCGGCTCATCTGTCCGTGATGAATATGGAGCGGCGGCCAGAGGGCGCGCTCGTCGGTCCCTGTGGAAAACCGCGGACCCGCCCAAATAACCCGCCGCCAGCTCGGGTCTGTGTACTGCTACAACAGTCACAACTTCGGGCACACAGATACCAGACAATCAGCGCTCTGTGTGTCTTTCGCAGTAAGCAATCTCTATGCGCGTTGTAACGCTATCCGTTTAATATCTGAGTTTCACAGCAGGTATTTTGCTTAAAAATCTGCCATGCAAAGTATCACTTCAGATTTCTCTGCACTCTAAACCATTATAAACTTGTAGACAGTGCTGCCAACTCTAAAAAAACATATTTTATGCCAGATGTACATTTAGAAAATGTATTTTTTTTTCTGATAATGCTAACTAAACTAAAGGACACATTAACATTCGTAAAAGAAAAATCTCTATCCAAACTAAAGTCTAGCATTAACGGGTCTACATCTTCACCATTCAACTCATCTATCAAAAAATAATTATACCAATAAACAATTCTCTACCATTTACGAACCCTACCGCATGAATACTCTACCATAAACATCTCTACCACGGGAAACTCTGCCAATCGTAATATCTACCATAAATATGTCTGCCTCTTTTACTCTCTACCAATCGCAAGCCTGCCACTAACATGTCAACCAAATAGTAAAATAATTCTACTAAAATAATTCTATACCCCCGAACATATTTATATATATATATATATATATATATATATATATAAACAATTTCCTCAAGATAACTTCAATATTTTCTAACGCTACCGAAAAACAACTCTACCAAAATTTAACCGTGCTGATAAAACCTGACTTGTCTCTGTGTCATGCAATTCAAAGAGCAGAAAATATTAATTGACTAGCGTCCGTGAGACACGTATCAGAATATGTAAATTTTGTATTGAAAATTATCTGAAACAAAGCTTAAACATATATTTTAGTTAAATGTATTTTTGTTGTTTTATTACAAATGAATTATTTGAATTTTGGTGAAAAGATTATTTTTAATATTGTTTATGGAAACAATCAACTTAAAATTAACAATAATTACAAAAAATTCGTTATGATACAGTATTATAGGTAATTAACGAACAACGCTAAAACCTTACCTTTGCAAGAAAATCGTTGCTAAAAAAATATGTTATTTGCTAAACTGAATTTTTTAATGCTAAATTACCTGAAAATATGGTAAATTTAGCCATAAAAATGCTAAATTGGCAGCACTGCTTGTAACGGCCATGTCTGTTTGTTGCGCCGCCAGGGAAAGACAGATTTCCGTGGGATTTCCACGGTTTGAAAGCCTTTGGTCTGACTTTGACGTAAGTTTTACCATGCTTTGTGAGCTGGGGATGGAACAAGATACTAAAATCTGTTCCACACCTCAAGCTTTCTTAATGTTCCGTGTAGTTTCTTACTATATGTCTGGTTTTTTTTTTTCTTTATGGCTTTATGCCTCGTCGACATCGAGGTCACTAGAGACGCGATGCGACTGGGGGACAAGGAACGGCAAGGAATTCTGCCATGGCCTTTTGAATTAACCATCCCGGCCTGGAGTGATTTGAGGAAACCATGGAAAACCAAATCTTCATGCCCGGACGTGGATTCATGCGAGGGAACAGCGGTAACCACTCAGCCAACACGCTCGGTATCATCTCAGAAGAGGAAAGCAGAAGAAGGTCCGAGAGAATGAAGAAATGCTGGGCGCAAAGGAAGGTTTAAGTGTAAACAGAGGTGTAGTAGTGTTAGAAGTATAAAGTGACATATTAAAAAATATGGTTGTCAAATGAAATAAAATCCCTGTATTCAAGGAAAGATCACCTCAATCAAATACTATACAGAACACATTTACACGGAAAATAAAAACAATATACAACAGTTGTAATGGCGTATTATTAAACAATAAATACTAATTTATCAAGCAACTGTAGAAGAAAATGGCCTACGATAATCAAATTCTAACTATAAAGTGGACAGGAAACTGCAAACACTAAAAAAATTAGAAAACTGTAACAAATCAATTATAACAATGGACTGTGGTGAAATGCGGAAAATTTAGAAACCTATAATACAGCGAAACAATCGTTGTATCGTGCCAACAAGCAAACACTGTGCAGATATTGCCAAAACTAAACATAGCAAAAATTGAAACTATTTATTGTGGAATAATGTGTTGAAGTATCAGATGTAAAACTGTTATGTCAAAATAAGGCCTATTTTAGTTTTCAGATACTAGGCTGTAAAGACGTGTGCTAAATAAAAAAAAAATGTAAATAGAGGTGGATGAATAGCGTGACTCCTCAAGAATCCCACGCTGATATCCTTCACCCTGCTACGTCTCCGATTGTGAGAAATCGAGGGTTCAAAATTGCATAGTTCACATCTGTACAACAGCTGTTTCGACAATAACTGTGCACATTAAGTCGTCGCATTACTGTGCTAAGGTTCGTAAATTCGATTCCTGCGAAAACTACCTTTTGTTTCTGCGTAATTTCTTTTGGCAGATATGCACTGTTTGTAGCAGCAGAAACTAGTTTTAGCAAAAATTCACCTAGATACTTATTTATTTTCACACAAGGAACAACATTCACGATACGGTTTTTCCTTCGTTAATTTCGTAATATACCAGACTATCTCAGATTCGTCCATACACCTGAGACGAAGTTGCAGGAACAAAAAAGTCAGAAGCCATCTTAAATAGGGGCCGTCTATGAATAACGTGAGGTGTTTTTCCGGGATTCCGGACCCCCCCTAACCGTCTGGTGAAACTTCGTGAGATTTCGTTGGACCCCCCGCCCCCTGTAAAATTAGGCGAGATTTTGACCGGGATCCTCCCCTTCTACCAACCGACCTGGCAACTTTTTGAGACTTTTTTTTTTAGCTGTACAATCCTACAAGAATTTCAAAACCTCACGTGATTTCCGCTGCCACCCCCTCCCCCTCCCCCTTGGTGAGGTTCCCCCCCCCTATTTAAGCTCACGTCCTTAACGGACGCCCCCACAGGTAATTAATCGATCTGACCTCAAGTAAAACGAATTAAATTAATTGTGCACGTCACAATTCAGGTCAATCTTCGTCTCAATTTACTGTAACAAAGTTCTTCTTTTATTCGAATCACTTATTAATTGAAACTAAGATCATATATATACATATATATGTTCTTCATTCAAACCCCGTTTTTCACCATCTTGGTGGTGTTTTGCACACGCATACTTTAAAACAAATAAAAAAAATATGACTACATTCGATTTACAAAAATTCAATCCCTCATCCCCTTTACGTCCCTTAAGTAAATGCACCCATGCAACTATTTTTTTCTCCAAATATCTCGTTAACGATAGGTTGTTGCTTTAGGGCGCGTCGACATCGAGGTGATTAGCGTTAACGGTAGGGAAGTTGGGCAAAATGCATTGTGAAATTCTGAAAGCCGATAAAGTTTCCTTTTGTCTCGCTTTGAACCGATTCCGATCGGAGAATTAGCGACCGAAAAATTTAATTATTGTTGAAAGTGACGACGCACAAATCTTAGTTTTTATCGGCCCACGATGAAACTTTGCACACGAGTGCTCAAAAATAAATGCAAAAATACTGCCTAAACTTGGCTCACAAAAACCCACCTTCCTCTTTACTTTCACACCAACCCTCCCTCCGCCTTAAGAAAAAGTACAGTTTTTCAGTATGTGCGATCACACAACAGTCTGGAGCTGTTAAGCCTGCCATACACACTCATGCTTGCCGATCGTTTTGCTTGCACAGTCTCAAGTTGTAATGCAAGACGGAGTGTGTGTGGGGACAAGTCGATCGACTTAATTGCTGTGTTCCGTCAATCGTTTGGCTTGAAGGCATGAAGAGTGCTCTTGATTTTCCGTGCGTGTTCCTACTTGCCGTCCAGCAAAACGGTGTGTGAGCGTACTTCCGTCTTGCATTACGTCTTCTTAGTAGAGTATGACTGATATTAGACTACTGTCTCGTGAATTTCTAACTGAATTTATTGATTTATACAGACAAAATGAATGTCTGTGGAAAATCGAAAGTAAACATTATTTAAACAAACAGAAATAAAGTGCTGCATATGATATTCTTATCAATAAATTGATGAACACGCAACATTGAAGACACAACTGCGGGTTCAGTTAATCAGTTATGTGACAAATATAATTTTATTAGCAAACACAATTAGGTACATAGTTACAGTATACATATAAAATGTCAAATTATACTTGCTGAAGTTTTAGTACTACGAAAAGAGCACAAAATAGGTTTTTTATTTTGAGAAGGTTAGGTATAGGTTTTAATTGACATAAACATTGTTATCTTGCCAATTAGACTTGCGCATAATAGTTCGCGGAGGGGAGCGCTCAGTTTAGTTCGCAGCTCCCTCACGAACTAGTTCGCTCTTTTAGTTCGTTAGTTCGCGTCTCGAATTCAGAGAAACAGATCGTTCGCTCGCCTAGCTACCGCTACTGCACGCGCTATTTTGTTTGTTAAGTCAGTTTTATTAGGACATAATCATTTTTTTTGTCGTTTCTAAATGGAATTTAATATGACCTTCTTAACAAAAGTTATTGCTTAATAATAGCCCTTTCATATTACATCAGCATGAAGAGTTGGCGCCGATAAACCAAAGTGCTCGTTATCCTTTACACAAATGGGTAAATTGAATAATTGTGCTGTTTTTACTATTTACTTTACATGCATTCGTAGAACATTAATTTTTTAAATGGATTTGTTTATTAGTTCATGGAAGAAACATTACTTATAAAAGGCGCTAATGATCCTGCCGTCGACGCGCCCTTAAACCCCAACAACAACAACATAAAATTACTTATAAAATATTATAAACGCGTTTATTTTGATGAATTAAAATACCCGTTTATAAGTAATCGGCTTTTTTATATAAATAAAGTTTTGGAAATCATGGACAAAATATAATTCTACTAATGGCTACAACTTAGGTACTATATGACAGAAATAGTATTACCTATAGTATTAAGAAAAATAACATTATTACTTCCAATGTGGTATCAAATAATTAGACATATAAAAATAACAGTGACTCTTGAATGAGAAAGTGGTAGCAATAACGAAAGTGCGTAAATTTCCAGTGAATTGGAAGTCATTGAGCTATTATGTTATTAGTGAAGGGGAGAATAAACCAACACACATTCACAATTTTTTGGCGAAGAATGAAACTGATGAAGACACAAAAGTTAAAATCTTTTTGAATTTCGCAAGTCATTTCTTTCATCAGTTTCACAAAGCTGTTAACCAACAGACTGAGATAAGTATTATATTATGTCAGCTTTAAAATCAGCGCTAGAAAAATGTAAAAGATACTGTTTATTTGGTTAAGAAAACAAGAAAAAGCCTTTAGAAACCAAATTCTCCACAGAAAGTGATAATATAAAAAAAATAATGCTCTAGTATTCGTTGATAAATGTCTGGAGTATCTTAGTAAATAGTTAGATTTTAATGAAAGCAATTGGCTATACAAAATCTAAAAATTAAATTCAAATCACAGGGTTTCATTTGATGACTGTGAGACTATATTAGAGGTTATAAATTTGCGAGAAAAAATGAATATCAAATTGAACAAACTTTACTCTGAAATAACAATAACTAGAACGAAATCCAGGTAAAAGTAAGAGAAGTATTTCATGAATAAAAAAAGAACTTTTTCTCGAAATTAATTTGACAACTGAAAGCGATAAAGCATATGACAATTTTACTGTAGACAAAAAAGAATTAAAGATGAAAGAAGTGCAAAAAATATAGCTTAAAAAATGAAATAGTAAAAACATACTTTTTATCATTTTCTACTCTTTCGTAAAATATTATATTTTTGAAGTGTAGCATATTTTTATAGGTTATTCTTTTTTTAAAAATTCCTACCATCAACCGAAAAAATATTGGAAACCCTAGAGGCGAATGGTGCTAGTTCACGAACGGTAGCGCTCAATTTAGTTCGCGAACGGTACCGCTCTCTATAGTTCGCGACCGGGAGCGCTCTGTTAGTTCGCGAACTGTACCGCTCTCTTTAGTTCGCGACCGGGAGCGCCCTGTTTAGTTCGCGAACTAGGTCCTCCAAGACAGCTCGCTCGCTCGCTTTGCTAGCGCTACTGCACGCACTCTCTTGTTTGTTATGGTAGTTGTGGTTATCGATGGTTGTCTTTTGATTGTTAATGGGATCAAAGTGTATTTTATTTTCACATTCCACGTTAAATTTCCGTTTGTGACTTCCGCAATAATTATTAATATTGAACAATTTATTTTTATTTTATTTTTATATCTGTGTCTTCAGTGAAATGTGTCCACAAGGAACTGTGTTTCCTTTTAGATAATAAACTAAAACAAAAGTTGGTCTTCAGGAAAGGATCGAACGAACTAAGGAGCGAGAGATCTGGGAACTAGTTCGCGTAGTTCGCCTGTGGGAGCGCTCTTCCGAACTAGTTCGTTCGCGAACTACACAAGACTATTGCCAATGAACCTTTCCTTCACCGTTAAAATATTCCAAAAAAGTTCTAGTAACAATTCATTTAGTAAATTGATGTGACTAAATTGTGCTCGCTTTAATAACCGCAGCAATAACTAATTTCTGTGTGTCAGCCATATTGGCATTTAGCAACTGACAGTAAAATGAAGTAGTAGACGGAGTGTGTGTGGGCTCAACTGCGTTCCGTCAAATGTTCGGTCTTGCATTACAACTTGAGACTATACAAGCAAATCGATCGACAAGCATGAGTGTGTATGGAAGGATTTAAAGACATTCAGATCCAATCTAGCGTGGGAGGAAATAAAAGAAACCTTTTTTACCGGCCAGATTTGGACTGAGTGACGTTCATGTCCGGCCCCGGGCAAAACATTGTAACTTGTCCGAAAGGATTGATGTTCCCGCCGTAAGCATCTAACTCAAGACGCAGCCAAAAGCAGGACTTATTTCTTCTCATTCTTAGTGGCGTTTAAATCACCTCTTCAGAATAAGAGTGCTAAAAATATAAGCATCTACATCTCAAAACATACTAGTTCATTTTCTGCTATTTACAGCTCAATGTTTTCCTCACATTCGTTACAACTAGAACGACCAATCATAATTTATTGCAAGAATGCTTAGGATGAATTACTACAATTGCTATAATCTTGTGCGTCAATGGTAGGCAATTGTTTTGGCTCGAGGCTTCATGGACGCGGTGGTTTGAGTTGGGCCGCACGTTTTAAAATGGTTACAATTATTAGTTAAGTCTGTGTTTCAGAAAAAGTATAAATTGTACCATAATTCAATAAATATAAATTAAAGAAAATAGTGGCTGTTTTATACGATTTATTTACTGTGCTAATTTCATATAATCTGTAGCTGCAGGCGCATTTAAGTTTACAATCATACCTGTACTTTTCAACATTTTTTTTTTTTATTTATATCAGAAATGATATGGTTTGTAGAAATTCTAATCACAGCATGCAAGTTAATGTCTGTCAAAGACAATGTATATATACTCTTGTTGAAGAAGGAAAACTTTCCTCATAAACATATAGGCCTACAGATCCAAAAATAGAGTATTTTTTAGAGATGGGTAGGTCCGGATGGATGCAGTTCCGCGGACCCGTATCACTTGCGCGAGGGATGGATGTACATCCGAGGGCTTGTCGGATCTGCTTCCAGCCGGACCTGTATAATAGCGCCACAGTTCTCGAGTGGCCAGAGGTTGAACCACGGCCGGACCTGCAACGCGGAGCTGGAACGCAAATTTTCATTACAGTTCCGATTTGAAATAAATGTTCTGAAGAGTTTAATGTCATTTACTGTACGATTGGATTACAGTTCTGTTTAAAGATGAGATTATAAATGAAAAACTATTTCTTAATGTCTGACTACTAGTAGATAATTACAATAACTATTAAATGTCAATGGGTAGCTAAAACCCGGTAGTATTTTTTTATTGGTCGGGTTCATGCTTCTAAGGTGAGGAGTGTTTTACGTGCTAAATAAGAATGGACTTATAATTTAACTTGTAATTTTAATGCGTTGCAGTATTATTAAACTTTTAACGTTCAGTTTGACTAATCACAAAGTCTCTAGAATTTTTTACGTTCTTAATTCTGAGGGCTTAAGGACAAATTAGATAATACATTTAACATCTCTTTATTGCAGAAACACGGTTCGTAGAGTTTCCAAGGATCATTATACATATCTACACTAATATTATAGATGCGAAAGTAACCTGTTTGTCTTTATGTCTATTTGTTACGTTCCTTGGGCTAAAAGGATACTCCGATCATGATGAAATTTGACTTTAGGATCGAGATGGGATACTATATCATGTATAGATAATAACATATTGTCATTAAATTATGAAAACTATCTCAACTGTGAAAGATAAATGCATCTATATCTGTAATGCGAAATGTCGTTAAGTAATGTTGGGATGGCGTAGTGGTAACGAGTTTGCTTATTATTTTAAACTGTAGAGTTGCTCCGGGTTCAAATCCCACTAAAGGCAAGTATTTTTATGAATTGTTTTTCATAGTTTGAGCCAGGGCCTAGGATTTTATAGTAAGGATACCATGTTCTGGCAAGTCTTTGGCGGTAGAAAGCGTTTACTTTATTCACGGTATACTGATTCCACAATGCGAAAGTAAGTCTCCATCTTTTTTTTTACGTTTTCACGAATATAATTATGTGTATACCGATGACAAGGAAATACTTTGTATATTTACGAACGAAATAGGATACTTTTTTCCGATATGAATAACAGTTTTGGTCATGACACAGGTTCGAAGGTAGAATGGTATATCAATGGCGTTCCCGTTATATTATGCCGACTCAGTGTTGTTTGGGACATCTTAGATAATTTTCAGCTTTGCATATCCAGTTCTAGCAATCAAATTCTAAATCCACGCGTACGAAGTCGCGGATAACAGCTAGTAATATATATAAATGATTATGTGGCATTATTGCGAGCGACTGTGCTGGCCGCTTTTACAGAAATATTTTATAATCCGACATTGAAAAAAGAAAAACCTCACATCCAGCCGTTTCTAGAAGTCTAACAATGGCTCAAACGATTGGTTATTATTAATAAGAATTAAATCTTGCTTAAAAATAGTTTCAACTAAATTGGAAATAATATTAAATAAAATTACAAAGAAATTTAAAGTTTCTAAAATTGCACAAAATAAAATTAAGATTTTGAAAGCACCAAAAACACGTTACGGTAGTTGGCAAAACATAAATATTACTGTTTGATTAAAATGCATTGTATCGCACTCGATTTAGCACTCACGACAACGTTTTATTCACTCAATCAAAACAGTTTCACATAGTATACAGAGCAAAACACTATACATAATATAAGAACAAATCTCACGTAATTTCTCGCTTACAATTTAAAATACGTTATACTTGCAATTTTGTTTTTTGTTCATTTATAATAAACTGTTTCTTAAGCTCGTATATTGTGGAAAGGCAAGAATTATCTCAAAATGTTGAGTCTTGAATAATTTAATTTTTAGTAAAAAAAAACTAACAGTTAACAAAGACTTTCGATTGTTTTAACAAAAATTTTAGTGGAACTTAAACATTATTAAGAAATTATTTCATTTTATTCTTATAGAAGCCCACAGAAATTTTACTTTTATCATTATCAAGTCTGATTTATATTATTACGTACAATTGTGAGTTTCAGACAAAAATAAAAAATATTATCATAATTAATATTCTTTCATTTCATTAATTAATGGATGAACACGATATAACTCATACTGCAGTTCTCCTTGGTAGGATTTGCATCCACCATACGCTCGATTGTAGGTTCGGACCTATACAGATCCGCCGGACACGTATTTGGATGTAGGTCCCTACACATCCAGTTCCGCCATACACTCCGTCCGCCCGATTGTAGAACCGGACCCATACAGCTCCGCCGGACACGTAACTGGATGTAGGTCCGCACAGATCCAGTTCCGCCATTCACTCCGCCCGCCCGATTGTAGAGCCGGACCCATACAGGTCCGCGGACACGGAACCTGGATGCAGGTCCGCAGCGCTGGATGTACATCCGGACCCGACTCCTTTAAAATCTCGGACCTGCCCATCTCTAGTATTTTTCCACCGCATTTCCTCGTACACGGAAATTTTCAGCAGACAAAGATTTGTAAGAGTAAACTAATATGATAGCATGAGTGGAGACTTTCCCGGCTTACTGATGCAATAAAATCCTCTCTGATGTCCAGCCGGATTTTGCTGTATAAATACGACGTTTCGACAGCTAGCTCTGCTGTCTTCATCAGGTATCTTCTAGCTGTCAAGCGGTGTCAGTCAGCTTGCGACAGCTGGAAGATGAAGACAGCAGAGCTAGCTGTCGAAACGTCGTATTTATACAACATCGTCTGGTGGGACACCCGAGAAGATTTTATTGCATTGATATCATAGCATTTATAATTTCTTTCACAATGTGATCTGACTGCATGTCAATGTGTTGAAACTGCAGCTCTTCAGAGGCTGTGTCAATATCAGCAGTGATCGTATAAGAGAGTAAATTGAATGTAGGGTCAGTTTTAGAAAGCCCTTTAAATCTTCTTGTGACCTCGTCCTCCAATCGCTGCGAATAATCCGTATCTTCGCAGGAACACTTTCAGGCACTTTTTTTCCTAGTTGAGGGAAATGACCTGCTTGCCTTGCAGATATACTTGTTTCTTTCTTTTTAAAAAAATGATTTTACATGCTTCCATATCTCTTGTGCAAACAACTCCTTCTTGCAATGATACATTTAGTTCACTCAGTTTCTCAAATACGATTACCTGCAAACAAGGAACATTTTTGTGACTATTCAAAGCGGTCCACGGTTATTAATTTTTTGATTAAAAGTCACTCACTGAACATAAATAATTACTAATTAAATAAATGTTCTTTAAGCCGCGGTCGCCAGTTTTAGGTACTACTATTCGTCGTGGTTATTAAATGATAAATTCACACAGTTCAGAATGAACATCTACCCAAAAACTTTATTCAAGTTCATAAGCTTATGCATTCGCACCGACGGAAAGTACCACCACCAAAATAATATTTAAACAAGGAATCACTCCTTTTCCGAAAATTGCAGACTCATGGGATAAGAGAGATTGAACTACAAAAACTCCCACGCTCTCTATCGTCTTCATAATGCTCTACAGTCACTTGAAATCACAGCACTCCATTCAAAGCAGTGAATTAAACACATTACTAGTTTCCATTATCCACTTCACCGAGTTTTCTTTTCACCCTTTCTACAATTAAAACCGAAATGTTCACTCCTCCGAACTTCACATGACGGCAGTCAAAGATCCACTCCTTCCTATACATAGACAACATAACATTCACTCACGACCCCGGTCACAGATATACCTGTATGGCACAGACGTATGTTATGTTACACTGTCTTGGAGGGCCACAAAAAACTCTAAGCGGGCCGCTGTTTGCCCACCCCTGTTCTATACCAATAAAATTTTATTGTTTAATTGTTCGCACACCTGGCACGGTTTCCCGGAATGAGTCGTCCGAATGACCGTAACCGAATCTCTACACCTTCCTTGTCCATAAACCTATCCTTTTTCTCTAATGATCTCGGCGTAGACGAAGCGCGAAGGCCTTAGAAAAGTAAGAACTAAGAAGTGAGAGATAACTGTTAGATTCAGGAGCAGCTCCTCAGCAGACGCGAGGGCGCGGGCCAGGCATCCAGTGGGCGGGGACTCCCCGGCGGGTAATCCCCGTGAAGTATGGCGGTCGTAATCCTAGCGGTGTACGGGGCTCTGGGGAGGCCGGTTATCTGACCGCCACTTGGCTCGTGTCGCGTAAACCAGGCGGAGCTCGGCAGGCCGAACAATTTGACCGCCACTTGTCAACCTCGTGATCATCGGCAGCTCCATGGAGCTTACTCGATGATTGAAGGCTTACCGCTAGTAACAAACTGCTGAGGGGTGGTTACTCTTCATCAGACTAACCAGGAACGGGGAAAATTCGCGTAACTACGAAGAGGAGCTAGTAAGAAGGTATTTTCAAATGTAATAGTGACAGTCAAAGAGACTTTCTCACATAAGCCCAAACCTACAGTAAAAATTGTTAAAACCATACGGTATGTTAAATAATTATTTCTGTGTTAAACTGTACGTTAATTTTGGTAACAATCTCTCTGTTACGTAACAGTAGTTAAATGTCAAGTACTGTACCTCTTTTACTAAAGACCAAATGACAAAGAAAAGTTTTTATACAGACAATCCGCAAGATAGCAGGATAGTAACTTTAATGTCTTCATTTGTACAATTACCTCCCTGTATAAGACTGCACGTTAATTTATCTAAGTACCACCCCGACAAGTAATATTAGCAACCAATAACAGAAGGAGATATAAGATAGTTGAGTGTGATAGAACCAACCTGCTTGCTACATATTAAAAACAAACTATAAAACAGGGAGTTAAATGTTGTAGCAAGATGTATAAGAAAACAACAAACTTGCATATCTTCTACTGTATAATTTCGTAAGGTCACTCGTCCACTCACCTCGATAGCTATTGGCTGGAGAACGGTGTCACGTGTCAGCCTTCGCTCGCAAAACAGCGACCACAGGTACCATTAGAAGGAGTTCGTGGTTATGTCCACAATTTCGTAGCAACTACTACCAAATTAATTGCCATATTACATACATTAAGTTTGTGTTTCGTAGCGTTTTATAGTTAAAAAAATATCCGTAAACTTTACGTCTAAAAAAAAACGTGGATCTGCTTCTGAGTAACATGTTGCTAATGAAAACAACTTTAAATAAATGTAATTACTCATCGTCTCTGCTGTAACCACGATCGCCAATTGTCATTCCGGCTTATGATAAATTTCATTTTAATTAAAACTTTCGGTATTTGCCTGACCAAAGTTTATGCAATACGGTTTATTTGCTTTTTAGGTATTCTACTAATAACTTTCGTTAATGGTCTCTCTTCATGTTCGCTGTACCTAAGTTATTAGGTTATATTAAGTGGACATCAGACCAAATATGATACCTAATCAACCATTCTGGCAATTAATTTCTCAACTGTTTAATAATATGGTATGTGTTTTAAGTTCTCTAGCCGTTACAGATACTATGATACATTATGAGTGTTTGTCCCGTCTCAGAAAAAAAAAAACGTGATACTTTCGAAGCAAACAGGAAATTTGTAAATTTTTCAGAGTGAACTTAAAGGGTCAAATTCAAGTCAAGTTTGTATTTAAGCAATTCGAGTCTACGACCTTTGAAACAGATATATGATTGCACGATCTTACCTGTCCGTGTTTAATACGTTGAATAATGCTTCTGAGTTCTTCAAGGTCAATATATTTTATTCACCCTAAGGGTGAAACGCAGGAAGTTCATATTTCGTCGGATCAGGTAAACCTTTTATAATCTTTGACCCAAAAAACGGGAAGTATTCTAGACCCGTGACGATACGCAAAAAACTGGTCACGGGCTTACACTAGTGTCTAAATAAGTATGTAAAATAATTGTAGGCACTTGAATTTTGGTGTAAACATATATGTCAAACACTTGAAGCTGGTTACATGGTCGCCATGACTGAAGGACAAATAAAATAAAATAAAAAAGAAGGTATTTTTGTCATAATAGAATTTCCGGCCTCAAATCCAATAATTTCTGGCCGCAAAGTAACAGAATTTAGAGACCCCATACTCTACGTGGTAAAGGTGTCGGTTAACAGTGTAATCTCTGTGTTCACAAATCTGTAAGTTGTAAATCTCTGTCCATCACCTAGTTACGACATTACACGAAAACATCATCACCAATTTCGATGGGGTTTTCACGTTTTTATTAAACCGTATGCCCTAGCTTAAAATCTACCATGTATTTTATCACTCTATGTGAGCAGAGGAAGGAGAATGAACAGTACATGGAGGAAAGAAATATATGAAGACGACGCAAAAGACTTTCACCACGCATTGAAGTGACGCCGGGCGGAGGAGGAGTTGGGGGGGGGGGGAGGCTAGGCCGCATCCATACAGACACGGGGAATATGTACAAAAACCTCATGGGGACTCTAGGATAAACGTAACGCCACAATCTGCTGATGGATTATTATGTAACTCGATGTGACAAATAAAAAATGTAGAATAAAATTTTTTGATATCGTGCTTAGTGTTCGAGATATTCCGTCTCAAATGTGAGATCTTTTTGGTTGAAATTCAGAAGAAAAAATTGGTCAAAGTCAAATTTGATGATGGATTCGGATTTAAAAAGACGAGACAAATAAAAAATAAAGAATCAAATTTTTCGATATCTCGCCTAGTTCTCTAGATATACTGTCTCAAAAGTGAGGTATCTTAAGTTGAAATGCAGAAGAAACATTTCGCAAAAGTCAAATTTGATGATGGATTCTGATGTAACACGACGAAAAAACTCGAAAATAAAGAATAAATTTTTTCGATGTCTTGCTTAGTTTGCGAGATATACTGTCTCCAAATTGAGGGGATTGGGTTGGGACGCGGCCTGGACCAAAAATTAATTCTGCCAAAGCCACAATGAATTACATGGTGAACATGCGGAATGGATATTTCAGTTTTATTACTACCACTTGTGGTTACGTTGAAATGCAGCCAAGACCAGAATAAAAGTAATTATCTTGTTACCATACATCGTAAGTTTAATTGGGAATAGCTGGAGGTAGTTTCCATTGCGATACACGTTTTGTCACTAACATGATTCACATGAAATTACTAACAATAATAGATAAATTCTTTGTCCCTTATGCAACGCAAGATGGCATTATAAAACAGTTATACACATTAGAAAATGAAATAATCACAGCATCAAACACAATGTGAACTTTGCATTTTTATGGATTCGCAATATGGCCGCTGACACCACCGCGCATGCGCAGTATCAGCCGAGAGTTTAGAGGCGGCGTCGCAGATTTAACATCATTTCTCCTCCATATATTTCCTTCCTCTATGGAACAGTACAGATAGGCATCACAGATAATACTACACCAAAGTCATAGAGTCCATTCCTAACCTCTAAAGATAAACACCAAAGATCACAAGTTTGCATTCAGTTAAAATTCTTTGTGATCGGGTACTTCGGATATTTATTTCTTCAGCTTTGGGAAATATAGTACGTTAGAATTCACGGAAAAACGTAAATAATACCACTACATCAAAGATTAACACATCAATAAATTATGATATTTGGTTTACCGTAAGTATTACAACGATAATACATTATAAAACTTAGATAAAATACTGTAAAAACATTTTCTTAATACCGATACTAAAATTAATCGCATTTCAATAGAGTATTTCCCATTTGTATTAAAATGCTTAATTCTCCTGGTGCATTATGAAGATGTGACTAGATAATTTCTTCTTTTTTCTAAATTATATTTCATTAAAGTATACAGAAAATTAAAATCAAATAAAAGGTTTGTGGTGCATGATAGCAAACTAACGCTGATTTCTAGGCCACTCAGTTCTCATAATCTCATCCCGATAGAGCACACAAGTGACGCAATTTGGGGTCAGATCCACGCCCACAAACCACCAACCTGTAATTTGAGGAAATTGAATGGTCTGTGCTCAGACGTCTGGTGCCAGATACCTCAGGAAACTTACCTAGGACTTGTCCAATCCATTCCACGTCGAATCGCTGCTGTATAGCGTCCCAACACCCTATTAAGCAGTTGGTCATACTGTTCTGTTTCATCAGTGTTCATAACAAGTTGAAGTTTCCTTAAGTCTTGGATTTTGCTTAACAAAGTCGCAGATATAGAGATGGACAAACGGAACGTGGTGGGTGAGCAGTAACGGTTTGGCATTCGGGAGGACGCGGGTTCGAATGAAAAGGCCATGGTGCAGTTCCTTCTCCATCCTTGTTTCCAATCCTCACACACCTGTAATGACGACGACGAAGATAAGACAAAAAGCGATAAGCAAGAAAAGGGGAGGGGGGAAAGAACAAGGATCAGCATCATTTTTTATTTTGTTCAAATCGATGGGGAATATATTCTTACATTTTTACAGAGCATGAAGAGAGGAGAATGCTTCGCAACGGATTGAGAGAGTTTTCTTGTAGTGTAGTTTGCGACCCACATTTTGGGTATCAAATACAGGAGTTGGTGGGAGTGCAGAGGAGGGCTGCCAGGTTTGTCTCTGGAAATTTCCGCAGAACACAATCGGTAACTAATATGATAAAGGAGCTGGAGTGGGATTCATTGGAGGATAGGAGAGTGAAGAGGGTCGTGGGAGTGTACAAAGCCTATACTGGTGATGAAGCATAGAAAGATATTGGTGGGAAAATTAAGAGAGGTGCTTGGAAGGGTAAGGTTGACCATTACCAAAAGTTGGCACTTGATTTCAGGCATAAGGGTGTGGGAAAATTTTTTTCAAAGGAAAGGGAGTGAGGGACTGCAATAAATCACCAAGAGAAGTGATGAATAACTTTCCGGAAACACTGAAGGAATTTAAAATAAAAATTAGTAGAAGGCAAAAGTAGGTTGGAAGGGGAAAGGGAGGGGGTGTAGGGAGATTGTCACTGGAGCGGGCACTACATCGCAATTTTATCAATTATTATTACTAAGACCAAATCATCGGCAAACCGTATGCACTCTCTATTCTCCTCATCGATTGTAGTGGTGTAATGGATAGCGTTCTGGCTTCGCATTCGGGAGGACGGCGGTTCGAATCCCCGTCCGGGCATCCAGATTTGGGTTTTCCATGGTTTCCCAAATCACTCCAGGCAAATGCCGGGATACTTCCTATAAAAGGCCATGGCCGAATTCCTTCCCATTCCTTGCCCGCCATCCTTTCCCGTATCTAAAGACCTCTCTGTTAAGAGACGTTAAGCGGATAAAAAAAAAAAAAATCTATTCTCTTGCCACCAACACGCACAACTCTTTTCTCATCAAAGCATTTTCCAATAATTTCTTCCCGGTATAAACTGAATAATACTGGGGAAAGGCAACAACCTGGTCTTACGCCTCTCCCAATGTTGCTTTCTCTCCACATCTAATTTCCAATCATTACTCTTATTTTCTGTTGTAAATATAGATTCTGAACCAACCATATCTCCCTCCAATCTACTCCTTTCCTCTTCAAGATATCTATCAGATTTTTCCTTTACAGCTTGTCAAAAGCTTTTTTCCAAATCAATAAAGGGGGGTTCAATTTCTCTTCCATTTTCAATATATCTTTCCTCTATGATTTAGTTATTTTGTGAAAATCATAAACTCCAGAAAGGACGACACAGTATTGCTGTAAACTTAAGCACTGATAGCACTAGAGCTTTAAGTTTCGAAAGAATTTTCTGATCTGTAGTTGCGGAAATGAATAGAGGGAGAGATGTCCATTTTAAAGTTCTTAGGCAAAATATGCCAGAAATCGTGGAATAAACAGGAAAATCCGAAGATTTTGAGAATCTGAATGTTGGCCGTTTTAATTTGATACACTTGATGATTTTGTAAGTGGAATATTTATTCATCGCGCCGCTAAACCTCCTACAATTATCTTCACCCACCATCCTATCATTTATCACGACGTTATATGATAGTTATGTTAGAACGAATTTTTGAATCTAGTTTCAGAAATAGTGAGGGTGTGAGAAACGATTACTTTAAGGTTCCGTTCTTCACTCAAGACGCTCCGTAGCCTAAACACCATGAAGTTTACTCAGTTATATCAGCAGCTCTTTTGCATGATTTCCAGATGGTGTCTACATACTATACAATATCCTTATAACTATTTTCCATACCTGATTTCAGATTAATGAATTTTTTTCCTCTCTCTCTCTCTCGTCAGTCTTTTGACTAGTTTGATGCAATCCTTCATCCCTTCCTATCCTGTGTTAACCTTTTCATCTCAACACACCCCTTACATCCCACGTCCCCAATTATCTGCTTCATATATTCTAATCACTGTCTTCCTCTACATTTCTTTCCTTCTACTGTTCCTTTCAATAACTAATTAACCAATACACATGTCTCAAAATATGACCTACCAACCTGTCTCTTTTATCTGTAACATCCTTCCGTAAACTTCTTTCCTTATCCAGCATTATCAAAACACGTTCATTTCGTCCTTTATCTAATTTATTTTATTTAATTTAATTGCAATGGAGCACACGCTCCGGTGGCAATTTCCCTACACACCCAACTTCCCCCTATCCTGCACCCACCTACATTTGCCCTCTACAAATTTTAACTTTAAATTCTTTTAACGTTTTCGGTAGGTTATTCCAATCCCAGACACCCTTACCTAAAAAATAAAATCTCCCACACCCTTGTGCCTGAAATCGAGTGCCAGCTTGTGGACATGGTCATCTTTTCCCTTCCATGAACTACTTTTCATACATACTGCAATATCTTTCCATGCCTCATCGTCAGTATACGCCTTGTACACTCCCATTATCCTCCTCATCCTCCTCCTGTCTTGCAATGAATCCCATTCCAGCTCCTTTATCATATCTGTCACTGATTGCATTCTGCGATAATTTCCAGAAACAAATCTAGCAGCCCTTCTTTGCACCTTCTCCAACTCCTGTATTTGATACGTAAAATGTGGGTCCCATACTACACTACCATATTCGAGCAATGGTCTGACCAAAGTTTTGTAACCCAATTCCTTTACTTCTCTCGTACATCCCCTCATCACTCTCTCCAACAAGTGCAGAACTTTGAAACCTTTTCCTACCACCTATCCTATGTGTCCTGCCCAGTTAAGCTTGTTATCAAATGTAATGCCACGATATTTACATTTTAAGTCTTCAGCAAGAAATTCTTTTCCCACCTTATATTCATAATTAACCTTTTGTTTTTCAATTGTGTATCTAATTAGCTGACTCTTCTTTGCATTTATCTTCATCCCATGTTTACCAACCCAACTAGATATCCTGTCCAGATCACCCTGCAACTGTTTACAATCCTCTATAGTTCTGATCCTTTTATACAGCATTATGTCATCTGCAAACAATCTAATTTCAGATAGTAAACAATCAACACAATTATTCATTAGAATAATGAATAGCAATACGCTACCCTGCAGCACTCCCATTTTTACTTCCACTTCCTTTGATACCGCATTTCCTACCCTAACTTTCTGTTTTCTACACTTTAAAAATTCTTCTACCCAGCAAATCACTTTCTCATCCACTCCAATAGTTTTTGCCTTATTTACTACCATTTTGTAGCTTACTCTGTCAAAAGCCTTTGAAAGATCTAGTGCTACAATATCAATTTTGCCTCCCTTGTCCACTTCATATGAAATATCTTGCATATATCCCACCAACTGAGATTCGCATGAATATCCTTGCCTGAACCCATGTTGCCTACTTGAAAACCACTTACGTTCCTCACATACATTTCTGATGTGGTTGCATATCAATCTTTCCATTAATTTACCTACCACTGAAGTCAAACTGATTGGCCTGTAATTTTTGACTCTATTTCTCACCCCTCCTTTATGTACCGGTACTACTATCGCACTTTTTCAGTCTTGTGGTATGCAGCAAATATCCACACTCAATTTAAATAATATTTCAAGATAAGGTACAATGTCACATCCGGCTATCTTTAAGATATCTGTAGTAATATTATCTACACCAGCCCCCTTATGTTTTTATAGCTTCCTTATTTCCTTCATGATTTTTTCAGGATGAATTTCAAATCTTTTAGTATCTTCATTTCTAATCGTATTGTTAAGCTGGTTCTCCGAATTAGACCTTCCCGTTTCTGATTCATTGTCCCTAATGCTCTCACTAAACCAGTTACATAAAATCTCTGGCTTTTTCAAATCCTCAGTGAGCATCTCTGCACCCTCCCTTCCCCTCATTTTCCTGATATAGCCATAGAAATTTCTAGATGCATCAGTCAGTGGCCCTCCTGCACTGACAATACTCTTCATAAACCCATCTTTAGCCACTTTCTTTGCTGTTATTAACTCCTTGTTTAGTTACTTAATTTTCAGCATTCTTCTGTAGCACCACATTTCAAATGCTTCTATTTTCCTTCTCTCTGGCGCATGCTTCGCTACCATAAAATGCTGTGCTCCACAAATAGACTTCTGAAAATTTATTTCTAAATTCCTATATCAATTTTTGAAACTAAAAGGTTTCTCTTTTTCATGAAGGCTCTTTTTGCTAGTGCTATTCTGCTTTTAACATCATTCCTGCTCCAGCCATCAGTTGTAATGTTACTTCCTAAGTAACAGAATTCACTTACTTCTCCTATCGTATCTGACAGTATTTTCATATTTAATACAGTATTATTGCTATCATTTCTGATAGATTTCATCACTTTTGTCGAGCTCTGGTTTATATTTAGACCAAAATCTTCTTTCAGTATATTGTTCATACGTTTCAGTAACTTCTCAATATCCTCAGCCTGTTCTGCTAACAAGCAAATCGTAGCATACTGATTGATTTCTCCTTAAACTCTTATGCCACATTGAAATCTTTCTAGTAATTTCTTACAGAGTTCAGTGAACCACCCCACCCCCGCTGTGCGTGCTAACTATGCACCCCTGCTCCCTGTTCTCACCCCCGCTTCCTCCCCGTGGCGCACGTGTTAAGAGCGAGCAGGCGGCCCACGTCTCCGGGGTGCCGTCGACGGTTTCGTGATTAACGACCGCGACGTGCCCCTCCCCCCTCTTCCTAGGAGCATTAGGGCTCCCCCTAACTCAACTCTCTCCACGCGGGAACCTGCCGTCACTGGCGGTGATCCCCGACGCTGCAGCATCGCGCTGCTAGACAGCAATTCGTCCACAGACTCCCCAGCACTGCGATGCCTTCACTGTCCGGTTCGCTGAGGTGGTTTCCGATGATCTGAGACAGCCAACAAAGTGCAGTGTGTTCGTTGACACCTCCCTAGAGTCAAATCACTCCCGTGTTCATCGTTCCATGAAAAAGCGTAGTGGGTGAGCGGTAACGCTCCGGCCTCGCATCCTGGAGGACGCGAGTTCGATTCCCGTCCGGCCATTCATATTTCGTTTTTTTTATCCGTACCGAGCGTGGTGGGTGAACGGTTAACTTTCTGGCCTCACATTCGGGAGGACGCGTGTTCGAATCCCGCTCCGGCATCCAGATTTGGGTTTTGCGTTGTTTCCCCAAATCACTGCAGACGAATTCCAGAATGCTTCCTTCAAAAAGGCCATGGCCAAATTCCTTCCCGTTCCTTGTCCCTAGTCCCATCCCGCCTCCACTGACCTTAGCCATCGACAAGGCGTAAAGCCGAAAAAAAAACCTGTTTTCCGTGGTTTGCTCAAATAACGACACGCGAATACACGATAGTTCGTCCAAAATCCCATGGCCGAATTCCTTGCCGATTTCTAGTAAGTCCTTTCCCGCCTCTAATGACCTCGAAGTCGACGACGTGAAATGTCAGATGCAAATAAATAAATAAATAAAGCGAACAAGCAACATACTTTAGTTTTTGCTTTAATAAAAGCATAAACGGTATGTAAAGCCGGGAATAAAATATTTCTTCGTAGGCTGTGCACTAAAGAGAAAATTGGTTCCACCTGAATGATTTTGAAATCTTTCGGAGCCGTTAACATACTAGGGATGTAACATCCGCAAGTGCGGAACTTTCGCCTGAAATCCTACATCCGCTTTCGCATCCGCCTTTTTTTATTGCGGATGAATAGTGGAATAGTGGATGTTTTATTTAGATTGTTATATATAATACTCTCGTCTCTTTATACGAGATTCTGCCCATCGTCGGTTAGCTAAAAACGTGGTGGTTTTTCTGATGATCTTGCAATAAAAGAAACAATGAACTCAACGGTGTTATCACCAAAGCTACGAATTTACAAGTTTGAACTTGCTTGTAAAGTAAAGCGACCTATTCACGGTCCATCTTACAGGACATCCGCGTAGAAATACTGTATTATGCGCTCACACATTCACTCTTATTGAAGCGTCCCTCAAAATGTTCTTATCGCACACTCGCAGGATGTTTCCTCAAATATATGTAGCCTGTTGGACAGCAAGGACCCGTTTTGGTTACCTGGAAGTCCAATAAGATCCATCACGTCCTGCATGTACTCCTCTAACCCCTTTGACGGCCCATCAAGAGTTCATTATCTAAAATCGGATTGACGTAGGTCCTACATGTGGAAAGGCGGGTGGCGGGCACGGAGATGTGCGGTGGCGTGGCCTTGTGCTTGATGCTTCAATTAGTCGAGCCGCGAACTCCGCAAAGTTCACATGACAAAGATTGCTTTTTAGACGAGTGCGTATTTATGTAAAGAATTTAATTAACTTGTGAAATCATCGCATGTTTTTTGTTGTCGTTGAAAGATGAAGAAAAAATAAATCAGAGTGGCAGCATTCTATAGAAATAGACGTTACCTATGAAAAAATTTAGAATCTGGCATAAAAAATATAGGCTTACTTATTTTGATTTTACATTTATTTTGATAAAATACTAAAATCTAAATAATTATAGATTTATTTTTCCACTTCCGCATCAGCTTCCGCAAACATCCGCATCCGCGGACGTGAAGCACTGAACATCCTCGTAGACGACCTCCGTTACAAACTTACAACCCTAAAACATACTAGGCCGCTGCTTTCGTTGAAAATGTTACTGTTCTTTAAAATTTCTTAGAATCATGTAAGCAAATGCGCCGAGAAAATTCTTAGGCGGCCTAACCCTTATGGGATGTCCCGGCTAACAACGCCATACCCATTTACTTTATACAGTACCAACACTGTATTGCTGGTGGAAGAAATTGAATTCCCACAGCAGGTACTTCGCAGTGAACCATACTAGTTTTGCTTTTTCATGATGCGGAACGATAGTTTGGTCTGATGGGTGAAGATCAGTTAAGGTTTACGAAACACCGCGTTACAAAAGAAAAAATACTGGCTTTAAAATTAATACTTGAATGTCGGATCAAGGAAAAACAAGATAGTTTTACTGTATTTGTTGTTTTATGAAAATCTTCTTATAATGTCAGATGTTTCAAGAAAATCAAAATTTTAAAGACTTCGAGCTTAAAACATTGATATACAGGAATAATCTATAACGTATATAAGAATCAGTTGGCTATCAAAAAATTAAAGAATCACAAAAGACCTGCATCAGTTAGAAACGGTGTGGGAGAAGGTTATACCCTATAGGGTGCGATTCATAGGTCGAATCTTGAAAAATTGTAATGAACAAACAAAGGAGATAGCGTACAAATCTCGTGTGCGTCCACATTTGGATTATTGTTGTGCCATTTGGGATCCGTTTCGTAAGGGGTTGATCGAAAGTATAGAGAAAGTACAGAGAAGAGCCGCTCGATTCGTGACCGCTTGCTACAGTCCTTATGAAAGCGTCACAGAACTGATTAGTAGACTAGGCTGGGAGTCTCTGGTAGATAGACGACACACGTTTCGTTTAAACTTATTGGTAAACATGTGTACTGCCACTTTCACTTTTGAGTGTAGTGAAATACTTCTTCCACCAACCTATTTGAGTCGGAAGGACAGGAAAACGCTTTGTGTGAATCACAGCTCATTGCAATAGCGAAGCAAGGAGTTTAGGAAAGCCGGAAACAAGGAAAACTAAAGCAGTTGAAATGGGGGTTTTGGAAGGATGATGAAAATTAAGTGGACAGATAGTGTACGAAATGAATATGTTTTGGAAATGATGGGTGAGGAAAGAAGTTTGTGGAAGAGTCTTACAGAAAGGAGAGACATGCTGGTAGGTCACATCTTAAGACATGCAGGGTTGCTCAATTTGTTAATCGAGGGAACTGTTTAAGCAAAGAACTGTAGAGGAATACAAAGATTAGAATACATGAAACAGATAATTGAGGAAGTAGTTTTGTCAGGGGTATATTGGGATAAACAGACTAGATCCAGGTAGAAAGAGATGGAGAATTGTATAAAATCAGTCGAGAGACCGATAACAGCAAAAAAAAAAAAAAAAATCAGGCACAGACTTCTTACAGACTACAATCGATCTAAATGTACCTGTTTCATATACTTCCTTCCTCATGCTGACTCTTTGACAACAATTCACACATACTGTATGAATGGCCTGGTGGCTCAGTGGTTAAGGCTTCCGACCGAAGAGCGGAAGGTCCCTGGTTCGAATTCCAGTATCGGTGGTGATTTTCAAATGCTCTTAACACGAGCTTCACCTCTGGCACAGCAGCTTGCTGTGTAATGTGGAGTACGCCAGAACGCTTCCGTGGTTCGGATTCCACATTAATCTATAGGTCCCATACACCCGGTAGAATTATTGGGTTTGGCTTGGTGGCTACCATAGCGGGGGATTGCGCAGCTAATAAGAAACCCTGTCCCCAGGTCGTTACAACCACGTAAGTTTGCGTTTTATACATATTGTACGACTAAAAAAAACTTATAACTCACCCTTTTTCCACCTTTTTCCATTAACACATCTTTCCTTTCATTGTATCCAGAAGGTGTTACTTTGCCATTGAAAAATTCAGTATGGTGAAAAAAATTGTTTGTTTGTTTGCTTGTTAGTTATAAAAAATGAACGGTTAAACTTACATTTTTCAAAGTTCCGGTATTAGAATTTTGCATATTCCAAACCTTATGCTTCCCTAAAATATGAGAATTAATATTTACGTGGTCACAAAGAAATAGAAACCATTATTTTAGTATCATAGTAGAAGTTAAACATCCCTGGTGATTAAAAATACAGGAGACGAATATTTAAATTAAATATCATAGTAGAGGTTAAACATCACTGAAGGTTAAACTTATAGAAGAAGAACAACTATATTAATATCATTGTAGAGGATTAACGTCACTGACTCCTAATGATATAGGAAAAGTTGTCTATACTCTGAATAGCAACACAGCGGCACTTAATCGTGTGTAAATTAACCATGTAACTGAGTCACGGAAATAAATTTAAAGTGTTAATACTAGAATCTCAATTAAATGAGTATATCTAATTTAAATTTAATTTTTAACTTAATTCTCGATAAATGGGTTGGAGCACACGCTCCGGTGACAATTCACTTAGTCATCTAATTATACCTTTGTATTTTATTTTTTAATTATCTTATATATATTGTATTATATGAAACAGAGTAAAAAATAAATAAAACTTGTGTATAAAAGACATTTTTAATGTCACGTTTTTCACATCTTATAACTTCGTAGAAAAGGAAAAATTAACACACATGCAAACGAAAATAAACGGAAGACGAAGACCTTATTAGTATCACAGCAAACAGGCAACTAAACGTGTGGGAATTAACCATTCAAACCAGAGACACAAATAAGATTACAGCTTTTACGAAGACTTTAAGCATAAATAATTTTAAATTGCGTACTTGAACTGCAAGCAAAATTTCACTTTTTACAGTACGTGGTGCGTAATATTCATTTTGCACCGAAATACCGGCAGTGAAGGAACGGTGGAAAAAATTTCAGGAACGCATTCATAAAGTTTACCGTCACGTTAAAGGTGTACAAAGTTAAAAACCCTGCACAAACACCTGTTACTTTAAATCCAGGTGCCCGACGGACATTCCTGCTTACCGCATTAATATTACACAAAACTTCATGGTAACCATTTTAAACACGAATACTAGTTGTTCAGAGTATGATAATATCATCGGAAGTATTAAAATTTTCGAAATAATAATACCTTTAAATAAAATCCCAAGTTAAGTTTTTTAAGGAGATCCCTTTGAGATCAAAACTGGAGTAAGACAAGGTGACGGACTGTCCCCACTATTGTTCAATTTCGTCTTGGAGAAGGTCATCAGGGAATGGCGGAAAGTGATGTGTCAGTCGAACATCCTAAACGGAATTAGACTAGGACACCTGAAGAATGGCTTGATGATTGAATGTCTCGCTTTTGCGGATGAAATTGTGTTCTTTGCAAGAGATCTGGAGACTGTAATCAAACAGATAGAAGCATTGAAGGACTACAAACATCGTTTGAGAAAACGGAATACATGAACATAGATGCAAAAGACCAGACATGGACAATGAAAACCAAATATGGTAAAATAAGTTAAAATACCTTGGAGAAATTTTGACTCCCAATGTTAATGAAGAGGCTGCAGTTGAAGAAAGGGCGAGAAAGATGGAAACAGCTTTCAGGATTTGTCAAAAGACATACAAATCAAAATTACTCTCCCATCAGGCGAAATACAAGCACTATAGTACGGAGGTGAAGCCAGAATGTTTATACACAGTAGAAACACTAGCCAGAAAGAGATTGGCGGAAATAGAAAAGAAAAAAAGAAAGTTACTAAGGAAACTCTTGGGACCAAAAAAAGTGACAGGAAGCGAATTTAATTTCCGTTTAAGATAGAACCAAGAATTATACGACAAGTTTGGAAAGCTATCAAACACAATTAAGAAAGGAGATAAGCTTTCTATGGACACATCAAGAGAATGGAACCAGAAATAATGGCAAAGAAAATACTCAACTTTCAAGAGAACAGGAAGACTCAAGTTCCATGGGTGAAGGAAGTCCATCAGGATCTGAAAAGATGTGAGATCATCATGGAAGACATCCAAGAAAGGGAACAGAAGAAATGAAGTTGCGTAGTCGCAGTACATAGATGCCTGAAAAGAGGGGGGGAAAAAAAGAATTCATTAACTAACATACTAGCTCGTTCATACATCACAACCAAATAATTTATGCTGACAATTTGTTCGCTAGTATTTGCGGATAGAAAAATTAACAAAATCTAGAACTGAAACGAATAAAATGAATTAAAGGGAGTTAATTTAGGGTTACAAGGAAATGAAAGGCGTTGTAAGTCAGAGTATTTCTAGTTATCATATTATTAACGGCTCTTTAAAAATGGAGGAAAAAATTTGTTTGGAGTAAATCCGGAGAGTCTTAGAAAATATTAAGTTGATTGCTGTTCAAGATCAGATTACAAAAATAAATTAAACAAAATTACTTTCAGAAATCTCTTGAAGTTTTAAATCAACTTCCGTATTCATTATCATTTCCTCTTGGTTATTCTGTTTCGTTTGTCATATTTTAAACATAAAGAGCTCTTCAACTCACAATTACCGACCATATAAACACTTTCATAAATTTCGAAATTATACATTAGTTTATACAATTATTACACAACTATAGTTTCAGATTTATCTTCAAAGTTGGTCTTTTACGGACATTTTGTCTCCACGTCTAATTATACGATAATCATAACCAACAATAATCAGGCACCAGAGATGGTATTACTACCTCTCTCTGTTGCTGAGAGCCAGAGATATTCCATTCTACCATCTCGTTTCATTATCCAAGATACTATCTGCAGTCAGATTCAGAATTATGCTGCTATTAATGATTTTTGAAATAACGTAAAGGGCATTAACATTAAAAAATTAAGAAACTAACGAAATATTCAAGTGCGTCGCCAGTCACCATTTGTTTTATCAACGAAGTACATATCTTTAATTACGGTTGGTTTCTAATTATAATCTATAGTGAAGAAATATAGAGCCATTAAAAAAAAACTAAACAAGAAACCAAAATTCTTAGCTTGCGATAGTAGTGACATCTATGGACGGAGAATATACAGAAAGCATCTGCACTGATCGAATATAAAATAAACAGAAAGTGACTAACGTGGGTATTTAAATGACGTACATAATCTTTGGTGGGTTGCAAATTAAAACATACTTAACAATTACAAAAACAAAAAATTTAACCTTGTTTCTCAGCAGACTATAACAGCAACATCTATGGACAAAGACTGAAAAGCTGTCTGGCCGTTGTTGGCCAGCTGAAGAAGGCCTGGCACCTGACATGCACGATGGCGAAGCTGACTTTTCATTAGTATATATATAATTTACTGTCCATAACTGAGTGAGATGGCCTAAATAATCCACTTCTTGATTTTAATTCCTCAATTCACTACGGTTAGAGGCGGAATATTGTCCTAGATCAGTTTCCACTGTCTCCTAATCTCCTGTCTCGGAGGTCTGGTCAGTGGAGTGTGATTTGCGGCGCATACCTGCCTCTTTCAATTGCCGGCAGAATTAATTCGCTGGCTTACGGTCTCTGTTATCCCTCTGTAAATTTTAATCCATTAATTAGGGGCGCTGCCCCGCCGGCTTACGACTTTTATCTGTCGTCACGTTACAATTTACGGGATTACAACCAACGAGCGGAGATGGCGCCGTTTGTCACGAACGAAACAAAAAGAGCAAATTAAAAGGCTAAACATGGCTGCCGCCGTGCCCTTTGTAACGGCGCCATATTTAATTCGCTCCCGCATACATTTGTGCGTGTGGAGAGATACCAGTTTAGTTAACACAGTGGAAACCAGGGGGCAGGCATTTCTACTCTCTGTATTATTCAAACAAGACAAAACTATTTACCCAGAGTCACAGTACACGCAACATTACGTTCTCCCTTATGATAAATTAAATTATATCTTTGTTTAGCATTAATTATAAAAAATAACCTTATTAATCATGCAAATTAATGATGGGAGGGATCGGGATGTTGCTTTGTACATTAACTGACATTTATTACAAAATAAACTTTCATCTAATGTGTTATTAGCAATAGTAGATAGACAAATAAAAACAAACACTCAGGAAAACAAATAAAGGATTCTTTTAGAAATGTTCTCAGAGTTTTATTTGTATACATTGATTTTAGTCGGCGAGGGCAATAAGATTTCCCAAACGATTTGGTTAGTACGCAGTTATTTGCGGGGACCACACTATAGGCGTGCTTACCATTTTGCAGATAATACGTATACTATGCTGCTTGAACTCGGCCGCCATGACGCCTCCATCTAAAATGCACGTCGTCGGAAGACTGAACTCCAACACGTCCACACGGCTTCAACACAAGTGAAAACCAAAACCACACGAGAATCAGCCGCCGCACGCACACTTTGTTCCCTCCAGGCCCCCTGAAGTGCCGAACCAGGCGGTCCTTGCAATCACGTGACGGTCCGAGGTCCCTCACCCTTCGGCACCCGCATACCTTTCCGGCTCTAGGCAACCCAGCTGCAACAAGTATGGTACGAAAGCAACGTCCTGTATCGCCACAGTCTGGCCCTTCGCGCCGAGCTGAGTCGATATCGTTTCAAGAGGTTCATTCGCCGAAGCAACCCACGCCTCCGGTAGCAAGTACGCCACGGCATTCGGCAGAAGTCAACGCCAGTGAGAATCCCGCCCAGTACGACACCCCTGCTTCGAATCGTCAAGAGGATTCCTGGTCGGAGGTGTCTGGAGTGGACGACTCATCGTGGATGTCATGGTCATCACCAAAAGCCGCTCTCATCGACCACGACGATTTCAAGAAAGAGGAGAACGTCATTTACTTCTACTGCGAGAGCGCAGGCAATAAGTACAAGTTCAAGGCCTTCACACCAAGGAAGTTCGAGAATTTCTGTTACGCCGACGAATCTCCGCTCCAAGTGCAGCTCCGAGTCAAAGCCGGGGAAATGCTGTTTGCGTGTGATATCCCTAGCAAGAGCTTCAAGAAACTCAAGCAAACTTTCTCGGATCTGGCACAAGCACTTAATGCCAAGCCCATCATCTCAAAAAAGAAAGACTGGTCTCGCCATGTTCAACTACCACTCGTCCTCTCCAAGACCTTCAAGGAGGAAGAGTATTTTACAGACCTCCGTCGAACGCTCCACAGCCCCCGTAGCCCAAGCAACAATGTAGAGGAAGCGATGGAGCAAGAGGCCTCGTTGACGTCAAACCGCGGGGACTTCGTGCACCAGGAAAGAAACAGGCATCACCAAGATCGTCCTCCGTCAAGAGAAGCCCATCAGAATGAGTCCTCACTGGCGCATGGTTGCTCATTGCCAACCCTGCTGCTGGTCACCTGTATGAGCCAAGAGGACCTCGAAGAAATCAAGAAATTATTAGAAACTAGGAACATAAGATACAGCATGGACATTCAAGAAAACACTCGGTGTTCAACAACGGGTATTCAACAAAAAGAAGCATCTCCGAGAGAATCCTGCAACATGGATGAGGGAACACTCCAAGATGACAATTCCTACTCAAGCCCTGCACCAGAGAGGAGAGAGCTGAGGCAACCAAGTCCACCGCCGTGGCCAGCAGCCAAGTCATGAAAAGGAGTATACTGAATTCCAACGACAGGCCACAGAAGCGGAGACCAATGGCAACGTTGCATCAATGCTGCCGCTGCCAAGGCTTCGGGCATCAAGCTTCTGACTGTCTCAAGCAAGTGCGCTGCGTTCGCTGCGGAGGGAGCCATAACAACTTTGTTTGCACACGTCCGCGTGACTCAGCGCCGATGTATGCAAACTGTGGTTCTGTCCACGCCGCCAGTTATGGGGGATGCCCCATAAGTAGAAAGCTTCAAGCAGCCATCAGAAGCCGTCAACGCCAGCGCCAACCCAGTCACGCCCAACGAATGGGTAGACCGGAAGGACCTCAGAGATGGTCATCAAGCCACTTCAATAATCATCCGCCGACCAACTCAAATGACCAACACGGGCACCAATGCTCTAATCAAGAGCCGAGACGAGTAAATCAGCTGGGGAATATCGATCCTCAACTGACCACATGAAAACAGTTAGCTATCGAACGAATAAGAATATCAAAAGGGTTTCCACACAAGCCGAAATCACTATGGTCAAAGCCGGTTTTCCCCCAAAGTGTACAGTTCGAGAAAATAAAATCCATCACCATCAGTGAAACCACAGATAAAGCTACAAATCGTAGCGGGGCTGTATAATGCCGTTGAGGCAGTGAGGGAAAAAAATTCCTTTCCCCTGCGAGCCGCTACCGGCCACCATTTGTCACATTCCAGTACGTGGCCAGACAACTACTGCTGTGTTACTGGCCTCACCGACTGTCTGTGCGGGTGACACGTCCAACATTCCGCAACTGTATTAAATTTTATGACGTAGTGTGCCAGCACACGAGGTACACTACAAACTATGCTCTGAGCCTCTCAGGAATGACGGTCTGACACAATGCTATGACAGTTAATTCTCTCAACGTTGCTTAAATAAACTGAACTGTTGTTGAATAAGTATTAGCTTTTATTTATGAATGATGTAATGTTATAAATATTTCGGCTCGCCCTCTTTCCACTACACAATGCGCTTAGTAAGGGGACATCCATTAATTACGTGAGGTGTTTTTCCGGAATTCGGGACTGCCTCCTCCCCCCTCTAGTGAGACTTTGTGAGATTTGGTAGAACCCCCCCCCCTTCTGGTAAGATTTGGTCTGACCCCCCCCTGTAAAATAATGTAATCTGAGACCCCCCCCTCTATGAGGACCTCGCAAATTTTGAGACCCTTTTTTTTAAGTCTCACGCTCCCAAGGGCGGTTATACCCCCCCTAAAGTCGGTTTTTACCCCCCTACAATCGACTTTCGCTTCACTTGTAGACCTCATTATTAAACAAACACACGGCAATAACACTGATGATAACATTACTATTAGGAGACTCTGAATAGAACTTATGAGCATGGCGGCAACTTGATTCTGCATTTACATAATTTACGAATTTACATTTTGTAAATGCAGAAGAAACTTGCCGCTGTGCCCATAAGGATGAGGAGGGTCATGTGAGTGTACAGGGCGTATACTGGCGATGATGCATGGAAAGATATTGCAGTAGGTATAAAAAGTAGTTCATGGAAGGGAAAAGATGGCCATGACCACAAGCTGGCACTCGATTTTATGCACAAGGGTGTGGGAAGATTTTCTTTTTTAGGTAAGGATGTCAGGAATTGGAATGAGTTACAAGGGGAATGATGAATAACTTACCGAAAACGTTAAAAGAATTTAAAGTTAAAATTTGTAGAGGGCAAATGTAGGCGGGTGCAGGAAAGGAGGAAATTGGGTGTGTAGGGAAATTGCCACCGGAGCGTGTGCTCCATTGCAATTAAAAATTAAAATTAAATTAAATAAGTTCCATTCCGAGTTTCCTAATAGTAATGTTACCGTCAGTGTTATTGCCGTGTGTTTGTTTAATAATGAGTTTCACAGACATGCATCATATCCTTTCGCCTCTAACAAGAGTTCGTTTTCAAAATATTCACATTTATAACGACGCACAAACACGCTCACATTTTGCATCTGCATATTTAAATACATTAAAAATGCAAACCATCTGATGTTGAGCATTCTTTGTTCGAAACCGGTAATGGTTAAATAAACATAATAATAACAAATTGTGACTGGTTGCTGTTTTCAATAACAACCCAAATTTATTGGTCATTCATTGTAATGGCATCACATAATCATCGCTTTTGTCATTTATGAATTTTAATTTGAAATTCTTTCAACTTTTTTTTTTTGCTAACTATCACCTGTTTTGATAATTTATTCCAATTATTGCCCCGACGGATAGGAAAGACAATTTTCTCACTCCTATTGTTAGATTTAAGTCATGGTCATCTCTTCCCGTTTAAGTGCCATTCCTTTTTCTGTTACCAATATTCATCCGCGCCTCATCAACAAGATACGCCTTGTAAACTCTCATGACTCTCTTCACTCTTCTCTAGTCTTCCAATGAATCTCAATCAAGCTCGTTTATCTTATCAGTTACAATGTTTTGATATACACTATTATTTATTTATTTATTTATTTGTCGTATGGCAAGCAACTAATACAATAATAAATATATACAATGACAAGAACGTTGGTAGCGTTCACAAGCTGATGTCCAATTCTTCCAGCCATTCTAAGAAGGAACTTGCAGCTCCAAAAACATCTTCATACGGTCCATCATACTTCCGTAGAGGGCAT
The DNA here is from genome assembly GCA_031002005.1 of Vandiemenella viatica. Lineage (NCBI taxonomy): Eukaryota > Metazoa > Arthropoda > Insecta > Orthoptera > Morabidae > Vandiemenella > Vandiemenella viatica. The sequence continues at coordinate 177,716,647 of JARYHS010008075.1, read as the reverse complement.
TCCCTGATGATATGCTCCACACTCTGGGAAGGAGCACCGCAGACCCATGCAGGAGAATCCTGAAGACCCCACTTATACATCATGGCGTTGCATTTCGCATGGCCTGTTCTTAGGCGATTTAGTTTGACCCACTGGTCTCTAGTTAGATGGAATCCTGGAAGTCCAGTTGTGGGATCTTTAATATCTGAATGTTTTACAGATGCGGAGTTCCAGCTTTGTCGCCATTTTTCCATGACATCAAAGTCAAATACATCTTGCCATACTGGATTTCTGGATTTAAGACGAGTGGGTGGTAAGTTATTTAGAACCTAGTGGATTGGGAGATTCTGTGGATGATCAGGATGGTGTAGTTTTATCCACTCACGTGCCGTTGCTTCTTGGCGTCTTATCTCTGGAGGTGGTATTTTGCTGATCAGGTGCAACCAGGGGACTGGGGTGGATTTTAGGGTGCCAGTTATTACTCTCATACACTCATTCAGGTGGACGTCGATTTTTCTAGTATGAGTACTACGTTGCCACACTGGAGCACAGTACTCAGCAACAGGGTAAACCATGGTGAGAGCGGTTGTTCGTAGTGTGTTCGCATCAGCTCCCCATGAAGTACCAGCTAGCTTCTTCATGATGTTTCGTGTTTTCAGTTTCTGACTTGTGTTTTCGAGGTTGTAACCTCCCCTTCTCACATAACAGTAAAACTAATTACTGTGTGAGGCTAATGCATTTGGGAGGTTATATCCAGTTTTGTACGCTCAGAAGGGCGTACTGGAAGAATTAGCTCCAAAATGTTAATTAATAAAGGAACAATTCGGTTCCAAGAATATCTTTGCTTGGAAACCCGGCCCGTAATGTTAAGTGCAACGGTTTTAATAACTTTTATAGGTCTGGCAACGACTAAATGAAAAGCGATAGTACATAGGTATACTTCACCTTTAATATCACAACTTTAACACCATATTACAAACATCACCAATTAATACATTTCTCTCCTAAAATTACACCACAGCGCACCTCACGTCAAGACTTTTTATGTGCTTGCTTCTGCACGTCTCTCTTCCTCTCTGACTCTCCAAAGACAATACTAACCTACCTAAACCTAAGAGCTTACAACTACCCCAGTACAATATTAAAAGCGTCTGTGGAACTCGTTATATTTACAATTTCATAGTATTTACATTTTTAATTATTAATCATTATTTAATACCAAGATAAGATTAATTAATAATATATATATATAGATTGGAGACTAAAGGTTGCAAGGTGTTTTTTGAATGTTAAGGAGCGGTCTAAGGTGATGCCAAGATACTTAGGGTAGAAATTATGTTTTACCCTCTGGTGGCAGAAGTTCACTTTGAGCTGCTGATGTGCTATTCTATTGCTCAAGTGGAATGCGCATACTTCTGTTTTCATTGGGTTCGGACAAAGTCTCCACTTTCTATAATATGTGTTCAAGGTTTTCTAAGTCGTTAGAGAGAATGCTCTCACCTTCCTCTAATGTGGCAGTTTGGACGGCGATAGCTAAGTCGTCAGCGTAGCATAATTTATTGCCGGTTGTTTCTGGCATGTCACTGCTGTACAAGTTGAAGAGCAATGGAGCTAGTACTGACCCTTGAGGTAATCCATTTTTTATTATGAATGACTTACTTGTCTTATGTCCGACGGTGGCCTTAAAATATCGGTTGGTCAGCATATTCCTCAGGAGTGATGTTTGTTTCCTGCAGGGTATATGTTTTTTAAGTTTAAGAAGCAGTCCTTCCAGCCAAACTGTATCATATGCCGCTGTTAGATCGACAAAAGCTACTGATGTTTTTAACTTATTCTGAAATCCAGCATCAATGTATGATGTCAGTGCTAATACTTGCTCACAACAGCTCCGTTTTAGTCTGAAACCTGCCTGATATGTTGGTGTTATGATATTTATTATTCCTTGTATGCGGTTAAGGATGAGGCGTTCTAGAACCTTATAGCAAACACTGAGTAGAGCAATAGGTCGATAGCTTGAAGCATCATCTGCTGGTTTGCCTGGTTTGAGGATCGTCAAGGTGTGAGCCATCTTAAATTCTGGGGGGACTATCCCAGTGTCCAGGATATCACTGAAGAAGTTCTTGAGCCAAGTTCTTCCCTGTTTGCCGAGATATCTTATGAATTCTGGGAAAATGCCATCTAACCCTGCAGCCTTCCTCATTTTTAGCATTCTGATGGCTTTCTCAACTTCTTCATGACTAAATGGATTAGAAAGGATAGGATTATGTAAATGGAGACTTTCCCGGCGTATTGATTTCGAATTTCGGAGGCAGCGAAGCCAGTCTGTTTTTGTGATTTTGAGAAGAAATATCCAAAATAGACCTGATGAAGACAACCGAGCAGGTTGTCGAAACGTCGTCGTTTTATGACACCATCCGGCTGGACTCCCGAGAAACTTTTATTGAAGGATAGGATTATTTATTAGGTTGTTATCCATTTCAATCATCTCTTTCTCCATCTGTTTCTTCATGGCAGGATCTATTGGGACTTTGTCAGCTCTTGTTTTTATGTGCAATGCCATTTCAGCTGGTGTAATTCCTGGCTCCTCTTTGAACATTTTTGAGGCTGCACCCAGTTTTCTAAGGAGAGTCCATGCATTTCTACTGGAGTGAGTAAAGCTCATTTGAGAAGTTAGCTCTTTCCATTTCTGTTTCCTCCCTTCATTCAGTTTTTCTAATATTCTTTTTCCTGTTTTAGGGTCACCAGTTTTTTGATAATTTTCATATAAAGTTTGCGTAGATTGGTCCCAGCATGGAATGTATTGTTTCCTGTACCCTCGAGGGATGTTTCGTCTAGCTGACATACAATTATTATTTAACATTACTTATTGTATACTGTAGCTAAATGTGGAGCCATTTTGGACACAATATGTATCGTGATGTGTGCAATAGAAAAAATATAACCAAAAACCGACAGTAGAGGAGAATCGGGTAATACCGAATACTATTTATATTTTGTTGTACAAAACAGTACAAAATATAAATTCTTCTCGGGTTTGCCGCCGAATTACATTTTCTACTGTCAAGCTTTCGGCGACTTTCACTGCCGCCATCATCAGGAAAATACAAAATAATTTAACACCTGAAACTGAAACCAATACAACCTTCAACTTCTTGTGGTAATATATATCTAATAAAAATCTCTCAAAACAGATTTTTTAACTAGTAAAATTTAGTTTAAAAAATTTTCGTTTGAAGTGTAATATGGAATAGAAGGTTTCAAATACTCGTAACTTAAACCATCTGTAATTGAGAAAAACGGATTTAATGATACTTTTTTCTCAACATCATCATCAACTTTGCGGATTCAATAGCTTTCGCTTCTTTCTTTTTTGGCTATTCTTAAAACAAAACATAATTAATGAATTATTTAGGAATATTTACTTTCTCAATTGTAGTTTTATAATTTTCAATCAATATTAACAAAAATCGTACTACCCACATTTATATTTTATTAAAAATGTATTTCAACTAAGTAATTATTTTTCGGGTTGCGTGAAATACCACAGTTTTAAGTCTGGTTTTGTGGAATACTGAGTATCTCATACTACCCGAATCGCCATCTTGGACAAAATAGGCTTGATTATATAAAAAAAGATGCCAGCCAGAAAACAGAACTGTACAACAAACCATCACTCTTTTACTACACATTACACTAATATTAGCGATCAACAAAATAAATATAATGTTTTATATATATTTTAGAAAACGTATCTGCAAATATTCTCGAAAGTGGAAAAAACAAATTTGGATAGCAAACACAGTTCAGCTCCCAAATGACCGACCTTCATAACAAAGCATCGTAGGAGTTTTGAGCAGCAGTTGATGTTACTTCCACTATACAGCAGCATTCGGCAGAGGAGAAACCTCGGTATTCCATATTACCCGACTATATTACCCGATTCTCCTCTACATACAAATTATACTCGAGACGAAATACCTATTAACAAATAAGGAAAGCAGGAAAAAAAAAACATTACTCAGGTAAATTTCATCACCGAGCGATGCACATTTATCAGCGGCGCGTGCTTCGACGATCCTGTTTTTACGTCTCGTAATTCGCAGAAAGGCGCTTTATAAAGATTAATGGCGGCAGAGGGAAGGCATTAAGAAAGAAGCTTTCTATTCCGAGGCCAGTGAAAAGCGCCATTATCCCGGCAGCGGAGAGATACACATCTCACATCCACTCCGGCATTATCCGCAACGTAATGCAGTTCTGACATCTTTTACAAAGCAATTTGCACAAAACATTATCACCTTCCATACACGAGAAGAACGGATAGTTAGTAACAACAATACCCATCCACAGCGAGGCAATAATGACATCGACATCCTCCGTGTGACTATTTCTATCCTCGTTCGATGTACGCACTATTAAACACAGTTTAAGAATACTGGTATGTTGTAATAGTTATTGGAACAACCAGATATAATATTTCCGTAAACTTTGAACTCCGAGTCTAGCAGTAAGGAATAGTAATAGATGTGTGACGTGTTGCTGAGTTTATTCTAAACAAAAGGTCACACTTATCCGAAACTTTATGAGCTTTCCACTAATTAGTGTGGACAATCAAGAAACTTCTATAGCTCTGTTAGAAAACTGAGTGTAAGGGTGGGTGTTGTGAAAATTATAGATAAGGATGGAGAAGAAGTTACTGACGATTTGATAAAGGCGGAGTAACCAGTTTAATGAGACCATTAGGGATTATGATTCAGGAATGGGAGGCTACAAGTAAGATAATGAGCTTAACAACAAAACTAGAAATCAGTACACTAAGGAATTTGAAAATTATTCTAAAGATATGATGAAGGAGCTAAGAAAGCTAAAAAAACAAGCGTAGAGGGGCTGATGTAGATAATGTTACTTCAGATTTCTTAAAGTTAACAGGAAATAACACCTTATCTTGAAATGTTATTTAAATTGAATCTCGATGCTTACCAGAGGATTGGAAAAATTCGATTGTTTTACCACTCTATAAAGAAAGGGTGACAAATAGGGTAGAAAATTACAGGCCAAAGAGACTGATATACAAACACATCACAAATGTGTGTGAGGAACATAAGTCGTTTTCAAGTCGCCAACACGGCTTTCGACAAGGATATTCATGCGAAACTCAGTTAGTTGGCTATATGCAAGATATATCGTGGCCAAATGAATAATGTAGCACTAGATCTTTCAAAGGCTTTTGACACAGTGAGCCATAAAATGGTAGCAAATAAGATAAAAACTATTGGAAACTATGAGAAAGTGATTTACTGGGTAGATGAATTTTTAAAAGGTAGAAAACAGAAAGTTAGGGTAGGAAATGCAGTATCAAAAGAAGTGAAAGTAAAAATGGTAGTGCCACAGGGTAGCGTATTGGAACCATTGCTATTCATTATTCTAATGAATAATTGTGTTGATTGTTTACTATCAGAAATTGCAGATGATATAATGCTATATAATAAGATCAAAATGGTAGAGGACTGTAAACAGCTGCAGCGTGATCTGGACATGATATTTAGTTGGATTTGTAAACATGGGATGAAGATAAATGCAAAGAAGTGTCTGCTTATTAGATACACAGATGAAAAAAATTAAAGATTGATTATGGTTACAAGGTGCGAAAAGAATTTCTTATTGAAGACTTAAAATGTAAATATGTTGGAATTACATTTGATAGCAAGCTTAACTGGGCAGGACACATAGGACAGGTAGTAGGAAAAGGTTTCAAAATACTGCACTTGCTGGAGAGAGTGATGAGGGGATGTACTAGATATGTAAAGGAATTGTCTCACAAAACTTTGATCAGACCATTGCTCGAATATGGTAGTGCAGTATGGGACCCACATTTTAAGTATCAAATACGACTTGGGGGGTGTGCAATGAATGGCTGCTAGATTTGGCTCTGGAAATTACCGCAGAATACTTCAAAATAAGTGATATGAAAAAAGGTGCTGGAATGGGATTCATTGGAATACAGGAGGAGGGTGAAGAGAGTTATGGGGGTGTATATGGCGTATATTGGTGATGAGGCATAGAAAAATATTACTGGAAGAATTAGCAGAGGTGCATGGAAGGGAAAAGATGACCATGACCACAAACTGTCACTCGATTTCAGGCACAAGGGATTGTGAACATTGTCTTTCGTAGGTAAAGGGGTCAGTGATTGAATTAAGTTACCAAGAGAAATGACGAATAATTTACCAACATCTCTAAAAGAATTTAAAGTAGTAATTGGTAGAAGGAAGAAATAAGTAGGAAAATGAAAAGGGGAAAAGTGGGTGTACGGCGAAATTGTCACCGAAACAAGCGCTCCATTGTAATTAAATTAATTAATTAACTAGCTTCCGACAATCACCAAGTCAAGATCTGAACGCATTAATAACTTTTATTTACAGCAGGCTTAATGGGGGGAGGCCCACCTCATCGCAATCGCAATCATACTGTTACTAATTTAGTTTTAGTTAAAATGCTGTTAATAAATCAATTCCGTCAAAATGATAGGAATTCTTGTTACTGACGAAATGAAAATCATGGTTCTAAAAGAAATATTCACTCAATTTATTTAACGCCGTTACTCAAAATCGACTGTTATAACCATCAAACCATCACTTCGTAACATGTTCCCAACACACATCACTTTTTTTATTAGTCAACATGCAATGGAGCTCAGACACGCGCTCGCGTGCTGCTACAATCAGGCGCCAGCTTCCACGCTGTGCTTTCATTTGTTACCAGCGAATCTACCCAAAGATTCTGATACTGCTTACCCCAAAGACTATACATACCACGGCTTGTGGAAACATTGCGATTAACATATTGATTTACAGACATTAACACAATTATTTATAAGCACATGTAAGTAATTAAAGAAAAATAATAGCAATGAAATAAAATAATAATATTTAATTAAAACGCAATGGAGCGCGTGCTTCGTTGACAATTTCCCTAGTCACCCATCTTCCTTCTTTCCGGCACCCACCTACATTTGCCCTTTACAAATTTTAACTTCACATTCTTTCAACGTTTTTGGTAAATTATTCATCATTCCCGTTGGTAACTTAATGCAATCCCTGACACCCTTACCTAAAAAAGAGAATCTTCCCACACCCTTGTGCCTGAAATCGAGTGGCAGCTTGTGGTCATGGTCATCTTTTCCCTTCCATGCAATACTTTTCATACCCACACCAATATCTTTCCATGCCTCATCGCCAATATACGCCTTGTACATTCCCATGATCCTCTTAACCCTCCGCCTGTCTTTTTAATATATCCCATTCCAGCTGCTTTATCATATCTGTTACTAATTGCATTCTGCGATAATTTCCAGATAGAAATCTAGTAGCTCTTTTTTTGCACCCTCTCCAACTCCTGTATTTGATACTCAAAATGTGGGTCACATACTACACTACTATATTCGAGCAATGGTCTGACAAAGTTTTGTAACACAATTCCTTTACTTCTTTCGTACATCCCCTCATCACTCTCTCCAACAAATGCAGAATTTTGAAACCTTTTCCTACCACCTGTCCAATGTGTCCTGCCCATTTAAGCTTGTTATTAAATGTAATATAATAAAATGATTGATGAGGTGTGGTATTGTTACAGCTTTGTAAGATTAAAACATCATCACGTTCAAAAACCTATTAAAAAAAAAGAAAATATAGTGAACGAAAATGTTGGAACGACTGTTTTTGTACAGAGTAGCCTACTTAGCGAGATGACTGATGTTGACGGTCTCTTTGCCACACGTAAGTCGTTCTAAATTGTTCAAATTTTGTTACACGGGTCTGAATTACGAATAACTAATAGGAACTACACTGAGACACACTAGCCGCTGAAAAATGTTTAAATTAAAAAAAAAAATTAAAAATTAAAAAAATCAGTAGAAAAACATTACTTTGATTCTTGGGGGACGGGGTGGGGGGATTTTAAGACGGTACTTTCATGAAATATTTATTATTCGAATCTTGAAATTCTCCATCGAATGATACATATGAATTTTTGTCGAAATGAAAATCTGCTTATGTATCAAATTTGACAAAACCAATCATTTAATTATTTTTGAAGACCATAAATAGCAGACAAATCACCATGATTTTCATGTAAACTTTAGAAGGCAACACATTACCGTAAATTTTAAAAGAATTTTGGGAATAATAGTTTAGAAAGTAATGGTACTCATCAAAAGCAAGAAGGTATCTTGGAACGAAATGTAAAATCGAAACATTTTGAGCATGATGCCGGAATGGTTCCTTGAGATAGCCCATGGGCGTCTCCTATCACAACCCGTATATTCCGTACCACGCATGTACGCTTACATAACAGTATAGGTGCAATGCACCTTCTCCCACGCATTTTCAAGTAACTCGCGGAGTAATAGCTATAGAAGCACTGAATCCGGTCAGAGAGCGGTAATGTTCATTAGAGCTGTAAAAGTAACTAGAAATTCTGTACCCGTATGTATTCGTTACTAAACCAATCATACCACGTTACTACCGTATCGTTACTCATTAATTTTGATACAACCGAAACTGGCATGATGCATCGCATTCGCATCGAGTCGCGTCGCGTACGGGATAACTTCGTCACTAATGTATCGTTTCGTTACTCGTTACTTTTGATACAATACAAACTAGCATGAAGCATCGCATTCGCATCGAGTAGGGTCGCATGCGGGACGACTTCGTTCATACTTGGTAAAGTTTAAGTAAATTGTTTATTTAGTAAAATAAGTTTAGGTAAGATGTTCGTTTGGATAAAACTTAAAGTCAAGTAATTAGCACATGGATCTTACGGAAAACCTCTGAATATACATTTGATTTACCGTATTGAATATTATATACAAAAGGATAATCTAATATCAAAACAAACACCTGTTTGCATACAAAAATAAAGACCTGACCTTTCACCTCACTGTGACATATCTAGTGAAAATAACTAACGACGGTTATTTTTTTTAAAGTAGCATACTCAAAACCCTGCATAGAAGCCTGATATGATGATGGGACATATATTTAACAGATATCATAATCTCATCAAAGTATTTCGTTTTTAAACAGGAGGTATCACCACTGTCTTCCTTTACTGTTTGTATATTCTTCATTTTTTTGTGATAGATTTGTTAAAATAAATGTGGACATACCATCAAATCGGGCCTGCAGGCATAATGCTACTGACTCCTGCTTTAATTCTTTCATTTTAAAAATATCAATATTCTAAACTTTTAAATGAAAAACAAAAGTACAGGAAACACATGCGATTAGATTCGTAATTGCTGTTGCGTCGCGGTTACAACAAACATTCAACAACAAAACCAGTACCGCATTGATCACACGGATCCTGCGGTAGTAAAATAATAACTAACAAAAGGAATAAAGTCATTGTACCTTGTTCTTTGTGGAATTCTGGAACTGCAAAAAAGGGCTGGTAGATTTGTTTCTGGAGGTTATCGCAGAACGCAGTAACAGAAATGATAAAAGAGCTGGAATGGGATTCATTGGAAGACAGGAGGAGGGTGAAGAGGGTCTTGTGAGTGTTCAAGGCGTATATTGGTGATGAGGTATGGAAAGATATTGGTGAAAGAATTGGAAGTAATGCTTGGAAGGGAAAAGATGACCATGACCAAAAGCTGACACTCGATTTCAGGCACAAGGGTGTCGGAAGATTCTCTTTTTCTAAGTAACAATGTAAGGGATTGGAATAAGTTACCAAGAGAAATTATGAATAATTTACTAAAAACGTTGAAAGAATTTAAAGATAAATTTGTACAGGGCAAATGAGGGAGGATACAGAAAAGGGGGGAAGATGGGTGTATAGGGAAATTGCCACCGGAGCGTGCGCTCCATTGCAATTTAATTAAATATTATTCGAACATAAAAAGTGAAGAGATGTATATCACAAACTATTAGACAACTCTTTTATATTGTAAATTACACTATAAAATAAAATAGATGGTATCGAATCTTAAAATAAACATATTTCACAAATGTTTGCATCAATAAACCTCGCTAATGAAAGATCAATGAAAAAACAGTAACTATCTCAAATTATCCATACAAATTCTCGATTTACAAATTTTAATATTTATCAAAATAAAAACTACAAAATTAGTCTTTACGTTGTCAAGATTAGTTACCTCCTTAAAAATATCAAAACTTAAGAGTGAATAATATTAATTACATTAAAATAATGTTCGCACAATGTATTTGTAAAGAAACGAATTCAAATCAAAATTCCCACAAATACGCGCGTATGTATACGACGAACGATGTTCAAACTTCATTCTTTTGTTCACATTAAATATATGTTTTTTAACTGCGATAGAGCACGTGCACCTGTGCTAATTTCCCCACTCATGCGCGTTTCTGATTAATGATTTTCTTTGTTATTCTTAAAATTCATTTATTGCTATGTCACATTACTTCTGATACGATTGAGCAATAGCATGCAGCATCACATGAATGACTTCGTTAGTACTTTTTTCAAATAAATTGTTCATTGACTAAAGTAAATTTAGGTAAATTGATCGGTACATTTGATTTACTGCACTGAATATTACATACCTCAGAATAATATCACAATTGCAGCACACTTAAATCGAACTAATTTCAAAACAAACATCTGCTCATTCAATCGCTGGGCGAACCGTTCAAGCTCCCGCATGATACGTCGTGTTAGTAAATTTATCGAATCAAACTGACATCTATACGACAAATACGAGTAACGAAATGAATTTGTGAGTAACGATTTGGTACTTCGACTTGGGCGATGAATCCGTTACTCAATAACGATTACAAAATAAACAATTCAGCTGTTGACACTGTGGATTCCGTGAAGTATCTGGGGGTGATAGTACAAAGCAACATGAAATGGGACATGCACATAACTTCCGTCCTAGGCAAGGTTAATTCTAAATTACGATTCATAGGTCGTATTTTGAGGAATTGTAATGCTCATACAAAGGAGTTAGCGTATAAAACACTAGTGCGTCCGCTTCTGGATAACTGTTGTGGGGTTTGGGATCCGTATGGCAAGGTTCTGATTGACTCGGAGGAGAGGGTGCAGAGGAGAGCCGCTAGATTCGTGACTTGTTGTTACAGCCCTTATGACAGCGTCACAGAATTGATACATAGATTGGGCTGGGATAGTTTGGAAGACAGACGACGTAGCTTGCGTTCGAATTTATTGGAGAATATGCGAAAAAATTTAAATTTCGAGTGCAATGAAATACTTCTTCCGCCAACCTATTTAGGTCGCAATCACCGGAGGGATGAGATTAGAGAAATAAGATGCCGTACTGTTGCTTACGTGTATTCCTTCTTTCCTCGCATTGTTCGGGATTGGAATGGGCGGGTTTAGGATTGGTGCTTAGCACCCTCTGCCACCCACAATGTTTGTGATTTGCAGAGTACGAATGTAGATGTGTATACATTACTTTTACAGCTCTAATGGTCATACCTTGCATTCGGTTCAAATCCAGATTTCGGTTTTCCATGTTTATTTGCCTAAATAATTCCAGGCGAATGGTGGAATGGTTTCTTCAAACGTCATCACCGAGTTCCTTCCAGTTCCATGCTTCCCCGCTCTCTTCCGGGGCTAATGAGCCTAACGTGAAGCCAGAAACAGAAAAAAAATTGCAGAAGCAGGATTCAGTACACGTGTTTTGTGGTGGTGATGGAGTTAGCGCAGTACTGCGTGCGGGCAGTGTTGGTGTTAATTCAGGTCCTTTGTCAGTGCGGGAGACGTGCCGCACGCAGATAAAGGGATTTGCGACCCGGCGGGAAAAGACGGTCGCCAGGAATACCAATGAGCGGCGTGTGGCCTGCCCGACGCCGTGCAGGTGCTGCCGCTGTACCCGTGCTGTGCCTTACTGTATACGAAACACAGTCTCAGGCGATTGATCTGATGTATACAACGACGGGTTGAACGCTGTGTCCCATCAGTTTATTTATTTGCAGTTGCTTGGCAAAATATTATTGTTTTAAATAACGCTATGACTGATTCTGTTATGATGTAATTGTTTTTCAAATTTCACCGAGCGTGGTGGTGTAACGGATAGCGTTCTGGCCTCGCATTCGGGAGGACGGCGGCTCGAATCCCCGTCCGGGCATCCAGATTTGGGTTTTCCATGGTTTCCCAAATCACTCCAGGCAAATGCAGGGATGCTTCCTTAAAAAGGCCATGGCCGAATTCCTTCCCATTCCTTGCCCCCTTCCTTTCCCGTCTCTAAAGACCTCGCTGTTGAGAGACGTAAAGCAGTTAAAAAACAATTCAAATTTCGGGTAAATATCTAGATCGCGATACCGCTGCAACCACTTACCGCCTCGCGGTGTAAACACTTCCGGATGGAGAGAGTATGACGTCACTACCTTGCTGAATGTGACGTACACGTTCCGCTCGCAGCTTTAATTGTTACTAACGGTGCTTTCCACGGAAAGTAGTCCATCACTAATACGTCTCATTTCGAGAAATCGTTAATTTTGCACCAGTAGTACAGGAATAAATTCATTTGCGATGAGGTTTTAATGCAGCCTGGACCACACTGAAACGTAACTATCGAACACCTTATTGCGGATACCTAATTTCTATGCCGTCTCTATCGCTGTTTACATCTTAATGCAACCTGGAACATAGTGAAACGTACCGTCGCAGACGATATTGCTGAAACCCAATTTCCAAATCATATCAATCACTGTTAGTATGGTCCAAGCTGCGTTTCAAACTAAAAACAAACGGTTATTGACTAACTCTTGTTTTTATAAATATTTTATTTCATATGATTGCTTTTATAGCAATTTCAGCCACGCGAGGAAATATAGAAGAACGAAATCAAATACAAATCAATGGAATTGTGACAATTAAAGTTAGCGCTAATGAACTAAATCAATTATCAGTTTGTGAACGTTGTACATATACTAATATTATTATTAACTGTGCAAATAATAATTTTCTTTAATTTTTTCAATCCGTAATTTTTTTTTTTTAATAATGCTATTGGTTAAGTTCTATGCCATAACGTGTATTCTCAAATCGATCGGAGGCTGAACACGTCACGCACGGAAACACAGTGACGCCATACTCTCTCCATAGAGAAGTGTTTACATCTCGAGGCGGTAAGTGGTTCCAGCGGTATCGCGACCTAGATATTACCCCAAATTTCTGTGGTTAGTATAACAGCGACATCTATGAAATATACACTTGGCAGGTTCTCCACCGGATAGTACCGAATAACAACAATCTTTTGGCGGCTACCCCTGCCGTCATCATCAGCTCTGCCACCATCGCCAGGTGTTGATGTTGGTGCAGTGCTAGCCGCCGGAAGCTTGTCTTTCTTCAATACTATCCGGCAGAGAACCTGTTAAGAGTACACTTCAGCATTACGCTGGGAAAGTCTTCGTTCACACAACAACATCTGTGGACAGAGCATATCTAGGAAGCATCTACAGCGAATATGCACTGAAGAGGCAAAGAAACTGGTATAGGCGTACATATGCAAACACAGAGATATGTGAACACTCAGAGTACGGCGCTGTGGTCGGTAACGCATATATAAGACAACAGGTATTCTGGCGCAGGCGTTACATCTACATTCATACTCTGCAAATCACAAACATTGTGGGGGCAGAGGGTGCTAAGCACCAATCCTAAACCCGCCCATTCCAATCCCGAACAGTGCGAGGAAAGAAGGAATACATATACGCATCAGTAGGGGCATCTTATTTCTCTAAATCTTATCCCTCCGGTCCATTGCGACCTAAATAGGTTGGCGGAAGAAGTATTTCGTTCCACTCGTAAATTAAAGATTTTCGCATATTCTCCAACAAATTCAAACGAAAACGACGTCGTCTGGTCCGCCAAACAATCCCAGACCAACCCACGTATCAGCTCTGTAACACGTAAGGACAGTAACTAGCAGTCACGAATCGAGTGCTCTCCTCTGTACTTTCTCTAACATGTCAATCAATCCTTTGCGATACGGATCCCAAACTCCACAACAGTAATCCAGATGCGGACGCACTAGTGTTTTATACGCTATCTCCTTTGTATGAGCATTACAATTCCTCAAAATACGACCTATGAATCGTAATTTAGAATTAGCCTTTCCTTGCGTTAGATCAGGTAATGCTGCTACAATGGCAGGTTATCACAATTTAAGTGAGTTTGAACGTGGTGTTATAGTCAGCACACGAGAGATTTGACACAGCATCTCCGAGGTAGCGATGAGGTGGGGATTTTCCCGTACGACCATTCCACGAGTGCACCGTGAATATCAGGAATCCGGTAAAACATAAAATCTCCGACACCACTGCGGCCGGAAAAAGATAATGCAAGAACGGGACCAACGACGACTGAACACAATCGTTCAACGTGACAGAAGTGCAACCCATCCACAAATTGCTGCGGATTTCAATGCTGGGCCATCAACAAGTGTCAGCGTGCGAACCATTCAACGAAACATCATCGATTTGAACGTTCGGAGCTGAAGGCCCACTCGTGTACCCTTGTTGAGTGCAAGACACCAAAGCTTTACGCCTCGTCTGGGCCCGTCAACACCGACATTGGACTGTTGATGATGGGAAACATGTTGCTGGTCTGACGAGTCTCATTTCCAGTTGTATCGAGCGGATGGACGTGTATGGTATGGAGACAATCTCATGAATTCATGGACCCTGCATGTCAGCAGGGGACTGTTCAAGTTGGTGGAGACTCTGTAATGGTGTGGGGCGTGTGCAGTTGGAGTGACAGCGGATCTTTGATACGTCTAGATACGACTCTGACAGGTGACGTGGACGTACGCATCCTGGCTGATCACCTGCATCCTTTCATGTTGGGCAATTCGAGCAGGACAATGCGACATCCCACATGCCCAGAATTGCTACAGAGTGACTCCAGGAACATATCTGGGATGCCTTACAATGTGGCGTTCAGAAGAGATCTCCACCCCCTCGTACTCTTACGGATTTATGGATGCATGGTGTCAGTTCCCTCCCAGCACTACTTCAACCATTAGCCGAGTCCATGCCACGTCGTGTTGCGGCAATTCTGCGTGCTCGCGGGGGCTCTACACGATATTAGGCAGGTGAACCACTTTCTTTGGAACTTCGGTGTAAGTAAATTTTAAGCCCGTCAAAAAATGGCGGATTGAAAGCGTAGTTCATTTCTTCGGATTTGGTACAGAATTGTTATTAAATAACCCTCTTAATCATCAATCGGTGATAATGGCAATATCGCTCCGTTGCACAATCCTCTTCGTAGTTACCATTTAGGTTTAAACGAACTGCATAGGTATTTACCGTATTAGGTAATCTAAATTTTAGCTTTTTTTTATAGTAGCCACTTCTATGGTCAGAGAATATAAGGAAAACATCTGCATCGATTGAATATAACTAATCAAAAAGCAGCATAGTATTTAAATGTGGATTTAAACGAAATATACGACTTTTCTTTATGCATCGTTTGCAATTTTCAGTAATCATGAAAATTAGAAAATCTAGGAAAAAACTATCTAAAAAATCACTACCCACCAACTAAATCCTACCTTCATATAGCATCTTAATGCAACTCTCATTACCAACGTCTGCGCACTGACAAGTCACAAATTGAAAACATCGCTGATCGAATGTTTTGCGCCTTATTTAAGAATGAAATGCCCAAATTTCCTGACCTATTGGTAGGAAAAGCATAGTCAGCTTCGACATCAAATTGCAGAATCGTATTTTCGGAGTATTTGATGCGTATCATTTTGATAAAAATTATCACCGGTGGACAGGAAAAAGTTCCTTATTTTATAGAATGATTTTTGGCATTCGCCAGTTTTGACCAAAGCAACCAAAAGAACATTACTACCTATCTAAACTTACAAACATTTGTAATATTTTATTGACCCATCATTGAAAACTTAACTTAGCAGCAAATTCACTCATGCACTTGTACTACCTTATGCAGTAAATCCATCGTTACAAAATAAACCAAATGAAAACATTATTTAGTATCAAAACTAACCTTGTCCACAATCCGCACATTGCTTGCCTCCTCCCGAAAGAGGCTTACTCGGTCTTTGTGTTAGAGATAGGACGGTCAGTTCGTTTCTTCTGGAACCTACAGTTTAACGTGGAATCCGAACCACAGAACGACATAGCGTGGCTCATATGGTTCTAAAATTCCTGTACTCACTGTTATTTGAACCTGGGACCAGAACAGCTGTCAGACTGCTCCATTGAGATCAAACAAATTATAAACCTTTAAACTACATTGTTTGACCATCATTAAAAATATATTTTACAGCAACCACTTTCAAAATATATATATATATATATATTGATACGCTAAGCGAAAACTTATGTTACATTTTTAAGAATATTGCGCGCACGGAGAAGTGTGAGATTTGGCATAGTTAAAGATTATATGGAGAAGAAGTGAAGGAAGCTAAAATCTATATATAATATGCGTTACAAATACATTAAATTAAGTAAAATAAAACGCTCACTCGCCTACGTAGTGGGCTCAGATGGCTGGTAGATGGCACAGCTAGCGGCCTTACTTTGTCTTCTTTGGTGAAACAAAACAGTTGAAATTAATCTCTGAACTTATATAGAAGCAAGAAGCAACATTTCGAGTGATGGTAGATAGTGAGGCTAGAAGCCAGAATATTGGGCGAACGAAGGAACTTAAAGAAATACAGAAAGCTAAAATTATATATAATATATTTTACAAACGTTGGAATCGATATAAGCAGTCAGAGAAAATCGATTGCTTCAGTTGTAAACAAATGCGCAGTTTGTCTCTGGTTTGCGACATGGGCTGCACAAAACCAATTTCCCGTAAACTTTTTACTCTTGGTCCATGCCGAACTTCAACCTAACCATGATCACTATGACAAAACGAACCTATTTAGGTTGATATGATCCCTGTACCAATAATTTTTTGAGTCATTTTTACAGTGCTGCTAACATTTCGCGGTTGCGGAGCATCCCATATTTCGGCATTTTTAATTTAATTCGTGGCGACTTTTCCGGAAAAGGAGAGTGCTAAACGTGAAGAGGACACTGTAAGGAAACAGTTAAACTGTTACTGACCTGTTGAAATTTGGATTTTCACTGGTGGAGAATGTCCCACCCCACCCAAAAAATATAATAAGCATAGTTAATACATGTTACAGATAGATAATTAAAATAAAAAATTAATTTGCGAACGTGTGTGTGCGCGAAATAGGATCGGAGCCAACGTTCTTACGTAAATTCCCCGCATTGAGACACTCTGTGGTCTTTGGTAAAACGAAAGACTCGGATAAAGTAGAGATTAATGTTTGAAGATATGAAAGGAATACTTTGAAAAGGAATGTAGCGATTCTGCCAGATACTATATGGTCATTTGATTATTTAAAATCTTAAACATTGGTTAAGTGTCTTTTGATTTTTTAATTTCAGTAATTTCATTAGAGAGAGAGAGAGAGAGAGAGATAAGAAATAAGGAATACTTATTTGCGTGAAATTCTAAATGATAATAGACCAAATTTAAATAGCGAACACACAAAATGACGAAATTATTTTGATAGATACATTTAAATGCGCATGTAGTTTTTCGGCCTAAATGAACCATCGATAAATACATTTCATCAATTGCTATGGTTAGAGTAGAAGCTAAAATTTAGCATACAGTCACGCGTGGAGTGTATCGTTTTAATTTTATAGGCAATGCAGAGAATTACTAGATTATTACTCTTTCATGAAAGAAACTAAACAACTTAATGAATTACGGTAGAATTTCGATCGTTGGGCGATCACTAATCTATATATCTATAAATGAGAAAATAAGAAAGTTCGGATGTGTGTTTGGATGTACGTCTGCAGTCAATCACGCCTTAATAACTCAACATATTTAAATGAAATTTGGCATGAAGTCAGTTAATTGCGTGCGAAGTGTTATAGGATAGATTTTATCCCGCAAAAACGCATAGTTCTTTTAGAAATTGCCATTAATATCAATTCGGAAACAACAAAGAGTTTCCTACTTCGTAGATAGCTGTGCCACGTTTACTCTTTGCTGTTTACGTAAATCGCAAACACTACTTTTGAGAACCTTCTTACATATGCAAGTTTGTGTTTAGTTTAAAAGACATAAAACCTACGCACTTGACAAATAATAGTTTGGAAGCAGGAAATATAAATCTGTACTTAACCTTAAATTTAAAAAAAAGGTAGGTACTGTTGTCAAATTCGCAAGGAGATGTTTTCATTTGCTTACATAAAATAGTATGACAAATATTACACCATAATTTCGATCTTAATATATGCGTCATACAAAATGTAAAAAATCAGAACTTGGAAAGAAAAACGTAAAATGCTATGAGTGAGTATACCAGCACGAAAGCCGATTTACTAAAAGTGCAAAATGCCGGTGCCCGAAAGGTCGTATTTATAAAAATGTTACGGATTCCATTCTATCTCGATTTAATTTATTTCCTGTTTCTTTTTTGTTACTATACAGTCTCTGCATTACAAATTACTTTTGGCGAAATTTAAAACTTAACTAACCCTTTTTATTTTTCGTTCAGAATTGTACAAATAGTACTGCTTTTTACTTACTGTTCAATTTTCTGCAAAATCTATCGAATTCTACACTTAAAACGAATGTATTCAATGGGCTAATGTATAAACTTATTGTTTCGGGAAGTAACACTGGAAGTCGTTTACAACACAATACACCTCATTTGCACGGAGCATATGAAAGCTACTTACTTATTACTAATAATAACTAAATTCCTTCTGCTATCTGCTGTAACAAAAACATTCTGGTCCAGGCAGCAATTCAACCAAACCACTATTTCTGCTAATATTGCTGCTAGAAAATCAAACGATACGAACACATCTCAGCACATTAAATGCTCTGGAACTACATTTCGAGTAGTAACAGAATTTTCTATATCATAATTTACTATCATAATTAATTTCATTATACACCTTACTAAATCACGTGCAATAAAAGTCACTTTATCGCGATATAAAATTTGACCAGCAATATTAACGACCGTAGAGAATTGTGGACTTTCCGTTGTGCACTGTTTAAAAGCATTTTAGTATAAATTTTTTAATTACGTTACCTCAATAACTGTCATGAAGCTGACGACATAGTTCATGCGGCTGAATGTAGTTTTAGATGTATTCAGTATTTAATTTACTGTGTTAATAATAAAACAATTTTATTTCGCTATTCATGACGTCACTAACATACAATATAGTGAATGTATTAATGTGTGAGTGATAGAAGCTTTGATTTTCTAGCGGTAATTTTAAAACGCAGCCTGGGCCAAAATGAGAACTGAAACATTATTAGTTATTTAAGCTTCTTTCATGAGCACCATTTTAGTGACATCATGTATCGCTTTGTACCGATAATGTATCAAAAGATCTATAGTAAGCTAGCCCGAAGTAAATTTTAAAATTTATCAATGTTTTATTCAGATAGTGGAGTGGCGCATAAGCGGAGTGGTAATTCGCCGGTAGTCATTCAATTCTATTTGCAGAGTGAGAAACCAATTATGAAGAAACAATCTATTACTACTTTAACATTGAAATTTATATTTTAGCGTAGAATTAATGGATCGAAACGAATGAACTATATAGTAAACTGGTCTACAGGCAATTCTGTTGTTTCCACAGATAGAGAAACCATTACCACAATACCACTGATCATTGTGGATAAAAGAATCAATTACTATTATACTTACTACTATAATATGTAAATTTCTGTTGATGGTACCAATATATCCTCAAAATAAATCCATGATCAAAGAGCAAATTAAGTTCTCTTTTTTTAAAGATTTTTTTCAGATATCCAATGCAAATCGATATATTCATTTTTAGTATCGCAATTTTACTAACGCAAATGAACGTCCTTGGGTCACATAAGTATTTATTTGCTGTTTGGATGTTAGTATTTTGTTGTTGTTGATATTTAGTCGATTCCATCAATGTATTGCTAATATATTGACGTTTTGAGCTTCCATTAATTAGAACTATATTCATTTTTATTTGCGAGATGAAATAAGTAATTTTAAGAGATGCTGGGTAAACGAAATTCAAATCTTTCAAAGAAATGTAAGAAAACTAGGGCTACGAAAATAGGCAAAACCTTGGAGACAAATCCTCAAATTGTATATACGGATATATTAAACTGAAAATACTCCTTTCAAACAGAATATTTTTACTGTTTTAAAAATTCAATGAAGTGTGGAACATAAATAGATATTTGTTATTTTATTGCAACATTTATTACTACTATTACTAATAAAAATAGCTCTAAAATAAATTGTATGGTCGTATTGACCTGGTGACAAGGCTTCTTTACGTCTCCGCAATCACTCCCTTTCGTAGCCTCTTAACGTAACCCAGTAATCCTACCGGACATAAAGGACCCACAGTTCAACACGGAATCAGAACCAAGTGAGCATTGTGGCGTAATTCACGTCACACAACCTATGCCAGATGTGAAGGTCGAGCTAAGGACCTTTGAAAATCCTCGCCGAGACTGGGATTCAAGCTGGGGACTTTTCCATCTTCAGTTGGACGCCCTAACCACTGAGCAACCAGGCCTCTCAAGAAAATCTTATATTACAACACTCTTCAACGCGGACGAAGTCGCGGGTAACTGCTAGTATATATATATATATGAAAAAAAAATACATGTATATATATATATATATATATATATACATGTATTTTTTTTTTCAAAAGAACAAAAAACCTCATTTAGTATAAAAAATATTAGAAACATTTATATTACATTATTTCCTCATCATAAATAACATAATTTAGCAGCAACCATATTCAAGAACTTGCAATAAATTATACATCCATCATTAAAAGGAAAGACCACATTAAAAAAGTTTATCACAACATTCCAAACATCTATAACACATTATTTAGCCATCATTACAAACAAAGAAACAATTAAACAAAATTGTAAATATAGTAAGTTTCGTTAAATTATTCTGCAATTAAATGCCTTGCCATATATGAAAAGTGTTGTGGTAGTATGGTTAAACCAAAACGTTAACCCTTTCATTAATTTCATTGTACATTTGCCTGTTACATTTAGCTACATATTAGCATGATGCTTTATTTTATCGTGCGTAAATGTCACCATTAAGTGTTGTAAGCTCTTATATTTCGTAATTTTGAGGCATCCATCTTTCTGTAGAATTGTTTCCCTATGATGACCGTATTGGGGGCACTCAACAATAAAAAAGGTTAATTCGCACGTGACTAGAGATGTTGTTATTCGCCAGTCTGCTTGGTATGCAACAGGCCAGCGGAGATGGGGAGAGGGAAACACGTCTTGAGATTACCGAAGTGCAAACCGGAACCGGAAGTGGAGACCGTTATTAATGGCGCCGTGGGTGGCAGATGGCGACAGCGCACTTCCGGTCGCCTCAGCACTTCCTGGTCGACACAGGCGCCGCGAAATTAATTATGTGGCCATTCGTACGGGATAAGTCACACCCGCCTCCACCCAGACGCTTACGGGTGTCTGATACGACGACATCAGCAATATGGCGTCGGTGAAATCAAAGGAAATTAAATATATTCATGAATTTTTCTTGGGAAACCAACCGAGTAATACTATTTATTTACACACAATATTTCGGCGACACAAAGCTCCGTCTCCATCGTTGTTGTTGTTGTTGTTGTTGTTGTTGTTGCTTTAGGGTGCGTCGACATCGGGGTCATTAGCGCCCTGTCTCCATCATAAGGTGTAGTCGTAAGATTTGAAGTTTTCATAGAGCGCGTTGTTTAATCACTGTCATGGCAACGACAGACGTTGTTACGTTGGCTAGCAGCATCTCAGACTTGATAAGACGCCCGTGGAGAACAAAACACAGAGCGTTGCTGCCGAGCAGCCTCAATAACAGGCATCCACGCATCACTTACCAGGAAACCACAATCCCGGTTAACCAGATCAGAGGCGAGGTGAATTTCAAATGCTTCTGAACTGACGCTGTCCCAGAAGCCTCTGGCGACTACACCTGAAGATGGCGACGATAACCGAAATATTGTGTTTGAATAATAATATTACTCTGTTGTTTTCCATACAAAAATTCATAAATAAACAACGCCGAGAATTTTTTTTCTGTTTTTGCTTATGGCTTTACGCCTCGAGGACTAGGGACAAGGAACGGGAAGGAATTTGGCCCTGGCCTTTTGCAGGAAGCATTCCGAAATTCGTCTGGAGTGATTTGGGGAAACGGGGGCTGCACCACTTTCGGAACCTACGCGTAACTGGTAGTAACCTATTGAAATTTGGTGCAGAAGCTTTGTCAACATGTCCTCTTCACGTTGTGCGCTCTTCCTTTGCGGAAAAGCCGCTAAAAAATTTAATTAAAAATTCCAAAAGATGAGAGACAGCAACTGCGAAATGCTATCAGAACTGGAAAAATAACATAAAAACTATCGGTACAGGGATCATGTGACATAAACAGTTTAGTTTTATCATAGAAATCGTGATTAGGCTGTAATACGGCCTGGAACAAGAAGAAAAAGTTTACGAAATTTTCGTTATGCAATTGGCGTATTTGTTTACAACGGACGCAATGGATTATCTCTGATTGCTCGTTTCGATAAAAGATTGCAGGCATCATCGTATTACAACTCGGATAAATATAGTATATTTGTCAATTTTGTGCGACTTTTTAAACGGAGAAAAGCTGAAACGGCAATAAAACATTACAAAAAAAGGATTAAACCAACATTTCAAGAGACTTTCACTGATATTTCAACGCTGGCGGCATCTAATAGCTGTGAGTCGCTGTCATATTTCGGCATTTTTAATTAAATTGCTGGCAAGTTTTCCACAAAAGCAAGAGCGAAAAACGTGAAGAGGAAATATTTACGAAGCGATTGAACCAAATTTCAACAGGTTAGTGCCAGTTTCACGTAGGTTCCGGGGAAAACCATGGAAAGCCCAAATCTAGATGCCCGGACGGGGGATTCGAACCGACGTCTTCCAGAATGTGAGGACAGAGCGTTAACCGCCCACCCACCACGCTTGGTGAGAGAAATTTAGTTCTTTTATAAAATTAAAAATAAATCTTAACTTATCCAATAACGCGTAATATCGTGGTCCAGGACGCATAGATCGGGATACAAGTGGAACTACGTTCATCTGCCTGACGCAATAACTTTAAAGAGCGAATGCCAATATTGCTACTATAAAATAATTTCTTCTATCACAGACGCGTTAGTAGACTGGCCATACAGCAAAATAAATTTGAGCAGATGTTACTTAGCTTACATATCTGTCGACAAAGAACATATCGAAATCATCTACGTCGATGAAATATTAATAAAATATTTAATATGTTAATTTAAACACAGTACAAACCATTATTTCTAGCGTTCTGCTAGTTGTTTTCTTCGCAGTTGCTTAACTATTAAATAAACTCATAACCTCGATTATGTAGTAATATCTCTCACCGTTGTTAATCGGGCGATGGAGGCTGGACGCGTGATCTTAACACTACAGGTACGATGACACGATGTATCCTTTCATTAGCATTTATAATATCGCAACGTCGCACTTTCATAGATACACTGCCATCTGCTTGCTTCATCTTGTGATCCACTTCCTTCTCGATCTGCGTATTACAAGGTGTTTCCTTCCTTCTCTCCGTGTGCGTTTTCACTACATTCCCACTGTGTTCGTTACGGGCTGTTCCCTCGCAGCAGTGGCCTCCAGAATTTAATCAAGCTTTCGTTTAGAGCCATCGTCCAGATGTTCGCCGGTGTCTCGTCTTTATTGTTCGCTTTCCGACGGAGGAGAGAGAGGGGGGAGTCGCCGGACTTTATAGCTGAGTGCAGCACCGTTCCAGTAGGAGAAACTTTTACAGCTCCAGCGAGATGCTTCGACTGGAAGTGTCCAGGCACTACAGTCTCTACCATCACCAACACCGAGTCTGCCCTTGTAACTTGTTCTCTGTTTGGAGCGAATAAAAAACAATATACTCAATTTATGTGTCGTAAGGAACATACAATCATACCACAGTAGATACAAAAACCAAAGAAACTTAGGACTTTGTATCAACATCTTGTCTCGTTGGCTCAATTGGTTGTAGCACGGTGTTGTTGTCCGGCGCCTGATACGATGTTATCTGGTTCCAGTCCTGGTGGCGAACTTGACCGGCTGAGTAGGAAAAGTTGTGGTGCACGATTCCTAATCACCTGATTGTGGACTCAAGTCCTGAGTAACACCCCAAACCTCTCTGTACTGCGTCTCCTGCGAAGGCATTCGATATTTCTGACGATGATTCGACCGTGGGTAGGTGACGTTAAAGCCGGTTTACACGTAACGTCTTGACTGACGCTTTACTTGATCAGGCAAGACGTCAAGTAAGACCGACTAAAAACTCGCGTCCACGCTCTTCCGTTTTTGACTCCGGTCTTTAACTCAGTTCTATTGAAATCATGGATGAAGCATTTCTTTTAGTGGTTATTTCATTATTGTAACGGGACGTTATCACGCCACGCTACAATTTGGATTTTTTTTAAAGTTGTTTTTAATTTTTTTTATTCAGTTTAAAAATTAAATTGATCTCGGGCAGCCCAAAATGTATATTTTTAAAAGAATATGCAAGGGTATTTTATTTGAGAGGACTCAGCAAAAAAAATGTGCGAGCATAAGATTTCTCTTTGAGAGAGGGGTCGCACAGCTCGAACAAGGGACGAAAGCAGTACCGTTAACCCACCACAGTGAAGGGACAATGGACAGTCAGATTGTCGCCGGTCAAGGCCAGCTGGTCGTCCCTCGGCTTGTATAGCGGAGCTATGAAGGTCAGCTCTCCCCCGCCCCACCAAAGACAGACGCGCGGGAGAACGCTGGCAAAAATGCCGCGAATCTGAATGTGCAACGATACCACGTGATTTCCAACCTGCCAATAAAAATCATCGACAGGGTCTTCATAAGTAAAACAGAGCTTGTTCTTTCTGCCCCCGACATGTTTCTTCTCCGGGCGGGAGGAAGGAGGCCATCTTTCCCAAGAGCGAGAGACTACTTCTGGCTGGGCTGCGGTCCAGGACGGTTGGGCTTGGTGCAGTACAGTGACCCGCCTATGGTCACAGGCCGGTGATCTTCTATCGCACTGGGACTGATTGTGCGACTAACACCAGTGCTGCTGTCTATGAAAGGGTAATGTGTTAACGCCAGGTCTTGAATTATTGTGTTCTTATGAGACTGCAAATGACCCGTAAACGACTTGAGAAAGAAACTTGTTCTCTTTAAGCAAATCTGACCCTTAGCTAGCTGGAATTTTATTGAGCATTGTGGAAGCCTTGCAAATCGCAAGTTCCATGTATTTCTTTTATTTAACGGCGCCCGAGATGCATGTTCATTTTCATGTATTCATGTTTTAATTGCTGACTGTTGTTATTGTTGCATATTGTGAACATTTGTTATCGTTCAATAACTTTAACTTCGTCAGACGATGTCCGATTAAAGTAAATTCATACAATTGTTTGCTTGAGTAAAATCGGCCAATTTGTAACGTCTAGGCTTGCTTGATATCCTAATTATTATTGTATTAATGGTAGACTTAAATATGCCTAACGGTGTAGAGGCCAATGGAATATAATAAATTATCAATGTCAGTTTCATTGTGATCTGGCAAGGTTAAGATTCTTGCCAACCCAATAATTGATTATTATAAATAAATTAAAATTTACAAAATCCCCCCCCTCCTAAAGTACAGTCACTACATTATGTCTGATGAGATTAAAAAGTAAGACTCAAGAAGATGGTTGATAAAGAGGAAAAGGTTCTTTCATCTGAGATTTCTTCGGAAATTACCTCTTGAACCTGAAGACCTGAGCAATTATTTACGAATGGTTACGATTTTCAGGGAAAGATCATTCCACAGTCTAGCCGCTGAAATGAAGAAGGAATTGGCTAGGGTTTCCGAGCTGTGGGAGTGGATGGTTAGTATGTTTGAGTTCAGTGTTCTGGTGTTAATATTATGGGAAAGTATGAGATGTTGGATCAAAGGAAGGCGAGAGTTTTCAGATGTATAAGGCAGTGAAGAGGACTTACGCAACCACTGTAATCGATCATATGAAGGTGAGACATGGTCGTACAATCGCAGGTCACAGATGAACCTTACAGTGGAGTTCATAACAAGTTCAAGTTTCCTTATGTCTGCCGAACTCAAAGTTTGCTGAACAACGTCACAGTAATCGGGATGGGGAAGCACGAGGGTCTGCACCAATTGTTTTTCCAAATGAATTTCTTACATCTATACAGAGCATAATGAGAAGAGAAAGCTTTACAACATACTGAGACAGAATTATCAGACCAGTTTGGATTACTCTCCACTAGTACTCCAAGATCATTTACATAATCGCTATAATTTAACTCTGTTCCCTGAAGCTTTATTTTTGGGAGATTTGATATGAAATTGCTGCCTATCAGTTTTGGACTAGCAATAAAAACAGCCTGAGATGCATTATTATCTCTGATGTTTGAATACAAGAATATCTTTTCAGTAATGTTAAGAGGAAGGATTTTTCAATTGTTCTGTTGGTTCTAGCTGCGTGTTTTAAAATGATCGCCGCCCACGTTATATAAGAAATGACTATCACAATTTTATCACACGCACAAAAGACTCGTCCGAAAACTAAATTAACTTAGAGCTTATTCTAGGTAATTGTGAATGTAGCGTCTTCTGATTGTACGAGGGTGAGTCAATTGAAAACCTTAAATTTGTAATAAAAAATCGAAATTTCGCGCCATTATCTTGTAAGTTGGTAAGCGTGCTACAAGCAGCATGCAGAATGGCCTGTAGGTGGCAGCATAGTGCAGATGCACAAATACCGACGCAGTATCAGTATAAAGATGGCTGCCCCACTTGAGACTTGCACCAGGGAAGAACAGCGTTCTGTTATTCGGTTTTTGGTTAGTGAAGGTGTGAAACTTATTGAAATTCATCGAAGAATGAAGGTTCAGTACGGTGATGCATGTTTGTCACAGCAGCAAGTCTAGCAATGGAGTAGGAAGTTCGCAAATGGTGTGACTTGAGTGGAAGATGCTCCTCGTCCAGGTCAGGCATGACGAGTTGTGACTCCACAGAACATTGCAGCAGTTGAAGCCATAGTGATGGAGAACCGCCGAGTGACACTGAATGACATTGCAGCATGTTTAAAGATTAGTCATGGTTCAGCACACCACATTGTGCATGATGTGCTCCAGTTTCACAAAGTGTCTGCAAGATGGGTGCCACGGCAGCTGACTCCTGAAATGAGAGAAGGACGTTTTGATGCTTGTGAAGAACTTCTTCGGCTCTTTGAACGAGAAGGTGATGGCTTCCTTGCAAGAATCGTTACTGTTGCAACAATCACAGACCTGCATTTCGAGTGTCTTCCTCATCCATCATACTCACCAGACCTAGCTCCAAGTGATTTCCATATGTTTTGACCACTCAAAGAAGCAATGGGAGGAAAGAAGTTTCGTTCTGATGAAGAGGTAGGCCACGCGCTGCATGAGTGATTGCGCGGACTACCAAAAGAATATTTTTCTGAAGGAATTTATTCACTTTGTAAGCGCTGGAGGACTTGCATTGAGCGTGGGGGAGATTATTTTGAAAAGTGATACAGCTTTGTACCACTTCTGCAAAATAAATAATATTTAAAAAATATTTAAGGTTTTCATTTGACTCACCCTCGTACATTCTGGTCGACTTGCGTGCAGTTCATTTTGCAGACTCACTCCCGTTTATTTGGTGAGTTGGCGGCCCTGAGTAGCGGGCGGCACCGCAGACGCTAATGCAAATGGCGGACGGATATGAGGCGAACTAATAGTCCGCCGGAAATTAACAGACGTCAGATTGGATCCAGCCACCTGCTGGAGCGACGGGCGTGTCCTGGAGGGTCCGCAGACTTGACGGGACTCGCCAAAGAAGCGACAGGACAGAGATTAAACTTCCGCTCGCAGGAGTGCCTGATGAGTCGCTATTTCTTCTTCTCTGCAATCGACATCACTGTCGGTAGACTTTTCGACTGCGAGAAAGCTCCGCCAGACAATATTAATTGGATTCGTGCAAGTGTAAGCAAATTCGGCCCATAAATATTAACGTTAGACTCCGTCACTAGCTATCAGAGTGAAATATGACCGAAAACATCAATCGGTCAGTTCTATCATTACCGTGGCGGCAAAATCTGATGATTAATTCTGGTAGAACTCGACGAAACAAACCGAAAATAAAGAATGAAATGTTTCGATATCTCGCTTGGTTTTAGAGATATAGCATGTTAAAAATCAGTTATAGGCCTAGTTGCTTGTGCTTTTGATGACGTTACTTCTGGTCCAGGCCGTATTTCAACCTAACAACAGCCACCTGGAAGAAAATAAAACACATATAGTGCATTTCCACCGAGTAGATATAGTGGTTCCCATAAATTTTTTTTTTTGTGGTCCAGGCCGGATCTCACCCTAACCACCTCTCTAGTGAGATACAAAATCTCGAGAACTAAGTGAAATATATAATAAAAATCATTATTTTCAATTTTTCTCGTCGAGATATATACGAATCATTAAATTTGGCTATGGCAAAATATTTCTTCTGGTCCAGGCCGCATTCGAGCCTAATCACGTCAGTTTTGAGATACTATATCTCTAGAACTAAGCGAGATACCAAAACATTTTATTCTTTACTTTCAATTTGTCTCATCGAGTTACATAAGAATCCATCATCAAATTGCGGCGCCACGGTTATCGTAGAATCCCCCTCAATAACCACAACACTAGCATACGGCGTGAATATGGTTTCGATAATTGCTGTGGTTGTTGGTGATGATACAGTTTACTCATGGACAATTGATTTTGTATATAAACTTTACAAAATATTTACGAATATTCAACATACCGTATCGCTAACGAAATTAAAAATTGCAAAATAGCTGATACGGTATTCTCAGTTACTGCTATTTAATTAATGTGCCAGATACTGCAATACACTTGACAGTGTTAGATAGTTTATTTAATTTACCTACATAAATTTCCCACGATATACAAATCAAAAACCCAACATAGTGGGTGAACGGTAAGGCTCTGGCCTCGCATTCAGGAGGACGTAGCTTCGAATCCACGCCCAGCTATCCAGATTTTGGTTTTCCATGGTTTCCTCAAATCACTCCAGGCGAATGGTGGGATGGTAATTTCAAAAGGGTATGGCCGAATTCCTACCTGTTCTTTACCCCAATCCTCTCCCGCTTCTCAGGAACTTGTCATCGAGCAAGCCAAGAAGCCAAATATATAATTATTATTAATCATTATTGCCTTAGAGGACAGTGTTTAAACTCAAATTATTCATGATTATTCAGTTTTTATTTCTATTTGTCTTTTTCCTCTTCTCTTCCCAAAACTTCTTCATACTTTCATTGCGTTCCTGTTTCCCTTGTCCAGTCCATTTTGTTCCTGTTGGCTTCTGTATTTTAAATCTTGTGTTCATAATTTTGTTCCTGAATTGTCCCCTTTCCTGTGTCATTTCCTTGCTGATCCGAGCATTATTCAATTCCTGTTCTATTTGCTGGAACCAATTGCTTTTGCTTCTTTACACCAACTCAGTTATTGATAGGAATGGTAATTAATGACTTTACAAGCTGTTGCTTTTCTTTA
The DNA here is from genome assembly GCA_031002005.1 of Vandiemenella viatica. Lineage (NCBI taxonomy): Eukaryota > Metazoa > Arthropoda > Insecta > Orthoptera > Morabidae > Vandiemenella > Vandiemenella viatica. The sequence continues at coordinate 177,686,989 of JARYHS010008075.1, read as the reverse complement.
TTTACCTAACTAGATGTCGAGTTTTAACGTGCCCTACCTATCAGTCCGTTAATTATAAGCTTCCCACCCAATTAGTATGGCAGTGGTTAGCCAGTCGTAAGCTATCCCTCGAAGATCTACGTTGATTATTAGTATTTCCACGCTAACCGGTGATGGCCTCCTGTTTTTGGATGACTTAGGCCCACTTTGTAATTACGCAACACCTTCGAGCCGCCAACTTAGATAAATTCTCATTACTATAGTTATTAATGAAACCACCGACAAGTGGGAGATATTGTTACGGCGTCGCCAATGAAATAACTGTTTCTGAGAGTTGTCATTTTCACCCAGGTTAAATTTCAATCTAATTAAAATTTCTGGCAGCAAGATTGATCGAAAATTGAACCTTTTCTCACATATGTATGGACAAATAAATTTAACGAAAAGATCTACATTGAACGAATGTCATTATCATTATCAGCCATTTCAATGATTTTCTGATGTGTCCTCTTAAAGTCATGATTTTTTCAGATATAACTTGAGCAGTCTTCTCCAAGTCGCACGATCTTGGGTGATCCTCTGCCAATTAACCCCGAAAACCCTGCGTATGTCCTTGTCCCCTGGTCTGGTGGTCTTCCTCTAGGTCTGTGGTGATCTCTTGGACTCCACTCTAACACTGTTTTTGTCCACCTCTGGTCTTTTCTCAGGGCAATAGGGCCGGCCCATTGCCACTTCAGGGATACTGTTTTCTCTAAGATGTCTGTGACCTTTGTAACTGACGTAATGTCTGTTGCTCTTTTTCTTGTCTTTTCTAGTTAAGCCTAGTATTGAAATCTGCATAGCTCTTTGGGCAGTCCTTAGTTTACGTTTTTGTAAATTCAGGTCTCATCCAGGTTTCATCCAGAGAGTCCAGGTCTTAGAGCCGTATGTCATCACAGGAAGAGTGCACTCGGTCGTAGACTAATTGGTTTAGATTTGTGTGCATTTTAGATTTCAAGGACTAATAGAATGCCTCCCAAATGCTTGCCATCCCAGCTTGATGCGACGGAAAATTTCGGGTCTTACAGTCACTTCTCATATTTACAAGCTGGCCAAGATAAATGTATTAATTGACATTTTCTAAGATTCATTATCTAGTTGTACACTACCCTCTGTGGCCTATTTGTTAGGCATAACTTTTATTTTGATAGATTCATTCTTAGACCAACTGCTTTGCACTCAGAGGTGAGGTCGGTAAGCAAGGTTTGGAGTTCATGAAGGTCATTAACAACAAGTGCAAAGTCATCAGCAAATCTCAAGTTGTTAAGTCTTCTGCCATTGATTATAAATTCCCTTTCTCCGTCCATTCTAGCTTTGCACATTGCCATCTCCAAGTCAGCTGAAAATTATTTTGGTGAGATGGGATCACCTTGCTTAACACCGCTTTCGATGCGGAACTCAGTGGTTGGTTCTCTAACATTGACAAATATACATAATTAAAAAGCGCCTAATAATTAATAAATTAATCTGAACACAATAGTTATTTTTCATTAAATGTTCTGGCGAATCACTTCTTCGCGGAGCTTAGTCAGAATAGAAGTGTTATTAAATAACGCGGTTAACCTCGAGTTGGCAGTAACATCTCTGGCTGTTGTTTTCCACCAACGAATGCCGGGAGCGTGACGTCATCGCTACGGTCACGGTGACGCAGTGAAACAATGACGCAGTGACTAAGCTTAACCTTCAATTAATTCCTATTTCACATCCAGAGGGAGACCGCTAGTTTGTCTTACACTCTAGTGCAAAGAAAATTTATTTCTAGGTGAATAGTGAATTTTAAATTTGATCCACCACATCAAACATATATGGCACAGCCTGCTGCGGCATTTTCTAAAGTAATCGCAGCCGCTTCTCCGAAAGACTCTCTCCATGTTTTGTAACATCGTGAAGCAATGAAGCACTCATCTGCCGTGAAAACGTAACCTGATGGAGTTAACAAGACATCAACTTTACCCTCAAATGGTGGCTTTCTTTTCCATTTCCGGTTAAAATATTGTAAAGAGTATTCGTCCTGGACCTACTTCCTTTACGTGTGGTAGGGAACGGTTTATTTTTGCTATACTTCTTTTTATATATACACTAGTGTCCAAAATTAAACCAACAAACTGATATTTATCCGTTCTGTGTCTTATACACGATATAATCTTACAAACTGTCAACAAATGTCTGTACAATCATGTTCTACACGGAAGATAGCATTGTGGTCATCGTACAACCATGCCCAAGATGGCGTCACGGCACCTATGAAACGAAGTAGTGTTCGCTGGGTGGTCCCACATCCACAATCGCTGTGTACAAATTCATAGAAGGTGTAGTATGGCACCAAGAAGACACCTACCAGACTCTCTGCGGTGGAGGGCCATAGGAAGAACTGGTAGCAGGACAGTCTCAAACTGATGTAGCCCAGTGGCTTGATGTGAATCATTCATGTTGTTTCTTGGATGTGGCGACAGTTTATAGAGACCGAAACTGTATCCCGAAGAACAGGGCAGGGCCACACGTGTGATATCAGAAACGGAAGACCGTTATTTATTGCTGTAAGGGCACGACGGTACCGCATATGTACTGCACGTCAACTGGCATCTGACCTCACAGCGTCCACTGAAACTAGTTGTATCGAGGCAAACAGCGTACAGAAGCTTTGGCAGAATGGCCTCTACTGTTGGAGACCTGCTGCATTGGTACCCCTGAAGCGTCTTCACAGAAGGGAACGTCTAGAGTGGATTCGTCAACGTGCCAACTGGACGGTTGGACAGTGGGCCAAAGTTCTCTCCACAAATGAGTCCCAATTTGATCTGGAGAGTGATTCTCTACAGATTCGCATCTGGAGGGAATATGGAATATGATTTGGGGACCCAAAAATTGGGAAAAAAGACATATCAAGGTGGCGGGATAGGACTGGGGACTGGGGAATCAGGGAATGGGGACAAGGAACGGGATGGAATTCGGCCATGGCCTTTTTTCTAAGGAAGCATCCCAGGCATTCGCCTGGAGTGATTTGGGAAAACCATGGAACACCCAAATCTGGATGCTCGGATGGGCATTCGAACCCGCGTCCTCCCGAATGCGGGGCCAGAGCGTTAACCGTTCACCCACCACGCTCGGTACCGATATCAGAGGATCCCTAATGGTGTGGGCAGGGAGAATGGCCGTCATTACCTCAACACCAGATTGATGACATCATTCACAACATGCCCCGCCGTAGTCAGACCTGTATTGCTGCCGGAGGTGGACAGACCATATACTGAGTACATTAACCCGTTAAGTTGGAAAAAACGAAGAACATTTTTTGTCTATCGTTATGCGTGTTGCAGTTGTTGACTTTCTGTATTCTTTACATTGTTCCTAATTTAGTGTCACCTGTTTATAATTTTTTTTGGCAAAATAAACGCAACCTTGAACATTTTTCGTTTGTTGCCTTAATTTTGGTCACCAGTGTATGTATACAGACTGCCACTCGATAGAACGAAGCTTTCATGGCGTTGTAAATAAATAAACACCTTTCCGGTTGGTTGAAACTGAGGTCAGAGATTGACTCGCTTGAAACGTCCGATGAATGTGACGTTTATAAGTGGCTTGATGCCCGAGAACAATTTCTTTATTCTACCACTCTATTCCCAGGACTAGTGGATGGAGAACAACCCGCTATGTATTATATACATCAGAGATATTGCTTACCGTCTCGCAGCGTCATCATTCTCGAGTACATATACAGAATTTGGACGAAATATGGTGTTATTAATTGATATATACATTTATTTCAACGGGGCAGTGGAACTGTAATTAATCACAGCGAGCGTGGTGTGTGAGCGGTACGCTCTGGCCTCGCAGCCGGGAGGACACGGGTTCGAATCCCCGTTCCATCATTCAGAATTTGGTTTTCGACATTTTCCTCCAAATACTCCAGGCGAATGCCGGGATGATTACTTCAAAAGGCCACTGCCTAATTCTTTCCCGTTTCTTTCCCCTCCCTCCCCAATCCTTTCCTGTCTCTAATTACCTCGACGTTAACAAGACCTAAAGACACAAAAAAACTTGTTGTCACAAAGGTTGTCACGAACCAGCACTGCACTTCTTTCATGTAGAGCTCCAAACTGCTTCCCAACCCAAGTTAATCATATCTGTACATTATACATTGGAGTTTCTCTGATACATTTAACTGCAAATGCTAAGGCACTCAATTTCCCTTTGTACTTATTTCAGAACGTATGGATCCAATGGGGGAAACAGTCGAAGGTAAGAACTGCAGAGAAAGACAGAGATTACAATATATGAAGCAGTTAATTGAGAACGTGGGTTGTAAGGGATACGTAGAGATGAAGAGGTTAGCATAAGTTAGGAAGGAATTGACGACTGCGTCAAACCCGTCGATAGACTGATGACAGAAAAAAAAAATACAGCAAATAAATCATGTTTGGACGAATTTCTGTGTACATACACGTGTTGGTAGTAGTAGTTACTTGACAAATAAATTGTCCCCTTACATCTGTCATTTAACAAAAACAGACTTTTCATATCTGCATCCGTTGCCGAAATACCACACATCCCCATGTTGTCTGAACATAAACGTCCAGTAGAACAAGTCGATAATTCATCAAATGTTTTATGACACAATAGTGATACAATATTCACTAACACACACTTAAAAGTCACTAAACATTCAATGGGACAGTTATAACAGCACTGAAACCAAGTTTCCTACTACCTGCAGTCCTGTAAACCATTACATTCGTGTGTGAGAAAGATAAGCTTTGATTAAAACTAAATATTGAATTATCTATGAATAGATAATGTTTTGGTGGATTAAAGTGTTGTGAATAGATACAAGGCTTGTAGCAATTTGTTTAAAAAGATTAATGTGTCTGAAATAATAATTGAACGACGGTATTGGAGAATACGAAGACAGAAAATATGTTTTGATTGTGTCTTTGGATATTTGGAATTGTTTGGTTTTGTTGGTTAGACGTTCAAATGCTTGTAAATCGTATATATTATTTCTATAAGATGTTTTTTGTCACAAGCGATTACCTCCCTCCATACCTAACTGAAATGAGGCATCATTTTAAAAATTAAGGAATCCGCTTTGATCATATTATATTTTAAGAGGATAATTATTTTCAAATTCTAACCCTAAACGACAAAAATGACAGTATTTCTTAAATGCGTTTTTTGTGTGTGTCACGATCCATTTATCTCCCTGGATACCTAACCGATATCAATAAATCAGATATCATTTTAAAGATTAAGATCTCAGCTTTGGTGACGTTATATATTAAAAGAGGAATTTGTCGGAATTCAACCCGTAAAGAGCAAAAGTATTATTATATCCATAACGGTTTTTTTTTTTTTTTTTTTTTTTTTTTTGTCACGAGCTCTTTATCTCTCTTGATATCTAACCGAAATAGATAAATGAAGTATCATTTTAAAGATTAAGGTTTTCTACTTCGTTCACATCATACCTTAAAAAGGGACTTTTTCGTAATTTGACCCTTAAAGGGCAAAAGTAATAACCGTTAATGTCGCGCGTGTGAGACAGTTCAGAGTTGGTCCGCCAGATAGCAGCAGCACTTGTCGCAGAGGTATTAATAAACTGCTTCAATGGCGTCGACTTTTGTTACGTACCTATTACAATAAACAAATAAACAATTGAAGCAAATGAGGCGGTTCTTCTTTGATCCTATTACAAACCCCCCACCTTACTATACATCGCATTCGCGAAATTTTCGATTTTGTCATCTAGTATTTCCTAACTTTATTTAAAAGTGTTTCATCGTGATTTAAAGTAATTTTTGTGTGGGTTTTAATTGTCTGTTCGATTTCCTTTGGCGTCGTATGTAATATTCTCTTGTACATCCTACTACACCTGACTAAGCTCTGCTACGAACAAAGAGGAACGCAGCGCCATTTCTGCTTTAAATCTTCAGTTAAAAGTATGATGTCTTGTTTATGTATGTTTTGCTCAAGTGTTTTCTACGAAACAGAAGACAAGTTAAAAGTTTACCGAGCTATCTCTATCTGAGAAGCAACCTGCCATTTAAAAGTATGAGTGGATAAGCAACACACTAGGGTGAACCTTCCTAAATCAATAAATAACAATAAATTCTGAGCACCTCAACAAAATTATTCCTTTTTTTCTTTGAGACTATCGTCTTTCTTGTTGTTTAAATTCAATGTACTAAAAATACCAATTTTTTTGTTTTCAGTTTTTAACACATTATCAGGTCTGTAGTTTGGTGGCCTTCCGCTTGTTGCCTGTTTTTCTTCGCACATTAAAAAATATCAGCATTTGACATCGATGGCAACAAACAACTTAAGCTCTATGGTTCAGAAATGATTAAATTATCGGAATTCTGTGATTTGTTACCAGGCACATGGTAGGAAATATTGTAATTTATTTTATTTGTTCTGGAGTCACAAAAATCAAATACACAGCTAAACACTGTATAAGTTAACCACTCTAAACCCAGTTCACCCATTACTTCGCGCGAAGTGTATAAGATTTCACTTGAAACACGTGGTCTTCGTTGCGGCATGATTGGCCCATAGCGCATTGGAGCATATATTTTATGTTTTCACATTCAAACTTAACTTTGGTAGTGTTAATGCAACCCCATTTCGCCAGTTTCGTCTTGCACCTGCCTCTACTGTTCGCAATCCATTGTAGGACCGCCAGACGTTCCAGTCCTCTGCGCGACCAGGTGGCAAGCGGTCTGCAACTGTCAGTGGTCCCGAGATGTTGTGAACCCTCATTTTCCACAACTGTACTCTTGCCTTTTCAGGTGGCCCAAATAGTTCCCGCTATGTTGGCAGGAATCTTCTCCTGGACTTGAGTCTCTGGGCTGGTGTTGCATGGCCGTGCAGTGGGTGCGCGCTTTACTTTTGTCCTCTTTCTTTTCGCTGCCCCTTCTTTTCAGATACTGGGTGGTGCTATTCCTGAAAGATGATGAAACCTTTCCATTAGGGTGTACCTTAGGCAGCCTGCCATCGTCCTACAGATGTTATTTAGGGCCACATCCACTTGTTTGTCGTGAGATGATGAATACCAAACTGGGCATGCATATCCTGCAACAGAGTAACAAAGGGCCATTGTAACACAATTTGCATAAACTTATTCACAAAAACCTTTGTTAGGCATCTGTTCAGGCACGCGTCTGATTACTGCTGCGCTGCGTGTTACTGGCTTCTATTTTACTTCAGTTTAACGTCAGTTCAACACCTGGAATATTATATTTATCAGTCTGCGATTACAAAATCAAACGAATTACAGTGTTGACGTACTAGCACCACTTGTTTTTACTAATCCCACCAAGTGTGGTGGGTGATCGGTAATGCTTGAACCTTGCATTACGGAGGACGCGGGTTTGAATCTCCGTCCAGCCATGCAAATTTGGGTTTTCCATGGTTTCCTCAAATCACTCCATGCGAATGCCGGTATGGTTCCTTCAGATGACTATGGCTGAATTCCATCCCGTTCCTTAGCTCGTATCGTATCTCACCATTGATGACCAAGACGTGACGAGGCGCACAGCACTATTATGGACATATTATAATACAGGCAGAAAAGTAGTGATAACTGCAGTTATGTTTATATGGAAGAGATAAGATGTAAATTGCTTGAATATGGTGCTGTAGTATGGGGCCCACATTTTGATCTTCAAATACAGGAGTTGGTGAGGGTTTTCCAGGTGTATGGTGAAGAGGGTCATGAAAGTGCATAAGGCGTATATTGGTGTTGAGGCATGGAAAGATATTGATATAAGAATCAAAATTAATGCATGGAAGGGAAAAGATGACTATGACCAGAAGATGGCACTCGATTTCAGGCACAAGGATGTAGGAAGATCCTCTTTTTTTATTATTAGGTAAAGGTGTAGAAGATAAGGGGGTCAGATATTGGAATAAGTTATCAAGAGAAATTATGATGATTTACCAAAAACTCTGAAAGATTTTAAAGTTGAAATTTGTAGAGGGCAAATGTAGATGAGTACAGAAAGGGGTAAGATGGGTGTGCGCTTATTGCATTTTTTTAAAAAAATTAAAATTAAACTGAACATTTAAAGACAAGTTGTGTTTTTGGATCGTATCAAGCATCTAATAATAATGAACACTGAGTGTGACTAGTAGCAGAGAATAACAAGAAGTTAGAACGATACGGGGAACCCCTGTAAAGAAATCTGCTGGATAGACAAAAAAAAAAAAAAAAAATATGGTGCTGGATCATATACAGTATGGTAACATACGGGATGCGTAGATCCATGCATAAATCATAAAGATTCATTTCGGGTAAAATCAATCTGCTGAATCCGATATTTATTATGAATTGTTATGAGAAAATATAAATATGAGTTTCAGGGTTTGAAAAATGTAAAGCTTGTGTTTAAATGTAATCACTAGCTATTGTTAAAATAATGACAAGATAGTATTCGAAATCAGAAGGACAAGTTTATTTTCTTACAGGTACACATATACAAGACGAGCCTCCATTCGACGTCCATAATGTGTAGCGTATTCTCTGGTCAGAGGGGTTAATGAATGGAGCAAGGTAACAAAGAGTAAATACTTTCGTTTTCAAAGCCAATTGTGAGTAAAATGTCGAAAAGATGTAATAAGTGTTAAGTCTAGCCCCGAGTTTACATCTACCTCTACATAAAAGCATCAGTGCGCCATCTTATTTCTCTAATCTTATCACTCCTGTTGCAAGGTGACACTCTCGTTTCCTGCAGCCCGTATTGCATTACTTACGTTATCTTCGATGCTTTAATAATTCATCTGCATATTAATTAACATTTTTCAACCAAAAGAAACATTTATTGACTTCCCTTCACTAAACTATTTACACTTTTCTTGGTTGAAAAAGGAAGCTTTATACTTCAGACACAACTTACCAACTTCTTTCCATAACAACCAACCAAACAAAACATTTTTTATAAACTCGGAGAGAATATTTTTCCTGCGTTATTAGTCACAGGTTAATCAACCTCTATGGTTGTTATCTTACACTGTCACTGTGGCCCAAATAGGTTGGTGGACGTAGTCACTGCATTTTACAGCGCCAAAGAAAAGAGGGGATTAGTTCAGTGGATGTTCTTTTGGAAACGTCGTAATATTGTATGCGTCCCGAGACTATCAGTGGGTATTTAGAGCTTCTTCACTTTGTGGCAGGCTCGACGAGTCGAATCACTGTGCCGCAGTGCTGCTGTGACGTCAGAGCCGGCGATAGCGACTGGCGCGCACCTGGCGGGACGCCGAGTGACAGGCGCAGCCAGATAAACACGCGGAGGAGGCGGCGAGCGGGCGCGTCTGCATTCAGGGGCAGCCACAATGCCCGGCAGACAATAAGCGGCGCGGCGCCCCGTATCGCAAGCTAGGCTGCGGAATTATTTGGAGGCGCGAAAAGCAAGTCGGGCTACTGACAGAGAGGCGAAGCTATAGACAGAGGTATCTACGCGGCGACGGAGTGTAACATAGCCTGACGTGCAGTTCCCAAAGCACACACATCCACCATGGCGCATTAACAGCTGAGATGCGAATAGTATTAACCACAACACTTGGCCATGCGAATTATAACCGGCCGAAATGTGAGAATTCCATTACCTGTTACTAATTACTAATTACACTTTTAAAACTGCTCTGGAGGGGATTGTAAACGAGGGAAAAGGATAGGCCGGCAAAGGAATAAAATGATTGATGATATCATGGTAAATGGGAAATATATAGAGACTAAGAGAATGACAGAACAGAGGGAGGCTTGGAAAGCTGTCACTGTGCGTGGATCTCCTGAATAGCAGAAAACCCTTGATGATGATTTAAGGCCGCTTTCCCTTATGGGCCTGGCTAACGCCGGTAAGGTTGTCAATTTGACCAAAAAAATGGGGGTGAGCAGTAGCAAATGCCATAATTATTACGTGAATACGTGTTTGTTTAGCCAAACATGCAGTTAAACAACAAATATAATTTAGAAATTCAAGAGTAACTACTGCTCAGTATGTAACTACTGCTCAGTATGTAACTACTGCTTAACAAGTGTTTCACAGGAGGTGTAAAGAAGTCAAAAAGTCCAGACGGGTGAACTGTGGCCAGTCCACGTCCGTGAGTGGTAGATCCTTGGCGTAACTCCGTACCGAGTGTGGTGAGTGAGTGGTTAACGCTGTTGCCTCGCATTCAGAAGGACACAGGTTCGAATCCCCGTCAGGCCATCCACGTTTTGGTTTTCCATGGTTTCTCCAAATAACTCCAGGAGAATGCAAAGATGCTTCCTTCGAAAAGTCCACGGCCGAATTCGTTCCGGTTCCTTGTCCCAAGTCCTTTTCCGCCCCTAATGACCTCGACTAGGCGTAAAGCCATAAGCAAAAAAAAATAAAAAAATGCGTAGCTCCCTCTATCACACCGCTGGTTCAACGATTTCGTGGGCTGCGGTCCACATGGCTTTCTCTCGCTCGGCTTCCCACCTAATTGGGGTTTCCGACCGCTTTCCGCATTACCAAGGGGGTTTGGTTCAAATCTACCTGAGATCCATTGGATCTTCTTCCATTTTCTTGCTCTCTACTTTGATATTTTATCTTTTAAACTGTTACAGTTTTTTTTAAATTCCAGTTTATTCGGTCTTAAAATGAACATTTTTTTTTACTTATGGCTTTACGCCTTGGTGGCGTCGATGCCGTTAGAGCTGTGATGTGACTGGCGACAAGGCAAGGAACGGGAAGGAATTCGGCCAAGGTCTTTTGAATGAAGCATCCCGGCGTTCGCCTAGAGTGTTTTCTGGAAACCAGGGATAACCCATATGTCGATGCCCGGAAAGGGATTCGAACCGTCGCCCTCCCAAATGCAAGGCCAGAACGTTAACCGCTCACCCACCAGGGTCATGGGAGTGCATAAAGCGTATATTGGTGATGAGGCATGGAAAGATATTGGTGTGAGAATTGAAAGTAATGCATGGAAGGGAAAAGATGACCATGACCACAAGTTGGAACTCGATTTCAGGCACTAGGGTGTAGGAAGATTCTCTTTTTTAGCTAATGGTGTCAGGAATTGGAATACGTTACCAAGAGAAATGATGAATAATTTGCCAATAACATCGAAAGAATTTGTAAAGGGTAAATGTAGGTGGATGCAGTAAATAGGGAAGATGGGTGTTTATGGAAATTTCCACCGGAGCATGTGCTCCGTTGCAATTTCATTTATTTACTAAGGTAACTTTCATTTGTTGTTTGGTATAATAGAATTATCTATGGACAGAGAGCCCACCAAAAAAGACCGGTTCCGTGACGTCACAGTGCTGAAGGCACGATTACGAAGCTGGAATTTTGTTCGTATTAAGGATTAGCGATTGGGAAAATAAGATAAATTAAGTGTAAGGATGATGCCTTTTAATATAGTGTTACGACTTGTACAAATTAGTAAGTGAAAATCGCTGACAATGAATGTGTGAGAGACTCTTTGGCGGTATTAAGATCTGTGGAGTAGGCTTTGCTATGTTGTTCGTATTGTATTTATTTGAAAGTTGTAAAATAGTATAAATAAATCATTAAACGGTTAAATAACGGTAAAAAAAAAAAACACATTAAAATCATAGGAACCAGAATGAAAATTTTGTGAATAAAGAAACATTGGTGGTTAAACAACCTGGATAAAATGTACGACAGAAAGATTGAATTAAGTGGGAAAACTTTATACAATTTCAACGAGAAAATCATACCTCACTGGCGGGGAGACTTGTGTGTGTTTAAGCGGGGGTGGCTGCAGGGGTGTGTTGCCCCAGCTGCCACCCTGCTGTGTAGGTTTATGGCCCATAAAGGCGTCCACAGAATCACGGCGGCTGTAAAAATTTAATCTTTGCTACAGTTATCACTGAAGTTTATCACTTTTTAATGGAGTAATTAGCGCGCGACATTCTGTCCTGGGACCGCGGGCAGCCGAGTTTGTCACCGTAAAACGCGCCCGACAGGAGTTAATTCCATTCGCTTCCGAACATCTCTTTCTATTTAACTCGAACGCTAACAGGTCAATTTTGATTCTTGGGGCAAATGACGGTTTTTAAAGTCTTGCAGATATTTCGGTGGCTTTGTTCGACGGATGATCTAATTCCAATTTTTAACTGTCACTGTTACATTTACTTCGCTATTAACGCAATGGTGGTGTCAAACATATAATATATATGTATAACATATAATATATAATGCTATATAGAAGGATCAAAACTGTAGAGGACTCTAAACAGATGCAGGGTGATCTGGACAGGATATCCGGTTGGGTTGGTAAACATGGGATGAAGAAAAATGCAAAGAAGAGTCAGCTTATTAGACACACAATCAAAAATTTAAATATTGATTATGATTATAAGGAGGGGAAAGAATTGCTTGTTGAAGACTTGAAATGTAAATATGTTGGCATTACATTTGATAGCAAGCTTAACTGGGCAGGACACATTGGACAGGTAGTAGGTAAAGGTTCCAAAATTCTGCACTTGCTGGAGTGAGTGATGAGGGGATGCACGAGAGAAGTCAAGGAATTGGGTTACAAAACTTTGGTCAGGCCATTGTTTGAATATGGTAGTGTAGTATGCCACCCACACTTTGAGTATCAGATACAGCAATTTTAGAGGTGCAAAAAAAGGGCTGCTAGATGTGTTTCTGGAAATTACCGCAGAATGCAATCAGTAACAGATATGGTAAAAAAGCTGGAATGGGATTCATTGGTAGACACGAGGAGAGTGAAGAGGGTCATGGGTGTGTACGAGGAATATATTGGTGATTTGGCATGGGAACATATTGTTGAAAGAATTAAAAGTAATGCATGTAAGGGAAAAGATGACCATGACCACAAGCTGGCACTAGATTTCAGGCACAAGGGTGTGGGAAGATTCTCTGTTTTAGGTAAGGGTGTCAGTGATTGTAATAAGTTACCAAGAGAAATGATGAATAATTTACCAAAAAACCGATGAAAGAATTTAAAGTTGAAATTTGTAGAATGCAAATAAATTTATAGATTGGTGCAAGAAAGGGGGAAGATGGGTGTGTAGGGAAATTGCCACCGGAGCGTGTGCTCCATTGCAGTTTTAATTAAATTAAAAAAACGTTTGTGCATTAGAAGAGATCTGTCGGATGTGACTGGAGAGCTATCTTATTAACCCATAACCGGGGGGAACTGTCGTACAATCTACATCTACATATACACTCTGCAGTTCACAATATTGTGGGTGGAAGAGGGTGCTCAGCACCAAAACTAAACTCTTCGCTGCGTATTCCAATCCCGAATGATACGACGGAAGAAAGAATTCGTATAAGCACCAGTGCGGCACCTTATTTCTCTGATCTTATCACTCCTGTCGTTGCGACTGAAATAGGTTAGTGGACAAAGTATTTCAGCGCGTTCGTAAGTGAAAGTGGGTGTACGCATGTTTTATCAATAAATTCAAACGAAACGTGCGTCGTCTGTCTACCAGATACTCCCAGCCCAATCTACTAATCAGTTCCGTGGCGCTTTCGTAAGGACTGTATCAAGCGGTCACGAATTGGGCGCCTCTACTTTGATAAGTTTTGTTCATCGTTAGCATGATCAAATATGGAGCTTCGGATTTACGGCATCAGTCCTAGCTGACGCCAATAATGCTCCCAATTTAACTTTTTTATGGCTAACGTATGCGTATTGTCAAGTGATATAGCATGAAAAATTTCAGTTAATATAAAGCATATTTTTTAGCGTCTTTCCCAACAAGTCAACGATTTTATTGAAGTGATAAAGTTTTAGTATTGTTTATTTATTTATTAGAATAATCTATCGTAACGAATTATTATTAATTATTGTTAATTTTAAGTTGATTGTTTTATACATTTTACAACAGTAGTCTATAACAAGCCTCTTCATAAAGGGATTTAACAAAGATATGTTTTGTATACACAGACTGTTTTTTCTGGTAGTTTTTCAGTAGCGTTAGTTACCATAAGGTAGCTTTTTTTTTAAGGTAGATATTGTGTTTGGTAGTGATATATGTGGTAGAGTTTTCATGCTGTTGGGTTCGTAGTAAATGGTAGAGATGTTACTAGGTAGAATTGTTTGTTGGTGTGGTTGTTTTTTGGTAGGATTCCATTTTGATAGAAGTGTTGAATGGTAGTGATGTTCATGGTAGACCTGTTAATGTGCCCTTCGATTTTTCTGGAATTCTTTTTCAATATTTTCTGAAAACTTTAGCATTACTTTTGACATTATTTAAATCTAAATTTGGCATAAAATATTTTTTTTAGAGTTGGCAGCACTGGACGCCAAGCGTATTATACCTACTGCCAGGTCGTACTACGTACTGAACAGGAAGGTTAAGTGTTGCCATCTGTCTGTCGAACGTGTAACTCTGGCTCTTTTCTCACCAAACGGTTTTGCCCGAACGGTAGACACTTGAACGGTGCAAATCCGAAAGGGCATCCACGTTTACAATACCGAGGGAGGTAGTGTAACGGTTAGCGTTCTGACCTCGCATTCGGGAGGACGGCGGTTTCAATCCCCGTCCGGGCATCCAGATTTGGGTTTTACATGGTTTCCCAAATCACTCCCGGCAAATTCCGGGATGCTTCCTTCAAAAGGCCATGGCCGAATTCCTTCTCATTGCTTGCTCCCCATCCTTTCCTGTCTCTAAAGACCTCGCCGTTAGAGAGACGTAAAGCAGATATATTATTATTATTATTGCAGCTATATCGATCCTTTTTTCAGGATGTAGCCTCTTTAAGCCTGATGAGCTATATATTAGAATTTAATTCTACATAGTTTTGCTGTAGATCTTTCCAGGCCGATCGATCCTGAGCCACCCTCTTCCAGTTCACGCCTGTAACTCGACGTATATCCTTATCCAAGCGATCCGGGGGTCTTCCTCTTGCTCTTTTCAGGTTTCTCGGTATCCAATCCAGCACTATCGTAGTCCATCTTTTATCTCTTTTGCGATCAACATGACCAGCCCATTGCCATTTTTGGGTCATGACTCTTTTTAAGATGTCTGTTACTTTAGTTATTGAACGGATGTGCACGGCCCTTTTCCTGTCTCTTCTTGTAAACCCTAGCATTGCTCTTTCCATACTTCGCTGGGCAGTTCTCAGTTTTTGCTTCGTGTGGCTATTTAGGGTCCAAGTCTGGCAGGCATATGTGAGGACCGGTAATACACATTGTTCAAATACCTGTTTCTTAAGATGTACTGGCATGTTAGATTTAAAACTATGGAATTTCTTCCGTATGCTCTCCAGCCCAACTTTATCCGTCTGTAGATCTCAGGCTTTGAGTCGCCATTCATATTGATCAGTTGGCCAAGATAGATGTACTGATCTACGGACTCAATACCAGAATCTTTCATGTCTGCCTTTTCTTTATCTTTTTCTGCCCATTTGTTTTGCATGATTTTGCTTTTTGATATATTTATTTTAAGGCCTACTTCACTGCACGCTGCCTCTAGTTCATTTATCAGTTCTTTGAGCTCTTCCAGACTGTTTGAGAGTAAAACTATATCATCAGCGATTCTTAAGTTTTTGAGACTTCTTCCATTTATTCTCAAACCTCGGTTTTGCCATTGGATTTTTGACATTGCCAACTCTAGGACTGATGTGAATAGCTTTGGGGATATAGAGTCTCCTTGTTTTACCCCTCTTTCTACTGGGAACTCTTTGGTGACTTCAGCCATGTTGACAAAGGCAGTGGAAGTGGTGTAGATGTTGTACAGTAAGTCGATATAGCCGGGATTCACTCCTTGTTCTAAAAGGGCTTGCATGATTGCTGAGTGATGGACTGAATCAAAAACTTTTTCAAAATCGATAAAGGCCAAACAGAGGGGCATCTGGTATTCATTTGCTCGACTTATTACTTCGTGGATGACTTGGATGTGATCTACTGTGCTGAATCCTGACCTAAAGCCAGCCTGTTTAATTGGTTGCGCTGTGTCCAAGGTGGAACTGATGCGGTTATTGATGACCTTTGTAAACACTTTGTATATGATAGGAAGGAGGCTGATGGGGCGGTAGTTTTGAATATTGTAACGACTGCCCTTTTTGTGTAGCAACACAATCATTGCTTTGTTCCAGCTGGATGGGATATTTCTCTCTTCGAGGCATTGTGAAAACACCTTAGCTAGGTGTTTGTAGGTTTCTTCTCCAGTCAATTGGAGTACGTCAATAGACAGTCCGTCATAACCACTAGCTGATCCTTTTTTTCATTTCATTCACTGCCCTTCTAACTTCATATGGGAGGACTTCAGGAGTTGGTGAGTCTGGGCTTGATGTCATTAAAGGATTTTCATCTTGCTTGCTGTATAAGGACTGATAGAAGTTCCTGATATGAACCAATACTGCCGTTTTGTCTGTATATATATATATATATATAGTTTACACTGTGCGGCTTTTTTCTATCATAAGCTCCGTGTTGTTGATTTGTGTGTTGTTTAATGGAATTATTCGCTTGCGATTCTTTATAATCAATGTTATACAACCATCGACGAAAGATATATATACATACTAGCTCGTACCCGCGACTTCGTACGCATGGATTAAGAATTTTTTTGCCAGAATCAAATATAGAAAGTTGTTGGTAACGAAGGATTGGTCCCAAACAATATCGAGTCGGAATAATATGACAGGAAAGCTATCACTATATCACTGTACCGTCGAACCTGTCTCTTGAAGAGAATCAATTTCCAACATATTTCTGTCACCATTCGATAAGGCCTCAAAATTTCGTGACTACAATTATTAATCATACTGGAAAAAATATCCTGCACCCTTCATACAGATTTCCTTATAAAATTCCATCACAACGTTATAGCCATTTAGTCGTCAAAACGTAACAAAAAGACAGAGATTTACTTCCGTATTCATAATAATATTACTATGGTTCACACTCACACACTGACTTGCATCATTATAACGTAAAAAAGTATACACCTACAACATTGCAAGACTACTTACGATTTGCCTCGCATTGCACCCCTAACCTTCTAATATCTACAGTTTAACATTCAATCCGAATAACCTACGTCCCAGGCCTGACTCTTACGATTAAAAACAATTTTAAAAAATCTTAGCCTCCACAGAGATTTGAACCGGAGACCACGACGTTCGTAAGCAAGTGCCTTAACCACTAAGCTGCCAGTCCACTAAACGGAAACACGGTACGGAGACGTCCGTATCCAACGTGTCTGTCTATCACCGTAAGTTATGAGACAACATGTGTTATTTATACAGATAATTTTTCAACCAAATGTAGACAGTATTTTTCTCCTTGTTTCAAAGGATAAGTGTGCAAAGTTTCATCGAGATCGGATGCAAACTGTGGATTTGTATGAAGAACTAACAAACAAACATACATTCATCTTCATATATACATATATATATATATATATATATACCTTTTGTGCATCCTATACTATACTATACTATTCTATATTCTTGAAAGAGGCCATTAAGATATTGACACTGCACCTACTAGCTATTACACAAAGAAAGAAGAGACAAACTATTATGAAATACTTCATCACTTCAAAATAAACTAGCTGTGCTGCAAGTCATATTCAGACGAATACTTGTTAAATGTACAAAAGCACGGCATGTATTACAGCCATCTATACCACAATACATTCGTAAACTGCCTGTGTGTGTTTGTGTCTTTGCTACCGCACCGCATAAAACTACTGAACCAGTTTCAATGGGTTTGATAGTTTGAAATCGTATGGTGCAGGTTACAATCTGCAGTAAATGTTATGGATTTAGGAGACCAGGAAACGCAACAAGAAATGACAATTCGTTCGTTCGTCCAGGAAACAGATAAGCGCCTCAGGTGAATGCCATATTGCGAGATACACACCAAAGATCATCTGTATATATAAAGATGAATGTATGTATATTTGTTTGTTTGTACTTCATACAAATCCACAATTTTCATCCGATCTCGATGAAACTTTGCACAATTATCCTTTGAAACAAGGAGAAAAATACTGTCTACATTTGGTTGAAAAATTATCTGTATAAATATTACATGTTGTCTCATAATTTCGAAATACTACTGAACGGCGATAGACAGACGCTCTACTGTTTTTTTCGTGTAGCGGTCATGTAGCTCAGTGGCTAAAGCACTAGCTTACTAATGTTTGGGTAGTGGTCTCCGGTTCAAATCTCCGTGGAGGCTAAGATTTTTAATTTTTTTGTTCGTAAGAGTCACGCCTGGGCCGTATGTTATTCGGATTGAACGTTAAACTGAACATATTACAAAGTTAGGGGGTGCAATGCGAAGCAAATTATAGATAGTCTTACAATGCTGTAGGTGTACACTTTTTTACGTTATAATGATTCCTCAGGTGTCGTTCGCAGTCAGAGTGTGTGTGTGTGTGTGTGTGAACCGCAGTAATAATACTATAAATACGGAAGTAAGTCTCTGTCTTTTTGTTACGTTTTGACGATAAATGGCTATTTCGATATTGATGGAATTTGACAAGAAAATCTGTTTGAAGGGCACAGGACATTTTTTCCCGAATGATTAACAGTTGTAGTCACGAAATTTTGAGACCTTATCGAATGGTGACAGAAATATGTTGGAAATTGATTCTCTTCAAGAGACAGGTTCGATGGTAGAATGATATAGTGATAGCTTTCCTGTCATATTATGCCGACTCGGTGTTGTTTGGGACCAATCCTTCGTTACCAACATCTTTCTATATTCAATTCTGGCAAAAACTTTCTTAACCACGCGTACGAAGTCGCGGGTACGAGCTAGTTCTAAATACACATAAACATGAACGTGGTGGGTGAGCGCTAAAGCTCTGGTCTCGCATTCGGAAGAACGCGGGTCTGAATCCCCGAACGGCAATCCAGACTTGGGTTTTCCTTGATTTCCCCAAATCACTCCAGGCGAATGCAGGGATGCTTTCTTCAATAAACGCCCATGGCCGAATTCCTTCCCGCTCCTTGCCCCAGCCCATTCTCGCCTCTATTGACCTTGACGTCGGCGAGGAGAAAACCAAATACTCCAACCTTCGGTTTCTGTTAATATCGTATTTCTGATATGTAACTCTGGTGTGTTGCTACGTTTTTGTTGATACGTCTAGTATTAGTGAAACTGTATCTCGACTATTATAAACCTGTAAGCCCGATACAACTGTCCCCTTCTCCAGGCATCACGAAAAAACCAGCAAACCAATATATATGGGATTTTCACTGTTATGAAGGCACTTGATCCGGCTTAAAATCAGCGGTGTATCTTTTAACATTACCTGTCCAGAGTATGGAGGAAGATATAATTCATTCGTCCCGACATAGGGACCGATCGTGGTGGTGTAACGGATAGCGTTCTGGCCTCGCATTCGGGAGGACGGCGGTTCGAATCCCCGTCCGGGCATCCAGATTTGGGTTTTCCATGGTTTCCCCAAATCACTCCAGGTGAATGCCGGGATGCTTCCTTCAAAAAGGCCATGGCCGAATTCCTTCCCATTCCTTGCCACCATCCTTTCCCGTCTCTAAAGACCTCGATGTTAGAGAGACTTAAAGCAGAAAAAAAAAGAACTTGATAGGGAGCACAAATCATACTGGATATCAAATGAACACTATTCCTTCTGTTTTTTTTTTTTTTTTTTATGCAATCTTCCGTCCCTTCCTAACTTCCGCTAACCTCTTCATCTCAACATACACCTTACAACCCACGTCCCCAATTATCTGCTTCTTGTATTCTAATCTCTGTCTTTCTCTGCAGTTCTTACGTTCACCTGTTCCCTCCACTGACAAATTAACCAATCCTGTATGTCTCAGAATATGACCTACCAGCCTGTCTCTTCTTTCTGTAAGCCACTTCCACAAACTTCTTATCTCACCCATCATTTACAAAATTCGTCCATTGCGTACATTTTGTGTCCGCTTAATTTCTAACATTCTTCTATTGCACCACATTTCAAAAGCTTCAATTTTCCTTTTTTTCTGGTATTCCTAATGTCCATGCTTCTCCACTATGAAGTGCTGTCCTAGATCATTATTTAAAACTAAAAGATTTCTCCTTTTCATGAAGGCTCTTTTCGCTAGTGCTATTCTTCTTTTAACATCATTCCTGCTTCGGCCATCAGTTGTAATTTTACTTCCTATCTAGCAGAATTCACTTACTTCTCCTACTGCATCCGATCCTATTTTTATATTTAATCTTCTGTTATTGGTATGATTTCCGCTATATTTGATCACTTTTGTCTTGCTTTGATTTATGTTTGGTCCTTCCTTCAGTACTTTGTTCATGATAGTATCTTCTCAATATCTCCAGCCTTTTCTGCTAACAAGACAATGTCATCAGCATTTCGTAGCATAGATTGTTTCTCCCTGAAAATTTTCAATTTCTTTTTTGACTTCACTTATTGCTTCCTCTACATACAAAGTGAATATTAATGGAGATATACTACAACCTTGTCTCACACCCATTTTAACTGATGGATGTCTCTCATGGTTAAATACTTTTATTATACCAACTTGATTCTTTTATAGTTTATAAAGTATTCTTCTATCTCGATATTTTGGACATGACTTCTTTAAAATTTTTTAACTTCTTGTCCCACCTAACATTATCAAAAGCTTTTTCTAAATTAGCAAAATCCATAAAAGTATCTTTGTTTTTCTTGATCCGCCCTTCATATATTAATCTTAAAGCAGAATTGCTTCTCTTTTGCCGCGGGTTTTCCTGAACGCAAACCGATGTTCACCTACTAATTATTTTACTACCCTGTCCATTCTTCTTGTATATTATTATGGTCAGTAATGTTGAAGCATGTGACGTTAGACTTATCGCGCGATAATTCTCACATTTGTCGACTCGTGCTTTCTTCGGAAGTGTGAAGATGACACTTTTATAAAAATCAGCTGGAATTACTTCCTGTTTCACAACTTTTTGATATCAGGTTGAACAATATTTGGATTCCTTTTTCTCATAGGTATACAGAACGTTGAATAAACGGTAAACATTTTTCATAGCACTACGTCAAAGATCAACGCTCCGATAAGCGTACGGGGATTGTGGGTTTTAATTTTCGTTAAAGGATCGAAAGATAGGGCATTACTATATTGTGCTAGTAAAGAAAAACAAAAGCGAGCTCATTACCGCGCACACGAAAATCCGTCGTGGTGAATGCAGTGGGAAAATGCTAATGAATTATAGTCGGTGGTCTGATGACGATTAGGCTCATTGTTTGTGTACAGCGCTTGGGTCACGACAATGTTGATTTAATTATGCTGGCGAGGGTAAATAGGAAATCTATCTAGCTTCCAGTAAGTTAAAACCAAAAACAGCCAAAACACACGCTCTGTTGTCCATCCTGTTATACTAACAATCTCTACTGTTTATATGAGACGTCTGAACTGAAGATTCTCATGATACTAGTAACGAAACGTTTTGTGATAACTAACTTTCGTTCAGTACCACTCTAGAGGGACGTTCTGGCTGTGCAGCGAGTGCAAACCGGACGCTACCGTCGGCAGCAACGCAACGGCCGAAAATCCTAAACAATTGCCGCTCGGCTGCAGGCGGCTATGGCGCGATATTCATTTGTCCGCGACCGTTGCCGCGCGCAATTCGTTTCGTCTATTGGCGTGCTCTGATTGGCGCCCCGCCAATGAATGCCAATTATCCCGCCCGCCGGATTATCTTAAATTTTATGAATAAAACATGGCGGCGCGGCGCAACAAAAGCGATAGGCGGCTCTGCCGTTTTGTTTCGCATGAATATAAAACGGCGCTGCCCAGGGAGTCCATCGGTTCCGCTCATCTGCAGGTTAAAATCAACAAAACAGCGCGCCGGAGCAATGCCAACCAGGTCGACACAAAAGGTAACGTACCCGATACAACGAGGTACAACAATTTACGCGAAACGGTATAAACAATACATTGTCAACCACATTCAACCTCCTTCGTATGAGGAGTAAATGATTTTGGATGCACTTAAATAGTGCGTCTCGGTAAGTTGTGAGGGTACTGGGTTCATTTTTAACTTCTCCCTCAATGTTTCATTAATAAAAATAACTTGCATTTATTTTTCAATTCCCGTATTTCTTCTATAGATCTACATCAATTATCTATATCTAATCTTAATATATCAGATTACCGTTAATGAACAAATCAAACAGTATTAATCTGGCCATATTTCCGCAGTTGTTGAACAATAATTTTATAAATAATTCCGTCAAAAACAACTATTTGATGAATTTTGTTTTTATTTGATTCCCCAGACGCGTTTCGCCCTTGTGGAATACCACTTATATCTGTGCGTACAGTGTGTACATAACACTTTACAGCCACTGAAGATGTCCTACACCACATGGGCGAAACGTGTCTGGGGAATAAAATAAAAACAATAAATTTCACCAAACAGTTGTTTTTGCTGAATTATTTATAAAATTATCAATCAAACAGTCGTCATTACTTCTCAGTTTTCTCAACAAGCCCCAATGCTTTTATAAACATCAGATCAAATGATTTAAGTTTCACAATTTTACAACTATTATCAATTACTTATCCTTTGTTTGATCTAGGTACATATGTTTTCTGTAAAAAATAATATTAGTGTATTTATTAGTACAGTCGTGGTCTTCTTTATGACCTCAGGCTTGTACTTTCAAGTACTACAAGAGGCAACTTCAAACAACCAAAATCAATTTTCATTAACTCTTCCGACATACGAACATCTTTATTCCTCTTCCCCTAATCGTTTGTAGAAACGGCAAACCAAAGATTCTACTTTTCCCTTTACACCTTCAAACTTTTTTTTTTTTCATAACTACAGATGTAGGACAAAATAATACGGACACCTGTGAAAAAGTATGACGTATTTCATACCTGCAGTACAGCCGCGCCACCTGCAATAGAAGTCTGCCACCTAGTGAGCGTGTAGAGGAAGGTATCAGTCTCTCAACAGCAGTCACCTGCGTTGCATGCGTCTATCGAACTGTCTGTGATAAGTTGAAATGTCAGACCTGTCAGAATTCCAAAGAGGAATGATTGTCGGAGCGCGTTTAAGTGGAGCATCGGTTACGGAAACATCAAACCTTATGGGGTTTGCAAGGAGTGCGGTATCAGCCGTTATGACAGCGTACACTAACGAGGGTAAGACGGCGTCTTCAAAGCACAACAGTGGCCGAAAGTCAAAGCTTACTGATAGGGATAGACGGGTCTTGAAGCGCATAGTAGCCCGAAAGCACAAGCAATCGTTATCCGAGATAACATCCGAAATGAACAGTCATCTCCAGGACCTCGTTTCAACAAAAACTGTCAAAAGGGAACTTCATGCTGCGAACATTTATGGCAGAGTGGCAATTCGTAAACCCTTGGTGACAGCAACTAATGCTTTCAAGCGACGCCAGTGGTGCAGAGATCACAAAGGCTGGTCCCCACAGCAGTGGCAACAGGTAATATGTTCAGATGAATCGTCATTCACCCTTTTTCAGACGACCGGACGCGTGTATGTCTGGAGAACGCCCAGAGAAGCGATTAATTCTGAATGCCTCTTGCCGACTTTGAAGCATGGTGGTGCAGGAGGAATGGCTTAATATACCTCTGTCCATGACCTTTATGCATCTATCTCACGTCGCACTAAATCTGTACTTCAGTCAAAGGGTGGTCCAACCCCCTATTAATAAAGATTTTCCATTATTTCACAGGTGTTCGTATTATTTTGTCCTCCCCCTGTATGTTTTATTTAAAACGTCCAGCAATTACATTTTTGCTATATAGTTTTGTGATCTCAAAGTGACTGATTACATCGCCTGGCCTGACGTGAGTCCAATTGGATTCCTCCGTATCTGAATTATTACTAGATAACATGTAAAAAGGTCAGGTATGAGCTAAGGTATTGATAATAATAATAATGGTAATATAGTTTTAAATGTGTTACTAGTAGTATAACAGGGAAAAGGATATGAGAAATTTATGCAGCGTTCAGAGAGAGTCAGATGGCATCTTTCCCGTCGTCGGTTATGATATCTTGTGGTAGGCGATACGTTTTTAGACGTGGTTGTGTTGTTGATCTGCGGCCTAGATTGTAGTACTGTGCTCCAGGAGTTGCTTCTAGGCTATTTAAAAGATTTTTGCATAGTTCATAATGTACGTTTTAATAATTTGGAGTCCAGTTTCGTATAAACCATGGTGCTTTTAAGATAGTGATGAGAAGTTTGTTTTGTAGGGACTGTATTCTTTGTAGTTTGGATGGAGCGGGGGATGTATATAACATGGCGGGTCGGATCAGTGATTTGTAGAGTAACAGCCCGCTTACGATTTTAAGTGAGCTTCTCTTATTCAGAAGAGGATAGAGTTTGCAGATGCGAATATAGGCTTCGGATAGTTTCTGATTAATGTGGTAGTTCCATGTAAGTCTACGATCCAAGTGTACGGTAGTCCTAGATATTTTATTGCTTTATCTGCTGGATGCCATTCTATTTCATCGCCGTTGATTTTGAGTTTTTTTGTATTTCTCGGTTGGCGGAGTGTGAAGATTTTGGCCTCGCATTTTGTAGTAATCAGCTTTATGTGCCATTTTTTCAGCCATTCGGAGAGTACATTAAATGACTGTTGGATTTTTATCACTGCTACGTCGATATCTGTGACTTAAATAGCATAATCAGTTTATACAATCACAAATATCTTACATGATTTTAACACTATTTTCTGTAAATAGAGAGGTTAGGTACCTCACATGGTTAAGACCTTTGTTAGCTGTTGGTTACAGAACAACAAAAAAAACGAGAATTGAGAATTTCAACGGATTGGTTCGTTTGGTTGGAAAGTATTGTCACTGTACAGTCTCCGCTGTACAGAATATAAGTCGTATCATACTTATTGTAAGTTAACTGTGTTACATAGATGTATGTTACTGCGGAAATGCTGGGAAACACTACCACAGTAGAACTAAAATCCATGAATTTACAACGTGATACGAATGTACCAATTTGCAGTTCAATAAACCAACCAATGAACATTATTGATGTGATAGGAAAAAATCTACAACATTATAGGAAAAACGTAATCATAACTAATAATTACACGAACTCAAATCTTAGAAATTCACAAGCACATTAAATTCATGAAGCACATTAAGGCTGTACTGCTTTCTGACGAATTTTGGTGAAATTCGGTGATTACCGTTCAATGTTGAATGGAGCGTGAAGCGTCTTGAAAAAACGGATTTCTACAACTACTTAAAGATGGCTCTCCAAACACGGTGCTAAGAAGGTAATTGGGAAAGCAAACCGCATGCTGCGTTTCCAAGTTCCTAATTTAAAACAGTGTACATCGATTGTATACAACGCACTAGTGGGTCACACTTAGAATATTGTTCCTCTGTATAGAGATCCCATCAAAAGAGGTTAATAGAGGTATTGGATAAGGTCCAAAGAATAGCCGCCCGATTACTGACAGGTATATAGAGCTTGAAAGAAAGCGTAGGTACGATGTTGATGGAGTTGGTTTTGGAAGATCTTGAATACCGTAGGTGTTGCTCTCGTCAGAAACTAATTGAAAAGTTCACGACAGACATGTTTCAGGATGGCAAAAACATGTTTTACAACCAGCAGCATTCATATCTAGTAATGACCGAGAAAATAAGGGAAATCGGAGCCAAAACCGATTACTTTCTATTCTCATATTTTCGACGAGCTATTAGGGAATGGTATAGGGAAGATTTGTCGACCGAGAAAACATAGAACCCTACAGTAGAAATCATGATCTGGTATTTCCATGTTTTTTTTATATATATAACTTGAGGTAAATGCTGGGATGGTTCTTCAAAATAACCAATGGGAGCCTCCTGTCATATCCCGCATATCCCCTTTCATGAATGAACCATCACACATTAGGATAGCTGTAATGTACTCTCTACGACGCACTTTTAGAGAATCGCAAAGTAACAGAAATATACTTGCGGCTTGAGTCGTGATGGTAAGTTGGCGTCTACCAGAGATATACAAAATAATTTTTAAAAAGCATTTAAATACAAACTGAAAATACGTTATTGTTTTTCTATTTGAAATACAAAATACAAAATGGTTTGAAATGTTAATATTTAAATATAAAATAGGTATTTTAAAAATATTTTTATTCAAATAAAATACTTTTTTGTCCGTTTATTATGTATGTTATATTTTTCAGTAATTCATGTATTAACACTATTATTAATTCAAACAACTCATACATCATGTTCCATCTATTGAGGCCATATTATAATACCATGTTCTACAGAAGCAGAAATTGCCCAAAAAAAATCATTACTTTGTAGGAACACCTTTTTACTGATGCATGTTTATTCATGAAACCTAAACTAGAATAATTATCCTTTAAATATTGCAGTATTTCTGTAGTAGTGTTTGTATCGTTACTGCCACAGAAGAATCTGAGCCCTCTACAAATACATAACAAGATTCATTTCTTTACTTTTTCCCCTGTTATATTATGTGTACATTAATCTTTTTTTTTACTTATATTTATTACCTCAGAAACAAAAACATAGTCTTCTTTTATGTATTCTCTGCTCTCTCGGCAACAGTTTGAGCTTAACAAAAAAAAGGATAAAATTCACATGGCAACACGTTATCATTTTTATTCGGTTCTTCTAATTGATAACGTCTTCTAACCCTTCCCTTAGTTATATCTATGAACACACCACAGTATTCAGGATTATCCTTTTGTAAACTGCTTAGCACTCGTCACATTCTAATTAATTCTGGCAGTAAACATTCATAGGAGGTACCTTTGTGCCCTAACTTCTAATGTCTTACACTTACTTACATTTAGATAAATTCAGTCCACCAAACGAACAAACATGGCATAAAAACAAGCAAAACAAACGCAACACATGGTAGACATGACAGCACCGTTGTTGTTTGTGTAACAGCTCAAGTTGTTATTTGACTTTTGTCTGGTAGGTGTCAATAGTTTGAATGCGGTGATAAATCAATATACATCGGAGATAATGTCAGTATGAAATAAAAAGTATTAAAAAATAAGACCGAGCGTGGCGGGTGAGCGGTAACGCTCTGGCCTCGCATTCGGGAGGACGTGGGTTGAAATCCCCGTCTGGGCATCCAGATTTGGGTCTTTCATGGTTTTCCCAAATCACTCCAGGCGGACACCGGGATGCTTCCTTCAAAAGGCCATGGCCGAATTCCTTCCCGTTCCTTGTACCCAGTCCTTTCACGCCTCTAATGACCTCGACGTCGACGAGTCGTAAAAAGCCATAAGCAAAAAAAAACGAGCATTCCCCGTTCGCGATAGACAGGTCCAGCTGATCTATCGGCGGGAAAGACCGAACTTTCTTTTTAGAATACTCCATCTTTTCTTCTATAGGAACACATTGAATATAGGTCAAATTTTCGTCTTCCTTCACACTACGTGTTTGCAGTATCCAGAGATTTTGTTTGACTTTGTGGGAGATGTTCTTTGGCGGTAGCGTCGAGCAGTCGAGCTTCTCATAGAATATCGAAAGACTCGCCACTTGCTGAGAATAAATAACATTTGTTTTGTCTCTATTAATTAATACGGTAAAATTAAAGCTGTTGAACCACACCGCCTATTCCGAAAGTCTTCTCCGTGTTTTATTGCAGTCCGTGAGAGTGGCTATTACAATGTTATCTTTGTCCGCAGTTTTTTGTTTATACAACTTCCGCAGTTCCCGCACGTCCCTATATGGTGCTGTGCCGTGGATTCAATTCCCGTAAAAAAACCAAACAGAGATTCTATCATTCTCTGTCTTGTTTTACTCAACAGCAAATTTACATATCAAAACACATTGTTTATTCTATTTGCGCGATACGTCCTGCGGACATTTTAACTGGATCATAATGGAGGCCGGTGCTGCCATCTGGCGGAGGACCATATGAACTGTGTAATGTATTTTGAATGTACTCGCATTATTAACTAGGTATTGACCCAAGGTTCGGTCGCATGCTCTGTTAAACCAACATTGTCAATAACTAAGGCGACCAATCGTCCTCCCTCAGGCAGGACAGTCCTCCTTTCGTGGTTTTTGTCCTTCCTCAAAAAGTGTCCTCCTACCTGTCCTCCTTTTCGATATTTTGAAACTAATCTTTTGATCTCTGTATTGAGAGACGCCGCGCCGAACTGTTACGCGTCAAGTGACGGTGCAGTTCGCAAAGAGGCGATTAGGAAACGAATGCGCAGGACATAGGAGAACTTCACATCTCACATTATTTCTTTCTTTTAAGTGAATATTATACTCAGGGAAGTACAATTCACGTTTTATTAATTCAATCTTATGCAACCATGTTTTCATCACAAGTGTAAAATAATTTAATAATTATTTAATTTAAATATAGATATATATTTAGTTAAGTTTTACCGCTTTTGTATTAAAGTTTTAGTTTTAATTATTAATTTTATTTATTCGTAATGTGCTTGAATCGTTCGTGGAGCGATATATTTTATTTTTAATTTCATTTAGGGGTGGAAAAAATCAAGAAAGAGGAAATACCATTTCAACGATTAATTGAGAAAGGAATTTCCGTTCCTCATATCAAAGATAGACACCATCGTTTTCTGATGTTTTTTGCAATATTTTTGACAAGTGAGAAATCAAGATTGAAAGTTAATACTCTAGCTGGAGCTCTTATCTGAAATTCAATATGCAGGATATTTCTTAATCCAAAATTTCCATTATATTATTAGAAAATTATATATTGTCAGAAAACATTAATCCAATGGAAAAAAACTCGTTTGAATTAATAAAATGTTTCGTTTATTTACGTTGTATTCGTTTCTTAAATTTATTCTTCCTACTTTTCATTGAAAAAAAATTAGTTCGTCCTCCTTTCATTGTAAAAAAAAATGTTCACCTTACAATAACCACATGATCCGTGGCCACTGTGGCTTACAGAATGCAAATTCTTTTTGCATGGATGGTCTCCACAACAAACTGAAACTTCAATCATCCGAATAAAACAGTGACGCTCAAACGCTGAAATAACTTTAAACATTTCGACTAGACTAGTTCGTGGACACTTTTAATTTCTTAGATTTTTTTTTTCTTTTTTTTTTTCCTGTCGTCAGGCTTTCGACTAGTTTGATGCGATCCTCCTTCCCTTCCTATCCTGTGCTAACCTCTTCATTTCGACATACCCCTTACAGCTCACGTCCTCAATTATCTGTATCATATATTCTAATCTCTGTCTTCCTCTACAGTTCTTACCTTCGACTGTTCCCTCCACTAACAAATTAACCAATCCAGCATGTCTCAAAATATGACCTACCAGCCTATTTCTGTAAGCTTCTTCCATAAACTTCTTTGCTCACCCATCATTTCCAAAAACTCGTTCATTTCTTACTTTGTCTGTCCACCTAATTTTCAGCATTCTTCTGTAGCACCACATTTCAAATGCTTCAAGTTTCTTTCTTTCCGGTATTCCTAAAGTCCATGTTTCGCTACCGTAAAGTGCTGTGCTCCACACAGAGTTTTAAGAAGTTCTTTCTAATTCCTTGATCAATATTTGAAACTAAAAGATTTCTCTTTTTCGTGAAGGCTCTTTTTGCTAGTGCTATTCTGCTTTTAACATCATTCCTGCTTCGGCCATCGGTTGTAATTTTGCTTCCCGAGTAACAGAACTCACTTCCCCTGTTGCATCCGATCCTATTTTTATATTTAATCTACTAGTATTGGTATCATTTCTACTACATTTCATCACTTTTGTTTTGTTTTGATTTATATTCAGTGCAAATTCTTCCTTCAGTATTTTGTTCATGCCATTCAATAACTTCTCAATATCCTCAGCCCTCTCTGCTAACAATACAATGTCATCAGCAAATCGCAGCATACTGATTTTTTGTCCCTGAAAACTTATGCCACATGGAAATTTTTCTTTGACTTTCTTCATTGCTTCTTCTACATACAAGTTGAATATTAACGGGGATAAACTACAACCTTGTCTCACGCCCTTTTTAACTGATGCATGTCTCTCGTGACTATTTAGTTATTAGACATTTTCATAATACAGTAGGCCAGGGATTATCTTATATTTAAGTTAGTAAAACGCCATTTTGTTAAGATTAAAGCCTCGTTCACACCTTCAGACATCGTACGTGTCAGACACGTATCGGCACAGATGATTGCGTACTGTATGTATAGGCGTGTTCACATCCACCGCACGTGAGCGCAGCGTGTCCGTGCAGACACGTGCCGGCACCGAGCAGCATTGTCGGAAAGAATGTTTCGTCTGAGCCGGCACGCGCCTGAGTGGTTAGTGCTTAGTATGAATGCAGCAACGTAACCGTACGGACAATATACCATCTGCACGGGCGTAGCTACTATGGGGCTAGGCGGTGCAGTGCACCGGGGACCCTACGCTCAGGGGGCCCCCAAGCATACCTCAAGGGGCCCCAAAGCGCAGTTTAGAGGGCTCACGAGCCATCTCCGCAAACTGGCGACCTTTTTTTTTTTTAGCTCTACCGTGGTCTAAAGGGGCCCCTGAGACACAGGAAGACCCCCACTAAGGGTCCTCGCTGCTCAGAGGGGCCCCAACCACTGCTCAAGGGCCCCCATCCTCAGCTCAGGGGGCCTATACCAGCACACGAAGCAAAAAAAAGGTCGCACGTCTGGCCTGAGGGCCCAAAATAAATTTTTTGCACCGGGGCCCTTGTTGACCTAGCTACGCCACTGACCATTTGATCTAATAAAACAAGTTGAATAACCAAAAATTAACCGAGTCAGTTAACGAATAAATATTGCTTTATAACTTGATAATAGATACAGTGATAGTAAACGTAAAGAGATTCCAGTAACTATTTACGTTCCGCAGCATGATATGAATCGCAAGGTTCAGAATTACGAAATGATTTTCATAACACACCGTCACCACAAACACCATCATAAGTATCACTTGAATCCAACAAGGCTCTATTAATAATGACTTAGAACTACTAGGATTCCGCAATATTCAATAACGAGGGGTCCGAGGATTAGACAGTAAACATTTAGGCTATATTCCGATGTATGCCTCAAAATTAAACTAATCTTGTTATGTAGGTAAGAGTACCCAAATCAAATTTTATACCAAACTTTTACAATTGTAAAGTTATACTATGTTTTAAATTAATTAGAAAAAGATTTAGCTCAAACAAACGGCTACTTTTTCTTTTGGTGATGAAGATTTCCTTAACATCATAACTCGCTTAGTTATCACTGGTGTAATTCTGACTATAATGGTTTCAAACTTATAATTACTCACCCTAAAAAAATATTTTTAATCTGTCCTCATTGTTTACAAGCTCTTTGTATAATCTGCAGTATTTGAAATTTTTTAATTTTAATTTTTATTCATTGGATGCACACCAAACATTGTTAACATTCTTCTCTACCGCTCTTCTACACAAGCCGATTCTTTTTCTTCTAATAAAATTGGTATCGCAGCTAGTGAAATTTTGAGAAGTACATACGTGCGCGCATTCATTAGTTTGTCTGTGAGAGTATTGCTGTATAGATGTGAAAACTTATGCCTGTGCCGTTTCTGACACGTTACGTTAATAGACACGCCTCGTGATGGTAAATATTAACCAGGCTTTAACCGTATAGGTATCGACGACAACTGACGTAGCGATTCAGTTGTCCGATACATACACGGCTATGTGAGTCGTGTAGGAAAGATAGTAATTAATGTAGTGATGTGCATACGGGATACAATAAGTGCAGTGAAATATGCCTGGCCACTTCATAGATACGTTATATGGTCATCCGAGCTGGTAAAAGCAACAACAGCCGTATTCGGACAATAAGAATATTAATAAATGCGGAATTTTTACTAGAACAACGGTAATATCCGAAATAAAACTTATAACACTGTTAATAAAATAACTTAAAATTTAATTATATTTAAAGAATATTATGACCATTATCTATAGTTTTAAAGTATTTTAGGGTAGTTAATATACTCATATTACGATTTAAAATTTGAAATTGAAATTAAATAATCAATAAAATTTAATAAAAACTTATTTAATTGCAAAAACAGGAAAAAAAATAGACGGAATCGAGATTCGAACCCAGAGCGCCCATGCATGGGACAGGCTCGTTACTGACTGGGTTGTTGCGCTGCTAACCTGACCGCAATTTCACTAGTATATAAGCTGGGCTTGAATTTTTAAAGGTCGTTTTCTCTGAATCTATTAAGCGTTGCGTCTTACGATTGCAGGAGGTACACATCCTAAAGGGGTACAATTATTACGCAAAGTCTCATCCTAAAATAAAATCCAAGGTCGTGCCCTCCCCTTGTCAGTGCCGCACGCTGGGTCGGGGAGGCACAACTGGACGCCCCCTCCCCCTCCCCTTCCCCCGCGCTTACCGGCCGTCCTTACCCGCGGCACACATTCAGCTGCGTGGCGCAGTAGGGGCAGCGCAGAGCAGGGCAGGGCAGCACAGACAATGAAACTGTGAGGGCAGTTACCCGCGCCTATTAGAGCGCAGTTTCGTGCGGCAGTTTACAAAGCATTGTTGTGTTGTGCGAGAAACCGACAATAAAGCCTAACCAAAAAACATGTCGATGCAAAAACTCGATTTTTTATTTCTGGCTCAGACTGGGATGCCGTGCTTAGAAAATTGTTATTACTTTAAAGCAGAAAAAACTATGGAAAAGTGAGTATAAGACAAGAAGAAACTCTCGTCTGGCTTTTGCAGTGACAAGAGAATTCTCAAAAGATTATTTCCGGATGACTCGAGCGGAGATTCAAGGCATAATTTAACCTGTTATTTTCTCGACATCGCTCAAATACCTATTGGAACTGAAGAAAAACTCACAGTATTTTCGTGGTTATTTAATTAATTATTTATCGTTTGACGGTACACGACATTTATAAGAATGTATTTCTATTTTATTTCATATTATATTTTTAAGAAAACTACATAACAGAACATAAAGAACTAAAAAAACAGTCGTCATCAAATTATTCGGAAAATCACAAGAATCCTCCCCCTCTCGTTAGGAGTTGGACGGAGGTTGCTCAATTTTTTAAACTTTTATTAAAAATTAATTCAACAAGATAAAATAAAAGTGAAAATTGTAAGTGGACAATTGTATGATAAATAAATGCTGAATTTAGTTTTCTGTGTCGTGAACACAGCTTGGCGCAGGCCACGTGCGGCGCAGTACTGCGCTGCCCTGCTCTGCCTCTCAATACGCGCTGTTTATTTAGGCGATTTTCCGCAACCATCGAGGCGAATTCCCCAGTCTGAAGGTCAGAATTACAAATGTCACAAACAAAAAAACAAAAATACGTTGATCACACACCCCACAAAATTACATGTTGTGTAGAGAGATGAAGACACAGACTTTTCCTCCAGTAGAATGGCTACGCCGGGCCTAACAGACCCTGTAAAGTTGCGGCTTCCTATGTAGTACCAAACGCCAGCGGCTGACTGGGAGTCAGCCACGCAGTGGGCGCTTGCTTTGGCGGTCCAGGTACTGAAACGTCATTAGCGAGCTCGATTTGATATTTCATTTAGCGTTAGAAGTAGTAGGGTAA
>JARYHS010008075.1:177569152-177652483 GCA_031002005.1 Vandiemenella viatica | reverse complement strand
GCAGTTTTTCTCAGCATTCTATATTTACGAATGTTTCTCAGGAAACCAATCGAGTAATACTATTATTTATACACAATATTTCAGCGACATTAACTCCGACGCCATTTTCAGGTATAGTCGTAAGATTTATGGCACCGAAATACCTTATATAATAAGCAACTGTGTCAGCTATGACGTCGTCTGTCACGGCATGACGTAACTTTATGACTTCTACATCTACATCTATACTCTGCAAATCACAAATACTGTGGGTGGCAAAGAGTGCTAAGCACCAATCCTAATTCTGCGCATTCCAATCCCGAACAGATCGAGGAAAGAAGGAATACATAAATGAATCAGTACGGCATCTTATTTCTCTAATCTTATCCCTCCTGTCATTGCGACCTAAATAGGTTGGCATAAGAAGTATTTCGTTGCACTCGTAACTTAAAGATTTTCGCATATTCTCCAGCATATTCAAACGAAAACGACGTCGTCTGTCCGCCAAACAATCCCAGCTCAACCCACGAATCAGCTCTGTGACACTTACTTACTAAGGACTGTAACTAGCAGTCACGAATCGAGCGGCTCTTCTCTATACTTTCTCTAATGTGTCAATCAATCCCTTGCGATACGGATCCCAAATTCCACAACACTATTCCAAAAGCGGACGCACTAGTGTTTTGTACGCTATTTCCTTTGTATGAGCATTACAAATTCTCAAAATACGTCCTATGGATCGTAATTTGGAATTATCTTTGCCTACGACGGAAGTTATGTGCAAGTCACATTTCATGTTGCTTTGTACTGTTACGCCCAGATACTTCAGGGAATCCACTTCGCGCAATGACGTCAAGCTTTACGCCATTATTCTTGGTAATGCGCGATATTTAATAACATTTCCAAAATCCGCGAATAAATTAACTGACAGAACCCAGAAATAAAAGTATGTATTGCGTTGAAATCGAAATTTCAATCATTAGATGCTTATATTTACGTAATATTATTTTGATATATGGAAGTATTGCTTAAATTCTTTGTCCATAGATATATAAGATAAAAGCTTTGTATTTCGAGCATCAATGTAGTGTAAATGTTTTGGTTAGATTGTTACTTAGCAGGGATCAGATTTACAACTGACGTTTGACGTTACGTTTCAAAATATTTTAAACTAATTACTGAAACGATTAATTCCTTTGAACGGAAATAGTTGCACAGTGATTGCGATCTGTGTATCTTACACTACACTTAAAACAAATACAAGCGTGGCATAATGTATATTTATAAGATTTATTTTAATTTCCTTTGCTTTCACAGTGTAATGTTAAAGAGCCTATTATTTCAGCAACTGTGTCAGCCATTCAAACGTTTTAATATCGGTCTGAATCACGAATAACAAAAATGAAATGTGTAAAAACCCTTTGAAGACTTTTGATCAAATTTATATCGCTATGCATTATTGCCACTAAAATGCAATACAGTTCATGTATTAATATGCGTGAGATTGAAGTATTGTTCTTCTGGTGGCAAGTTTATCGTACTACGTGGTTAGGTTGAAATGCAACATGGACCCGAATAGAAACGGAATCCTTTTGTTACAGCGCAAGGCACGAGGAGTTACAGTGAATTTTATTTTATAACAATTCTTTTTAGTTAAGTAATTGCTAAAGCGCCCCACACACTTACAGTTTATCTGAAGGCACTGGACTGTCAGTTTATCGTAGTTGGACACACACCTACAGTCGATATTAAGATCGTAGACTGCAGGCATTGCGTAACTGTCAGTGTGTGGATTGTTGAGATCGGGGCCTGAATTGCCAGCAGTCCACAGTTAACAATCTTTGAAGTTTACGATCTCAAGGCCAACACGGACACACACTCGCAGTTGGCCTGCAGTCACCGCGCCTCACAGATACGTTTTTCTTTGCCTGACGACAGGCCACAGATCTTTCGCGTGGTTTAATCTGTTTTGGACTGTCAGGAAAATGGACAACAAACCGCAATCATTTCCTCATTTATTGAATTATATCGGCAATTTCCATGTTTGTGGAAGGTAAAAGATGAGTCATGTGCAAATAAAAAAAGACCCTGACGCTTCAGAACTGTCACAGTTTTTTATTTTAAAAAAATGCAATAACTAACTGTGTATGGAATTGAGCGTATTCTGTCTATATTTTGGTTATAAGTTACATTTTCTATATATTTCTATCTTTTCTGTGGTTTATTACAATATAAAAAGTTACTGATCAATAAAGAAAATTAAATTTATTCTTACCTGTATGTAAAAATCCTTGACAGTCTGGTAAATAAATTTGACAGTTTCTGGTATTATCATACAAGTGCTAGTGATGAAATTCTCGAAGGAAACTTTAAATCTTCAAAACTCTGACCCGTAGCCAAAAATCTCAAGGTGACTGAC
The DNA here is from genome assembly GCA_031002005.1 of Vandiemenella viatica. Classification (NCBI taxonomy): domain Eukaryota; kingdom Metazoa; phylum Arthropoda; class Insecta; order Orthoptera; family Morabidae; genus Vandiemenella; species Vandiemenella viatica. The sequence goes on along the minus strand of JARYHS010008075.1, from coordinate 177,650,085 downwards.
AGTCTTCCTTCTGCAGTAATTGCTTGGCGCATTCGGGTGTCTGCCTTTGTGATGAATGGACTAACTAAACTTAACAGTTAATTGAAATTTTCGTCACTCATTCTTAAGTAATTAATTAAGTCATCCATATGTGATTGTCGTAGTTCACGCAACAATGTCATGTGGGAACGATTACTCCTTTGTTGCAACCACTGTTTCATCCAAAACCTCTTTTTGCGTCCCGGTGTTAAAAGTAATAAAATATTATTCAAGATCGCAATCGCACAACGTTTTCTTCGTAATAAAATGCGACCCATTATGAACGTGAATTATGTTAATGAAACAGTGAATTTAAAACGAACAGTGAATTTAAAACGCGAGTTCATAGATTTCGAACGACAGTCCGCTGGACTGAAGTTAAAAATCTTCAGTCCACTGGCCTGAAGTTCATGAACTTTAGTGAGTGGGCAGCACACAGTCCATGGCCTGTACAGACCACCGCCTACAGGCAGTTGTCGTTTATGTGTGTGGTGCTTTGAGATTTCAGCCTACAGTTCTTCGTCACAGGCATCGGCCTGCAGTTCGTCTGTAAGTGTGTGGGGCGCTTAAGACATGAATTGCCAGAACACTGAAAGAAAAGTATGTATTTCGTTTAAATTGGCATGTTAGTTATCAGTTTTTTAAATTGAAATCATTACCTGGTTTGAATGAAAGAAGTTCCAAATTGATCGCGATATATGTGACCTAAACCACAATTAAATATTATGTGGCATAGCGTAAGTTGTTAAGATTTATTTTTGGCATCCTTTGTTTGAACTGGGGTCTTTATTTCAGCCGATCTAAGTTGTTTCAGTAGTTAAACTATCGATATTCATCACAGGTATTAGGAATGAAGAGTGTAAGAATCTGTGAAGATTTAGGGATCAAGTTAATATCGCGATGCATGATGACACTGACATGGGGAATGTATTAATTCGCGCGTGATTGAAGCTTTGCTTTTCTATCGGCAGTATTAGCGGAGATTGTGGTTAGGCTGAAATGCATCCTGGTCCAAGTTGACAACTGAAGCTTTCTGCTACAGCGATAAATTACTATTAGCTTTATTTTATAACAATTATATTTAGTTAAACAACTGTTGAGAAATAAATTACCTTAACACACCGTTAAACTTGTCATTTTCACGGGCTTTGGGGCTAGTTGTGTATAAATAATAGTACGAGTAGGCTGGTTTCCAGAGAAAAATTCATAAATTACTTCTTGTCACAAACTTTCAAGACAATTTCTTTTGACCGCTAAGTTTTACTTTACAATCAGCTTTGGAATTTAGAGTCGTTGATCGTAGTTCCCACGTCCAGGTAATCCTGTTTCCCCGTCCTGGGAACGTTCCCTCTCCCCGTCTCTCGGAACAGAACTTTCTCCTGCGCTGGGCGCGACTCAACTGTCCCAAGTTTGTGGTCGCCAAGTTGGCAGCCCTGCTGGCAGACGTCAGCAACTCTCAGGCCGCCGCCGCACTATTTGTCGCCGTGACGTTGGCAAAAGTGACGGCTGTGGCTGCGGAATTGCCGCCGTCAGGTTGGCAGCCTGCTGCGGCCTGCGGCAGACAGCTCAGTCAGTGGTGCCAACACCACCTGTCGCCGGACGTCGAGCAACCCTTCGCAAACACCGCTCCTGGGCAAGCGAGTCGCCCGTCAAACTCCCTAGAAACCTCGGTGTATACAAGCTGGTAGTGTCATTCGCGTAAGGCTGGGTCACAGTGGATGCGTACTCCGACGAGTTGTTGGTCGTGCGTACTCGTGCGTTTTCGTCGGAGTGAAACAAACACTGCGAATCAGGTCACTGCGGTAACAGTGGAAGCTATGGCTATGTAGTAGTAGGATGAAAATGAGTACAGAGAGGTTGATTTTTAGTTTTTGAGAGAAAACCTTCGTGGGATCAGACCTCAAAATAGTACCGTAACCGTCGTGTCGAAGAAGTTGTGGCAGGAAATCGCATCAGAATTGCATTAGTCATTAAATAGGAAACATGAACTTAAATAAAATATGATTAAAAATAAAGACCATGAAAATTTGAATAATATTCTTGTATATTATCATCATTTGGTACATATTCTTTTTTTTAAAAAAAAAAATAAATAGTAATCTTTGCATTGTGTTGTTAAAATATTGTGTTAGCATTTTATCTAAACTATTATTTGTCACTAAAGTAACATACCAATTTTCGAACTTATTCTGTGTAAAATATAGCTGAATGTTCCTGACCACATCCCGAAGTAGCCAAAGAATTTTTGATAGTCTGATTAGATCAGGGAAAAGTAGAGAAAATTGTGCTCGAGTTTCCATGGTAAAATTAATATCACTAATCCAAAACTCTGTTTCGTTTTCCAACTAGAAGAGTCTTGGTACATAATTATCTAAAAACACCCAGTCACTTTCCATTTGCAATGAAATGAAAAAGTTATTCCGATTTGCACTATGACAACAACTGCTCTGACGAGCACGCACGGCATTTTCGCATGAGTTATAAGAAGGGCTCGGATCTTTATGACCGAAAAAAGAGAAATATGCAGGCAAATATGACCTTAAAGGTGGGTAAATATGACCTAAAAATGACCAAACATTTAAATTTACTATACATCTAAACATGCTCAATTATCCGTCATTTATTTTATTTAGTGGTGTCACATAATTTGCTTCCGTGCACTCACTGCACCATTGGGAAATTAAATTTTAATTCGTTTTGTTGAAGTCACTATAATTTCAGATAATTTGAAGAATAGAACTCTTTCAACTGTACTAAAATATTGTAAACAGTTGCAGGGTGATCTAGACAGGATATCTAGTTGGGTTGGTAAACATGGGATGAAGATAAATGCAAAGAAGAGTCAGCAATAGATACACAAATAAAAATCAAAAGGTTAATTATGAATATAAGGTGGGGAACGAATTGCTTGCTGAAGACTTGAAATTTAAATATCTTGGCATTACATTTGATAACAAGCTTAACTGGGCAGGACACATTGGACAGGTGGTAGGAAAAGGTTTCAAAATTCTGCATTTGTTGGAGATAGTGATGAGGGGATGCACGAAAGAAGTAAAGGAATTGGGTTACAAAACTTTGGTAAGACCATTGCTCGAATATGGTAGTGTAGTATGGGACCCTCATTTTACGTAACAAATACAGGAGTTGGAGAGGGTGCGAAAAAGGGCTGCTAGATTTGTTTCTGGAAATTATCGCAGAATGCAATCAGTGACAGATATGATAAAGGAGCTGGAATAGGATTCATTGCAAGACAGGAGGAGGATGAGGAGGGTCATGGGAGTGTACAGGGCATACACTAGCGATGAGGCATGGAAAGATATTGGCGTAGATATGAAAAGTAGTTCATGGACGGGAAAAGATGACCATGACCACAAGCTGGCACTCGATTTCAGGCACAAGGGTGTGGGAAGATTCTGTTTTTTTAGGTAAAGGTGTCAGAGATTGGAATGAGTTCCCAAGACCCGTCCGGGCATCCAGATTTGGGTTTTCTATGGTTTCCCAAATCACTCGAGGCAAATGCCGGGATGCTTCCTTAAAAAGGCCATGGACGAATTCCTTCCCATTCCTTGCCCCCATCCTTTCCCGTCTCTAAAGACCTCGCTGTTGAGAGACGTAAAGCAATTAAAAAAAAAGAGTTACCTAGAGAAATGATGAATAATTCACCGAAAACGTTGAAAGAATTTAAAGATAAAATTTGTAGAGGGCAAATGTAAGTGGCTGCAGGATAGGGGGAAGATGGGGGTATAGGGAAATTGCCACCGGAGCCTGTGCTCCATTGCAATTAAATTAAATTAAATTAAAAAATACTCCTCTCTAAATTCCGTTACGTAACTTCGGACCTTCAGAAAATTTTGTTTTGGCATGGCGGTAGGTCTACTCACTGCAGATTTAATGATGACAGGATATTTCAGTGAGATATTGATTGACGTGGATCGACACAGGCATGGTTCTGTTGCATTGTCGACATTAAAAGGCGCGCGGAACATGTTTAGATAGTGACAATAATGTATAACTTTAATTCTTGGCTGGTGAATTCTGACCACAGTAAAAATTAGTTTTGTTCCCCCCCCCCCCCCCCCCAGCTGTATTACAGAAGTACAGTTCTGTGAATAATTATCTTAATTTCTTCTCACCTATATCTAGTTAATTCCCGGTACTATTAAAAAACTATCAGATTTTTTCCTCAAAATGTGACCATATGACCATAAATATTGTCGAAATATGGCCAAAACTAGGAAAATGGTCTGAATATGTATTTATATGCTACATAAATTACATTTAAATACAATCTGAAATGTTGAATCAGTGTTTAGTTCAGCATTTCAGCTCAAAAAGAAAGCAGGAAAAAAATATGACTTGTCCTAAAGATTGGAACCCTAGTTATAGGTCGTCATAGTACGCATCCACTGTGACCTCAGCGTAACACGTGATAGCATGTCGGTGACGGTGACGGTGAACTCATAGATTTACACCCGTCCAAACAGCGCCATAAAAGATTTCACTTCAAAAAGTGATGCGGTTCGTCTGAGGCAACCAAGAATACAAATAAAATTACTGCACTTCACAGATATCCCAACACAGTTTTGGTTTATAGTCTGCACCCAGGCTTCCTTATGCGAAATTGGCATATTTGCCCTTCTCCATGAGCTCCGCATGTTTGTATCGCCATCACAGCACTTAGTTGGTTAAAACAAGTGCCAAACAGGTTCTCGCCGGATATGCAGCCTAAGCTGTAATACACGTTCTATGGAGGCTAGCAGAGTGCACGGGCGCTGGATTCAAGAGAGTTCTGATGTTTTATCCCCTCTGATAGCTTTGTCGTAAACATTATACGTAACATGGGGGCAGTTTCAAAAACCAAATGTAATGATTATTTTTCCACTTAGTTTGGAACATATGTGCTCAAAGTTGCTTCGAGGTAGGATAAAAACTTTAAGTTTGTATAAAAAAAAATTGCAAAAATTGAATAGTTCCAAATATATATTTTGTTTAAGGGGAAGGGGTGTGAAGGAAGAGAGGCGTTGGATTTTTGTAAATCAAATATAGACTTTTCCTCTTGTTTTAAAGTAGGCCTACACATGAGCAAAGTTTCATCAAGATCGGATAAAAATTATGAATTTGTGCAAAAAACAGACACACTAATCCATTTTTATGTATATCTGATGTGCGCAAAATTTTAAAATACTGCGGTGAAGCGTAAGTTTACATAATCTGATGACCCGGACTCGGTAGCGTAGGGGCTGGAGTACTAGCTCCGCTATCCGAAGGTCGCCGGTTCGAGTCCGGCCGTGGGCATGGTTGTTAAGTACTGTCTCTGCGAATGTCATGACCGTCCTGCGGTGTGTATAACTGGTTCGAAAAATGCATACTGGAAGTAACTGAAACCACTGGATCACACATAATAATTACTGTTGAGTTGACTGTATGGTCCTAAATAAAAATATAAAAAAAAGACCTGTTGATCGGTGCCGCAGGCTTCGTGGCTGCTCTGGAGGAAGTTACTCCTCTATGGCAGCTTTGTCGGGTAATTTAACTCTGGCGGTTTCCGTTCGTCATTTCTTGTGATGGAAGCGTATGTTCGTGTTACCGTTTTGTGTATATGACTGTGATCTGTATATGATCAGAATATTGTGTTGTTTTTGATGTGAATTAATGACAGGTGAAGGAAAGAACAGGATGAACAATTGTGTCGGATCATTCAATCCTAATCTTCGGAAAGACACCGGGGATGACGCGGGTTCAGATCAGCGTCCGGGCATCCAAATTTGGCTTTTCCATTGTTTCCCGAGGTAATTCCAGGCGACTTCCTCCCCGTTTTTACCCCTCCATCCACTCCCGGCTCTAATGATCTAGATGTCGACAAGCTGTAAACCAAGAACATAAAAACAGTCTCCGTGGTGAGCAATCTACATTTTAGTCTAAGATTCAGGAGAATTAACTGTTTCTTTAAATCAGGGGTGGCCAACCCACGTCCGGCAGGCCGCATGCGGCCTGCCTTGAACATTTTTCAGGCCCGCGAGATTCATTACACTTTTAGAAACTATATTTATTTGCAAAATATATTTATTTTATAATGGCCTAAGTAGTGAAAACCAATGTATTAAAATACATTATTTGTGCATCAATATTTTCAAGATTTATTTCATTTATATATATCATTTTTAGTGTTATATATTTTCTTAAAATGTCTTTTAGTATCATTATTATTATATTATCTATGTTTACTTCTAAGAATAATAGTAAATACAATAATAATAACTCATTAAGTTTAAATTTTTCACTCCAAAAAAATTTCTATAGTGGGTCTAAATCTAATATGGGGCTATATAATTTTATATGCGGCCCGCGGAGTTATGTTGCATTTTCAAAGTGGCCCGCAAGACTATTTGGGTTGGCTACCCCAGCTCTCAATCATTTTTTTTTTTTTAATTGCAAAACAATGTCGCCCTTTGCATTGGCTCAGGTGGTTGTGGCGCCGTGATGGTGTCCGGCGCTGACACGGGGTTAGCTGGTTCCAGTCCTCGTGTTAGACTAGGTCAGCAGTGCAGCAGAGGAGGTGGTGCATGATTCCTAATCAACAGATTGTGCACCAAAGTCCTGGGTTAAACCCCAAACCTCTCCGCAGTACATAAACTATTGAGGGTGACTAATTCCTCGGATGGGCACGTTAAACCTAGTAACCACTGGATGTCTTACGGAAGAGTAGATGTAAATGGACCGGCACCTTGTCTTACCTTCTGCCTTCTTTTATATCTCATCCAAAACATTTACAACACTCTACACTACACACCCACGCACACACATTAAAGCAGTCTACAACACTCACGAGGGCTTGGACACGCAACGTAAAAGCGCGACAATTCATCTTCCGAGACGTTTCCATGAATCGGTGAACATCCACTAAGCTCTGGCCTCGCATTCGGGAGGACACCGGTTCGAATCCCCATCCGGGCATCCAGATTTTGGTTTTCCACGTTTTCCCCACATCAATCCAGGCGAATGCCGGCATGGTTCCTTCAAAAAAGCCATGACCGAATTCCTTCCCGTTCCATGTCCCATACCACCTCTAATGACCTCGACATCGTCGAGGCGTTAAGCCATAAGGGGAAAAAAGTAACATCCTCTAGGGCAACCACCTACAGCCTAAGATCCGGCTCCATGATTTCTGCGTCCATCTGTTATTTTATTGAAATGCAATTTTTATGTGTAATTATTAGTAGCAGAATATAATTCTTCCGGGTAGCCATTAAAAATATGTCCGCAAATATTTTTAGTTAAATTTTCAAAAAAAATTCTTTCACCTGTTTTTTTTTAAAATAAGTTATAATTCATTTCAAGAGAGAAATGCAAAGGACATAAAAGTTTGGGTTGCCTGTGTAAAAGTGGCTGCAGGTAGGGATTGCCAGCTGTTAAGCATATGTCTGAGAGTAGGGATTGCCAGCTGTCTCTCAGACATATGCTTACATATGCTTAACAGCTGGCAATCCCTACCTGCAGCCACTTTTACACAGGCAACCCAAACTTTTATGTCCTTTGCATTTCTCTCTTGAAATGAATTATAACTTATTTAAAAAAAAAGCGATTTCTTTAAATTGTTTTTGAAAATTTAAATAAAAATACTTGACACCGTATTTTGGTAGACAACCCTCTGCTACTATTAATTATACATAAAAAATTTCATTTCAAACAAAGAACAGATGGACGCAGAAATCATGCAGCCGGATCTTGGAATACTAAGAGGAAGACGTTCGTAAGACCGAGCGTGGTGGGTGACAACGGTTAACGGTATGGCCTCGCATTCGGGCAGACGCCGGTTTGAATCCCCGTCTGGGCATCCAGACTTGGGTTTCCCACGGTTTCCCCAAATCACTCCAGGTAAATGCCGGGATGCTTCCTTCAAAAGGCCATCGCCGATTTCCTTTCAGTTCCTTGCCCCCAGGCATTTCCCGTCTCTAATGACCCCGGCGGCAACAAGTCGTAAAGCCATAACAAGAACAAAAAAGCCTGTAAGAAGAAGAATATAGTCGTCAGTTAACACTAGTTGCAGGTAGTTTGGGATGACGTCACGGTTGCGTCACCGAGATGCGCTGGCGTCGCCCCGTCTGTAGCACAGCAGGCGCCTTGGAGGCGGTGGGGGCGGCCACAGACAGACTAATGAAGCGTGTAATTAGTATAATTAGCCCCTGTTTTCTGCCTGGCTGTGACAAGTGGAGCCGCCCCTTCCCTCATTCCGTCGCAGACACAGCAGCCCCCAGACAGCCGTCAGCGCCGAGCCAACGCCAGCGGCCCTCCGTCTCAAAATACAACTCCAAGTATGCGCCTCACTCCAACCCAGTGTTGCCAACTCCTAGAAATTCGAGTCGCTAGACTCAAGATCAAAAGTCGCTAGAAAGTCGCTAAAATTAATTCCACCAGTAGCCGATTGTTCAGTGTACAAAGAGTTCGGGGATTCCCTTACCACATTACTATTTTGTTACTACTGGTAGAAATAATTCAATTACAAGTTAACACTTCGAAAAATAAGATGTAGTTGACAGAAATAAATTTCATTATTACTTAATATTACGTATGTTTTTCGTCAACTCGAAAAGATAATTAGGTTAAAAAATTGAAATTTCAAGTATAGGTCGATGAGTTATCGACGATAATAAGGTACGTTGTTCAATAGTCAGTGAATTCTGAATTGTTACTACAGAGCCAATGGTCGCGTTCAGGTTTACCAAATGCCCTAAATGCTAAGCAGCTGCTGAGATCAAGGTTACTAAAATCCTAGTAACCTTGGCTGAGATTGGATTAGTATACCTTGTATACATGTATTCTGCTTGTGTACCTTAAATTTAGCGTGCAAGTCGCGCATAGTTTTTATCAAATTCAACATGAAGATTTTTACATTCAAATTTTATTTTAAAAAAGTTGATTTTTTTAGCTAAATCTTAAATTAGAAGATTTCCGAATTCACTCAAAAAAGTTTAACATTCAATTAAAGCTGGAGTTTTTTAACAAATAAATGTAAAACTTAGATTTAAAAGGAAATTGGATGTTTAGATTTGAATATTTTTCGATATAGCTAAAGCTAGAGCAAGCACGAATGGAACTTTAATTAAATAAAGTTTGAATTTGGTGCGCAAGCGCGTTTGTCGTTTTCCATGTATATCTCTTGGCACTGTATAATTCTGTGTCGAGTTGACAAAAAATGTATTCATTATTGGCTCTAGAACTGTTTTCACTTCTACTCCAAAAGTCGCCAGATAAGTCGCTAAACCATTTTTGTCGTCAGGACGTTATTTTGGTCACTAAGACTTAAGCAAAAGTCGTCACTTCTAGCGACAAAGTCGCTAAATTGGCAACACTGGCTAGACCGTGCGAACTAGTACCGTGCTACTTTACACGCTCCTCACCTGGCATGGGTCTTGCTACCAAACGCTGACGTTTCTGTCGATCTGCTTCCAATTTCGGTTGTGTTTCGCCCTAGAAGGTAGATAGGCCGAAACGTCGACATTTAATACTAGGATGCGATGAATCCCGTGCAGCATGGAAACTACACTGCCAGACAAAAAAGCACCCAGAAGGTGAGTAGGAAACGAAATGAAACATCACAGTCTCATAAGGTATGTGATGTTATTTCAGTGATTATAAAATCGAGTCAAATTTACAAACAATTTAGCAGTATCAGCACATTTACCAGTGTGACGTTGCACCAGCCCTGACCTGCATGCAAGCACTGATTCGGTTGGGTAAGATGTCATATAGTACGTCATCTCCTGCTGCAAGCTGTTCCTTAATATTCGGACTACTAGCACTGGGACGGAACTGCCGTCCTCTCCGGTCCCACACTTGTTCTATCACGGACTTATACGGGGATCTTGCTGGTCGCGGGAGTACTTTGACATTACACAGGCAGTTCTGGCCCCACACATGTTCAAAGGGGAACAGATCTGAGGATCTTCCGTCGTAGGCAAAGCTAATTCTAAACTACGATTCGTAGGTCGTATTGTGAGAGGTTGCAATGATCATACAAAGGAAACGGCGTACAAAACACTAGTGCATCCGCATTTTGATTACTGTTGTGGAATTGGTGATCCGTATGGCAAGGGTTTGATTGACACGTTAGAGAAAGTACAGAAGAGAGCCGCTCGATTCGTGACTGCTAGTTACAGTCCTTACGTAAGTGTCACAGATCTGATACGTGCGTTGGGCTGGAATTGTTTGGCGGACAGACGACGTCGTTTTCGTTTGAATTTGTTGGAAAATATGCGAAAATCTTTAATTTACGAGTGCAACGAAATACTTCTTTCGCCAACCTAGTTAGGTCGTAATGACAGGAGGGATAAGATTAGAGAAATAAGATACCTTACTGATACTTTTATGTATTATTTCTTTCCTCTTTCTGTTCTGGATTGGAATGCACAGAATTAGGATTGGTGCTTAGCATCCTCTGCCACCCACAATATTTGTGAATTGCAGAGTATAGATGTAGATGTAGATCTTGCTGGTCACGAGAGTACTTCAACACAACACAGGCAGTTTACAGAGAAACCTGGCGTGTGTGGACGAGAATTGTCCTGTTGAAAATCACAATACTCTCCCAAGAGAGGCAACGCATGAGGGCGCAGGATGTCCGTGTGTCGTCACAGTTCACTCAATCACTGTCAGCCGTGACGCAGAGTCACACCCGAAGGCTGCACATACCATGACACCAGGAGCATCACCGCTGTGCCTTTCCAAAACATTGGGAGCATGTAACCCGGTCACCGTCGTAGTCGCCGACGATGGTCATGCGAAGTGCTACAGAACCGCCATTCATGGCTGAACACATTGCGATACCACTGATGATGTTCAGCGATACTGCATTTCCTCGGATGACTATATTCGACGGTGAACTGGGCAGAAGTCCCACTCCTTCTGTCTTGGAGATGCACAGCGGTGTTATTCTTAGCGTTATGGTGTTGGTATGACGTAAGGTGGCGGCTGGTAATGATTAAGGTACAGTAGAACTCCAATTATCCGAATTAACTGGGCCGGACTTCATTTTGATAGTCAAAAATTCGGATAGTTGGATTTTTTCGAAAAAGGGTCTATTTTAATTAATTATTGTATGTATGTTGAAAATGGGAGAAAAAAACTGTTTTTAAATAAAAAGAGCTTTCAATTAATTAAATGAAAAGGCAACACTTTAAAATGTTTAGCGTACGTACAAGTGCTGTTAATTAGTACAATATACACGTACCGTACTGTAAATACAAGTCGTTGCTTGCAGAACATCTCGGGCAAAGTAAGCTGTTTGACTGTATTCATCCGATTTTGCCCCGGCTTGGAAAATTCCTAAATCCACCACTGGGAAGGAAAATAGCGCGTAGGCAGAATCATTATTTTACAAATCGCAGTACGATTCCGTCTTATTTAAAAAAGTGATTCGGATATTCAGCGATTCGGATAATCGGAGTTCGAATAATTGGATAACTATAATAGCACAACGCCACGTCACGGACCTCCTGCGTTAGTCTCAAGTGACAGTGCCGCAGTTTTTTAATAGAACTATGCTCGTCCACACTCGGAACGTGTCTCTACGAATTGTCGCGAGATTTTGGGGTTTTGCCATGGGCAGCGAGACCCACAGAACATGTGTAGGACCAGCTCTGACGTAAACTCCGACCTCGTGTAAGTATCCGGTATATCGAGGGCCAGTTAGAACAGTTGAGGGCCAGCTTTATAAGGAAACACTTTGTATATGGTGTCCGTTTGAGTCGAACTTGAGTAGTTCTTGTGCAACCTGTTTTTTCTTTCTTTGAGTTGATGGGAATAAACGGAGTCTGCGGATTCAAATATTGAGATTGGCGTTACCAGCTTGTGTAAAAGAGAGTCGTTGACTCGGCGACAAAGAAAATGTTACGTGCATTGAATGGCAGTAAAAAAATAAATAATAAAAAAAAAATCAGATCGCAGGACGAGTGGGCAAAAAAGAATTTGTAGGATTATGAAATTAATATAAAAATGATTTTCTTTCTTTATAATTTCACTATAGAAAAAGTAATTGTATAATATTCAGTGAAGTAGCGATACTGTTACAGTTTGCTTTAGAAGAGAATGCAACGGCTTTGTGTGTGTGTTTTTTTTTAATAAACTTGATTTCAGGCATTAGGGTGTGGGATGATTTTCGTTCGTAGGTAATGGGGTTAGGAATTGGAATAAATTACCATGAGAAATGACGAATAATTTACGAGAAACATTAAAAGAATTAATTGTTGACATTAGCAGAGGGCAAAAGTATGTGGGAAAAGAAAATGGGAAAAATGAGTGCTTAGGAAAATTGCCACCAGTGCTTGCGCTCCATCACAATTAAATTAAATGTTGTATAAATAGCAAAGTAAGAATTGACGCCATGATACAAATTACCATTTGCTAAAGAGTGCATTGAACAAATTGTTACTTGCTCCCATTGGAACCCTATAAAAACTCCGTTTAGTGCACCTCTACGAAAACTTTCACTCTTACTGGAAACACTAACAACATAATGGGTGGGATACTTGCCTCTGCTAAGCCCAGAACTTCAAAATACACCATTTCTTCCAATATTTATGAGTTCAAACTGATGCCGCCAGAATGCATTACCATCCAAGCGAAATAAGGAGGGGGTCTAATTTCGAAACCCGTGTACGGTTTTGATTACTTTCCTCTACACTATGTATTTATTTATACACGTATCTAAAAACAATACATTACTAAGAAAAGTTCTTTGGTTGATTCGTGATCATTTCTGCATATCACTATTTTTATTCACCATAAAATGGCAAACCAAAATTCTTAGGTATAGCAATTTTTTACTTAAAATAACAGCTTTTAGCCACATCAGTTCGTTTCTGTCGTTTGCCTGATCGTTAAAATTGCAAGGTTGTGGTATTTAATTTCATAACTGGTAGCGAATTACTTTTGCCTTCATAGTTTTAGAGCTTCTTAAAATAAAAACAAAAAAAAACGAAACCGTAAGTAATTGAAAAGTAAAATTTTGAAAATCAATAGCATCTTATTTTTCATGATTTTATAGTCATCTAAATGTCTTACTGTATTAACACGGCATGCAAAGATTATATTTGGGAAGCACGACTAGAGGTCTAGAGACCCATATAATGCCCTTAAGGCAGAATGGTCGTCATTCTATAGCTCACCAATTATCAACACACTAAAATGAAACAAATGGTTTGTAAGTACCATCACACTATGAGCGCAGAATGCACACAAAAAAAAAAAAATTGCCCACGAGGAGATTTGCTAACAATTCATATCGGAATAGAATTGGAACTACTTGTAACTACTATTGGCGTCAACAATATTGCACCGATGTAAAAAATAAATACTGAAATCCTAACATCTTATGCCATGTCGTGCAATATCAGTTATGGTTCTGGTCCAGGATACATTTCAACACAACCATATCCCACCCTAATACCACTGCTATAAGTTTTTAAAAGAAATATATATCAGGCATTTTTTAAGTTTAAAATTTTCTTTTGAGAGAAAGCGGTCCATGGATTTGAGTATATTACCAAGAGAAAATATGAAATATTTACCAAAAACTCTAAAATTTAATATTAAAATTCGTAAAGAGCAAGTGAAGTTGGATGGTGTTATTGCAGCCAAAGAATTTTAACAATTACAAAAGATAATAAGTAAATGGGAAAATAGGTGTGTAGGGAAGTTTCCAGAGAGGCATATGCACCATGGAAATAAAACTAAATCAAATGTAGCTTCAATTAAAGCAAAAAACAAACACCTAACTCCTGACGACATATGCTGTAACGCGTAACGTTATTATACAGTTTGGACCGTTCTGGATATACCACAATACATCTATAACTACTTCCTACGAAATAAAGAATTGACGTTGGTAACATGGCGCTCATGAAAGCAACAACAATTAAAAACAAATACTATATTTCACTTGCCTTATGCTACACCGTGGAATGTCTATTGTCAATATGGTCGAGGCTACATTTCTACCTAATCACAACCCTGCTAGCACTGCTGCTCGAAAATAAAAATCTCTGGTGCATGCATTAGAATACATTCACTGTAAAACGATGAGAAGGGGATATTTTAGATCGCAATATAATAACTGTAATAATGCGCGAGTGGCAAAAGCTTCGATTTTCGACCGGCAATTTTAGACCGGCAATTTTAACGGGGATTGAGGTTAGGTTGACATGCATCCTGGACCAAATTGACAATTGACATTCTGTATTTCAGCATAAGGCACGTAGAAAATAAAAAGTTTCAGTAAGCTGCTTTAATAAGCGCTATATTAATGACATCTTTTCTTCATGTGGATGGAAATAGTTTCACAGCTAATATTACGCTGTACAGCATAACATGTTAGCATTCATAGGTGTTTTTTCACTTTCCATTAATTTCAATGCCATCTTATTGTTTTTATCATTCATTCAGTGACATTTAAATAGGTCCAACGGAACCCCATGTGAACTAGTGCCGATTTTGTAGGCCATAACTTATGCAGCTGCTTGTTGAAGTAACAAACCATTATTTAGTAAATATGCCAATGCAAATATTGTTGGATACTGTTTATTCTCGTGCCCGTTTCTCCTCTTGCCGAAAATAAACAAAATCCAACAACGGTTGCTTTGGAGTATTTGTTAAATAATATTTTATTATTTTACTCAATACTTCTGTTGATCATGAAGTAGCAGTGGAGGGTGATGCAACTAATGATCCTCATTTTTCTTGCCGATATCATTCTTTAGACTGGTATAAATTTCCATCGTTGTATAAAATGTTATTATTTGTTTTTGTATGTGAATGTATCCTTGTTGTTTTTGGGCAACGCTATCATAACCGTGGTGCCGCAATATGATGATGAATTCTTATTTAACTCCACGCCACAAATCCAAAGTCAAGAATAAATTTTTTTATATATCTCGTTTAATTCTCGAGATACCGAATGTTAAAAATCAGCTACACTTATAGTACCTATTGGTGACGTCGTTCTTCTGGTCCAGGCAGTATTTCAACCTAACCACAAGGAAGAAACCAAAACACTTATTGTGCATGTTCACCGTTTAGGACCGAATAGCTCTGAGGAATAATAATAATAATTATTATCATTGTCTGTTCCAGGCTACATCTCATACTAACCACCTTCATTTTTGAGATACGATATCTCGAGAACTGTGTGAGCTATCAAAAAATTATATTCTTTACCTTCGGTTTGTCTTGTCGAGTTACATCCATTGTCAAATTGTGGCGCCACGGTTATCGTAGAATCCCCTATTTTTGTTGCATGAGTAGACATACCTGTTAAAAAAAATAAGTCTATTCGAGTTGACTGCTGTGTAAAGTAGCAAATCAGGTTCGACGGGCCAAGTTGTGAACTCGAATAGATATATTTTTTTGACAAGGTATGTCTACTCATGCAACAAAAACAGGGGACTCTACGATAACCGTGGCGCCACAATTTAATAATGGATTCTTATGTAACTCGAGGAGACAAATTGAAAGAATATAATTTTTGATATCTCATTTAGTCCTCAAGATATCGTGTGTCACAACATCCAGTTTTTTTTAAAAAAAAAAAAAACTATTTTATCGGTTTTGCGTACTGTTTTTCTTGAATAGTAATGCCTAAAGAATGCGTTAATCACATTTTTATGCCGAAAAAAACACGAACACTATGACAAAACGAAATTTTTTAGGTTGATATGATCCCTGTACCGATGATTTTAAATTACTTCCGCAGTGCTGCTAGCATTTCCCAGTTGCGAGGTTTATTAATTTATTTTGTGGCGACTTTTCCACAAAACAAGAGCATAAAACATGAAGAGGATATATTGACGAAGCAGTTAAGATTCTTATGTAACTCGACGAGACAAATTGTAAGTAAAGAATAATTTTTTTTTGATATATCGCTTAGTCTTCGAGATATTGTATCTCAAAATTGACGTGATTTGGTTTAAATGCTTCCTGGACCAGAAGAAAAATTTCCCTATAGCCAAATTTGATGATGAATTTGCATTCGAGACAAATCGAATATAAAGAATTATTTTTTTGATCTGTCGCTTAATTTTCGAGATATT
The DNA here is from genome assembly GCA_031002005.1 of Vandiemenella viatica. NCBI lineage: Eukaryota > Metazoa > Arthropoda > Insecta > Orthoptera > Morabidae > Vandiemenella > Vandiemenella viatica. Next base: position 177,633,985 of record JARYHS010008075.1, on the reverse strand, counting down.
GTAGTGAGGAGGTTAGGGTGACATCCGGCCTGGAACAGAAAAGAAGGTCACAAAAACCACTACAACTTCATGGTGGAAAGGCAGTTTTATTTTCTTTCCTAGTGGTTGTTTTTAGGATGAAATATGACCTGGACCAGAAGCACAAGGATCTATACCCATAACTTATGATTTTTAACATGCTATAGCTCGAAAACCAAGTGAGATATCAAAGAAAAAAGAAAATAATTATTTTCTATTTGTTTCTACAAGAATACATAATCAGATTGTGGCGGCAAGGTAATGATAGAACTGGCACCGCTTTTCTACTGGCCGTACTTGCACGGCAGCCATGATGTTTTGTTTTTCATTTTTACGATCTTACCTTTGAAATATATATATATATATGTTTGACGTCTCCTGGCCTAAATGGAAGCAAAGCGATCAAAACCATTAAACTTAAGAAACAAAAGTCTTAGTCTTTTACTGGCATTAATCTCAAACTGAATGTCTAAACAAAGCGAAAAACACAAGAAAAATGAGTAACGGCAGAGAAACCGCTTCGCGAGCGTTGGAATCGTGCGTGTAGAAGACGCTGCAACCTAACCAACGAGTGTAGTAGCCGACGAACGCGAACAGGTTCACTTTGGATGCATCTGGAGTCATGGTAACAGCGTACAACACGCCGTCACATATAACTGGTCCGCCACTGTATCCTGGTAGAATAGTCTTACCTTTGTCGTCTATGGAACACATGTACACTTTAAGGGAGTGGTTGCCACACGCGGCGCCGTTCGACATATGCTGCTGGAGCGAATGACCCACACCTTTGTCATCGAATCCCACGATCGTGCACGTGCTACTGAAGTCCTGGGGCAGTCTAAAATAGTCCAAGTAAGGCATCGTCTTAGAGACGTAGGCAGTCCAGTTCCACGGAGACTTGATATAGCACACCATGAAGAAATGTCCCTCTATCGGGTAGCTGACGCAGGAGCTGAAGACTCGTTCTTGATGATCTTCCGGCTTGGTGGACGAGAGGCCTGCTGTGGCTGTCCTCTGATATTTTGAATGGCATTGCTTCGAGGTCAGTACTGCGTGTTTAGTGATAATACTTCCGGAGCACGCCGTCAATTTAGGGTCGCTGACGACAACACGCACGGCGAACGGGAAATCTCCGGGCGCGATCGGTGACGATTTCTGGTCTCCTTGAGTCACGCGGGACAAGATGGAGTACAGCAGGAGAGCGGAAAGATACGACATAACGGTAACAACATAGGTCTGAATCTGTCAGACATAGTCAAAGATTACGACTAACACATTGTGTTTACATTTACCAAAGAATAAACGACAAATGCGGCGCAACTGGTCAGAGACAATCTACTCGTACCATTATAATAGCATCGCTTAAATTAAAGAGCATCTTTTTTAATTATTTAATGGTCTTTGGCTTTCACCAATTTGACCACCTAACAAAAATACATTTCTTCACATAAAATTTCAAACACTTATATACTGGCAATGAAAACATTTAAGCACTTCTCCTACATTTATAAATCCATCTTTAAAATAAGCAAAACTAAAAACATTATTTAGTGTCAGAGGCAACATAGACATTTATATTATATTATATACTGAGCATTTGTAGATATTATCATATACAGTACACAATTATCATCCATATTTTGAAATAAGGGGAAAATGAAAAGGAGAAAAATATATTTAGTATCAAAAGTATTACGAACATTTATAGCACATTTTGGTAGTATGGGCAAGACAAAGTTTTGTCTCATTTTATAATTTCGTATTACATTTTTCTCTTACTCTTAGTTACATATTTGCATGATTGTTGTATCATGTCATCCTTGATTTCGCTACGGAGTATCGCAGGCTCTGATATTTTGTAATTTTGATGCCTCTATCTTACTGCACGATTGTTTTCCTATGTTGACAAAATTTGGGGCATTCCTCAATAAAGTGTATAATATCTTCATATGTACCACAAAGTTTACAATTTGCCGATGTTGTCAGACCTAATAGAAACTTTTTGGAGTTTAGCATGGTTTGCCCTGATGGAAACCGGTTTCTTTTTTATTTACTTTTATGTTAAACCATGATTTCTTCGGGATGTAATCTAAAAAAAAGCATCTTTGCAGTGGTCAAAAACAGCTAAGAAGTTTAAAAATCCAGCGGATTCAAATTAATCAAAGAACAAGACGTTGGAAATGAAAACAATTAAAAGCAAGCCGTGGGACCTTGAAGAAAACGGCAAAAAGAAGTACGGAGTTTTTATTTTTTTTATTTTTCATAACTTGTGCATTTATATTTCTGTTAAGAATGCGCCTGCAATAGCTATAATTTTGTGCGATTTTTTTCTGTCGCATTATACCTGATCTATAATGTACATTAGTTTTAATTCTGGTCCAGGCTGCATTCAGCGTGAGAAATTTGGAACTGTTTCCTTCTGCAAGAAGGAATGACGTCAGTAACATGGCGCTCATGAAAACAGTTTAAATTATCAATAACAATTAACTTATTCCCTTATTCTGTAATACGGGAGGTCGGTTGTAATTCTGGTCCAGGCTGCATTTTAAACTCTCCGCTAATATTGCCGCTATATTATCAAAGCTTCTGTTACACGTGCATTAATCGCGATAGGGAAAAGTTTATGTCGCAATACAAGACGCCGACGCCACTAACATGTTGTACAGTGATTGTGCCAATGCACGTGGAATAAAGCTTTTATACTGTATCGGCAATATTAGCAGATATTGATGTCAGAATGACATCTGAAAATAATGGTTATAGCATAAGGCACGGTGAATTTAGTTATTATTAGTAATTTAAGCTGCTCTCATGAGAGCATTGTTAGCGACGTCACGTTGTGACGTCATGTATCGCGATGTAAACTAGTCCCTCGCGACCTGAACTTCACTTCATTAACCAAAGAAGAAGAGAGACAGATAGATCAACTAGCGTCAGTGTCCCCCTTTTTTAACAAACGTCGTGCTTACAAATTTCCGAAATAAAGAAGGACTGTAATACATAAACCGTATTAGCACTAATCAAGGTGAACTCACTTCCACACTCATAAAATATTTCTTTCTTTTCAGTGTTCACAAATATAAGTCTTTGCGCCTTACGAAGGTAATTTATTATCAGATAATAATCTCAACACAACTTTCTTACAACATTCTTCGTTCATTGAATCTTACGATCGATCGAAAAGAGAGTTAGAGAACAACAGCGACATTCAAAATGCGCTAACCTACAAAATCGGCTGTCACCGAACGCATTTGGGGTTATGGAAGGAGACAAAATTACTTGACCAAACCAGAAGACTTGTTTGCCGTCAGTTGTCCGGAAAACGTTAGAAATATCTAAACCTGAAGATAAACAACAGAGGAAGATTTAAGAAGAACAGTTCACGAACGAGTTATCAAAATCTTATTGCTTAGTAATAGCAATAGACTTACCAAAATACAAGTATTTATAGCAAAACATACGTCACGGGCAAATATTTTATAAGCAGACACAACTTTACAAAATGTTACAGACGATAAATACCTTTGGTGCAGTAGCGGATCCAGGAGGGGTACTAGGAGGCTGAAGGCCCCCCCTCCCCCCCCCCAAAAAAAAAAAAGCACCAAGGTCAACGCCAAGGTTTTAAAAGTAGAAAATTTCAATACATTTCTCGTATAATTAAAAGAACTTTACACGGGAATGCAAATACCCTGAATTTATTTTAACAAAATTAATTAGGATTTAAAAGGGCAGACAGGTTATGCTATGATGACATCAGACAAACACTAGAAGTCAGGTACCTTTTGGATGAATTATATGACTCTCAATTTAGATAGGTTAAACATATATGAAGAATGGAAAATAAAAGAATGCTTAAACTTCTACGTTCGTATAAAGTTGTTGTGAATCGAGACAAGGTGTGACCACAGAAAATCCGGCATGACCTATTCCTTTTAAATCATGAAAACGGATAAATATTATGAAGACTAATATTTCAAGATGACTATGATAATGATGAATATAACCAGAGAACGAGATTACAGAAGTCTGGAAATGTGTATCTTGTGACCATAGAAAATGCCGCCCTGGGAAAAGATACATCTTTTATAACCTTAATTTTATAATACTTTTTACAATATAGCTATATCGACTCTGTCTTCTCTTCAAACTAAAGAGAATTTCTTTAAATTTTTCAGAGCGAACCATTATGGTCAAATTCAGGTAAGATTCATATTTCAGCCAGATCTGGCCACGCGTTCGTCACCTTTAACCCCGAAAACTCAGCTTTTGTCTCTGAAAACTCACTCTTTCGTCGCTTTTAAGCTCTGTGTAATGAAGGTTTGGTTTAACTCGACTATAAGACGTCAAAAAATAACCAGATTCAAGAAATAGGTTATCTGAGGTCATTTTGTCATGATCTATGACCTTAAAAACTTATTTTTTTCCCTTAAAATGCCCCAAACTGCAGAGGCTGTGGATGTGTTTACTCCACACGTAATCCTCTGAACACCTGAAAGAGCGTTTCAAAAGCAATGAAGCAGTTCCTTCTAATGTTCGAGTTAGCTATGACAGTTAACATGTCCCTGGAAAGAGTATGCATTTACCTAAGTGAATCTGTTTGCCAACTGGGCTGTATTCTAAATTCGTGACCATACTCCAAACATGGTCACGAGTTTACAGCTCGCAGAGAAATTAAAACATCCAACCCAACCACTACGCAACATCTGTGGAACGTCTCTAATTGTTCTGTTTTTTTTTTTTTCTGGATTTACGCCTCTTCGACGTCGAGGTCATTGGAGTCGGCAAAGGACAGGGACAAGGAACGGAAAGGAACTCGGCCATGGGCTTCTGGTATGATTTTGGGGAAACCATGGAAAACCCAAATCTTGATGGCTGGACGGTATTCGAACCTGCGTCCTCCCGAATGCAAGACCAGATCGTTACCGCTGGATATGTTATCGTTTTGTTAGTGTTGACAACCAGCTAACATGTAGGCCTATTTAAGATGCAACAGAAGGATTGCGCAGCGGAAATAAATAGGTTCCATGCCTCTTGGATTGGTTGGTTTCTGGTATTAAATGCCGACGTTTCGTCCAACTACTCCAGCCATCTTCTAGGTGGAGCTGCACTGAGATGTGTTTCACTCGCGCTGTGTTAGGTAGAAGACGAGCGGAGCAGGTTTGCCGAAGCTTCGGCATTTAATATCAGGACGTCGCGCCACCCAGGGAACTATATAGGCCTAATACCCATTCGGTCTGGTAGACGCTTGTAGGTTTCGTTCGAAACGTCACCGCAAATAACCAAGGCAACGCAGCTGACATTCTGATATGACGTGCGAAGAATGAATCTTCAGATATGGAAATCATTAACAGTTTCTTAAAACGCTTCCCACACTTCATGTTGCACCTACTTGTCATCTAAGCCTAAGAGAAACTAAATTTGTCGCAGACAAAGGTGCTCTGTTTCATGTAGCAATTCTCAGAATTAGTTTTAATTTAATTTAAATTAATATAATTGAAATGGAGCACAGGCTCCGGTGGCAATTTCCCTACACACCCATCTTCCCCCTATCCTGCACCTACCCCTTTTTTGCACCCTCTCCAACTCCTGTATTTGATACGTAAAATGAGGGTCCCATACTACACTACCATATTCGAGCAATGGTCTGACCAAAGTTTTGTAACACAATTCCTTGACTTCTCTCGTACATCCCCTCATCACTCTCTCCAACACATGCAGAACCTTGAAACCCTTTCCTACCACCTGCCCTATGTGTCCTGCCCAGTTAAGCTTGTTACAGTTGAAGTGTCTGATACGTACTAGACAACTGCTAGGAACCTATACGATGGAAGTGAAATTTCTTTTTGCTTTTTTCCTCTCATCATTGTTTTATATAACTATGCTCTTTACTTAAGTGCTCGCTTTCCGTATTTATTCCAGCATTTGTTTCTTCATCAATTTCAACCGTCAATGTTTTTCCTCGTTTAGACTTTTTGCTATACGTTCTTTCATTATTAACCGCCATTCTGTTTAGGCGTGGTGATTCATTTTGTAAAATATTTATAGAAATACCGAATGTTTTTATATGTTCATTTCTTGAATAACTACAACTAGATCACTAATGGTTGCCCGGATGAACAAAAAAAAATTATCAACGCAGTTTACTTTCAAGCAAAAAGGTTTCCTTCAGCTGTTATTTATTTAAGACTATCTCCATTTTTTCGTTTTATTTTTTCCACCTATTGGTCTCGTTTGTTATTGCTAACTTCGATTCACTCTGACAGGATTATGGTTTATAAATCTTTAGTAATTATAATCATTGTTTGGTTTTGGCGTTGGTAGATCACGTGGCCAGAGAGAGTAGTGTTGTAACTTTACTGGCAGAGAGCAGAAAGGAGCGATGAGCAAAAAGAAAATACTTGTCATTATTATCGGAGACTGACAAATGTATAAAGTACTAACGTATGAAAGTAAATAATGTTCTTAAATGTCTATCACAGCTAACTGATGGGCAGCAGAATCAATTACCAAGAACAAGAGAATTAATCTATCCAAAACCAAACCTTATGTCATTCTTCCAAGGTTCATTATCTACTTTATTTTTTACTATTTAATTTAATTGCTATGGAACATGATAGCCACATAGGCATCTCTGTACACATCCACTTTCGCGTTTCATGAATTTTTATCTTAAATTCCTTCACTATTCAGGGCAAACTGTTCAGCATACCCCACAGTAATTTATTGATATTCCTTACTTCTTACCGATCATTACCAACAGTTCCGCGTTACTGGCTGGATCAGCTTTGTGCACAAGCCTCTCTATTTTCTTCTATCTTCCTATCACCTATCTGTCACCCCCTTTGTTCTGTTCCTTCCTTTCTTCCATACACACTCCTTCAGTTCTCTCAGACCTTCCTCTGAGTCGATTACCACTCATCTTACTAACAAAACATAACAAAAATTACTTCCTTATGCCATGTTCTAATTCGTGATCAAGGTCGTCTTTTACATTCCACGTACTATTGCCCATTCATCTGTCTTTTTTTATGCCTCGTCGGCGTCAAGGACATTACAGGCGGAAAAGGACTTTGGGCAAGGACGGGGAAGGTATTCAGCCATGGCTTTTTGAAGGAACCATACCATCATTCGCCTGGTGTGGTTTCGGGAAACCATGGAAAATCCAAATCTGGATGGCCGAACCTGGATTCGAAACCGCGTCCTCCTGTATGCGAGCCACACGCCCGGTTCTTCACCTCAGCGAGCCTGATCATTTCTCGATATGACCGAGCGTGGTGCGTGAGTGGTTAAGGCTCTGACCTCACTCGTATTCGAGAGGACGCCGGTTCGAATCCCCGTCCGGGCATCCTGATTTGAGTTTGTCATGATTTCCCCAAATTACACCAGGCCAATGCCGGGATGCTTCCTTCAAAAGGCCATTCCCGTTCCTTGACCCCACTCCCATCCCGCCTCTAATGACCTAGACGTCGACGAGGCGTAAAGCCACTAATAATAATAATTTCTCGAAATACCAAGCCTGATGTGTGAGCGCTAACACTCTGGTCTGGCACTCCCGAGGACGCGGGTTCGAATCGTCGCCGGCCATCCATTCGAACTGCGTTGACTTTCGCTGTCTCTCCTTTCAGGCAGAAAAGAGGTGGATTGATTCTCCCAAATAAACTAAACTAGTGATCGCCCAGCGATCGAAATTCATTAAGTTGTTTAGTTTCTTTCATGAAAGACTAATAATCTAGTAATTCTCTGCATTACCTATAAAATTAAAACGATACACTCAACGCGTGACTGTATGCTAAATTTTAGCTTCTAATCTAACTATAGCAAATGATGAAATGTATTTATAGATGGTTCATTTAGGCCGTAAAACTGCTTTAGCTTTATGAAACATGCTCATTTAAATGTATTTATCAAAATAATTTCGTCATTTTGTGTGTTCGCTGTTTAAATTTGGTCTATTATCATTTTGAATTTCACACAAATAAGTATTCATTATTTCTTGTCTCTCTCTCTCTCTCTCTCTAATGAAATTACTTAAATTAAAAAATCAAAAGACTCTTAACCCAAGTTTAACATTTTAAATAATCAAATGACCATATAGTATTTGGCAGAATCGCTACATTCCTTTTCAAAGTATTCCTTTCATAACTTGAAACATTAATCTCTACTTTATCCGAGTCTTTCGTTTTACCAAAGACCACAGAGTGTCTCGATGCGGGGAATTCACGTAAGAACGTTGGCTCCGATCCTATTTCACGCGCACACACACAATCAAAAATTAATTTTTTATTTTAATAATCTATTTGTAACATGTATTAACTATGCTTATTATATTTTTGGGTGGGGTGGGACATTCTCCACCAGTGAAAAACTGTTACTGACCTGTTGAAATTTGGATTAACTGTTTCCTTTAGTGTCCTCTTCACGTTTAGCACTCTCCTTTTCCGGAAAAGTCGCCACGAATTAAATTAAAAATGCCGAAATATGGGATGCTCCGCAACCGCTAAATGTTAGCAGCACTGTAAAAATGACACAAAAATTATCGGTACAGGGATCATATCAACCTAAATAGGTTCGTTTTGTCATAGTAATTATGGTTAGGTTGAAATTCTGCCTGGACCAAGAGTAAAATTCGTTCTGCGCAGCCCATATCGCAAACCAGAGACAAACTGCGCATTTGTTTACAACTGAAGCAATCGATTATCTCTGACTGCTTATATCGATTCCAAGGTTTGTAAAATATATTATATATACGATCGTAATTTATCACGGCGTTGAATATTAATATATTTTTCTCGGGCTTCCAGCCGTGTTAACATGTCACATTTGTGGGACGTTTCGAAGGCGTCCTTCTCTGCCTTCATTCTCAACCAAATGTCAGTGATTAACTGTTTGTTTATTCAGCCGCTGCTACGGAAACGGTGGAAGACAAAAACCAACACAACACGATTACGTCATCCGCTCTTCTGCCCGTTACCGACGCGAAACTGTTTCAGAATTTTAATAGCCGGGTTCCAGGCCGCACTGAGTTGATAACCAGTGTCCCTGTTGACTAATAAATCAGTTGATCTGATTTCTACAGCCTCTGTAATAACGCTGGCCCAAAAATCTTTGACCCGGGCTAAAATTGTTGTTTTTTCAAATTCAAAAGTGTGACCCTCTTGCACACTATGTTCGGCCACCGCAGATTTTTCTTCTTGCCCAAGACGAACATTTCTGGCGTGCTCTACACATCGCTGCACAATGCATCGCTGTCCGATGTAGCCGCGGCCACATTCACATGGTATATTATATACACCAGGGGTTCGTAAACCTAGGTCATCTTTAACGCTGCCGACCAAGTTACTAATTTTAGTGGGTGGTCTATAAATTGTCTTGACTCCGTGTTGTGATAGCAGTCTACCTATTTTGAAACTTAGGGCACCCACAAACGGCAGAAACGCAAGGCCCTTGGTATCAATCTGATCTCTCCGTCGATTTTCCTTTAATTTAATGTATTTGTAACGCATATTATATATAGATTTTAGCTTCCTTCACTTCTTCTCCATAAATCTTTAAATATGCCAAATTTCACACTTCTCCGTGCGCGCAATATTCTTAAAAATGTAACATAAGTTTTCGCTTAGCGTATTAATAAACTAAATAACAGCTGCACAACGGGGTATTCAGTAAATGTATGCAGTTCAGGTATTGTGGGAAGGAACTTTGGTTAAATTTTAGTTTAGCAATGGTGAAGATTAGTTTTTTCAAAACGTAAATTTTGTTTGATGTCATAGAGCACTAAGAAGTCTCCGATTAATTCTTAATTAGACATGACAATTATTTTACGCGATACTGAGGAAAATTGTGATTTTATTCTTACTGGAGCAAAGATTGCTGTGACTGAACAGGCAGCGAATTTATTAGTTGTAAGGAAGCTACCAAACAATACACTGTTGCAATCAGTTTAAAATATGTATTACTGTTACTGTCCTATGGAGCTAGTACGTCATTTGACAATGCCCGTTATAAGTTATCACCTTATGGTTGTCTTTCATTTTAAATTAAATGTTTATTATCTCTCTGTGATATGTTTCTATCTGAGTGCGGTTCTGCTATGTGTTCTGTGTTGAACCAAAGGCAGACTGATGTTGAGAGCAATGGCTACTGTGACGTAGAATCTTTGGATCTGCGACGGAGAAGTTACGTTCACTGAATTTCACCCAGATATAGATAGCAAGATGAGATTATTCACTATTTTATAACTAAAGGAATTGTATAACCTGGAATGAGGATTATTAAGTAAAAAGTGCAACGAAGTATTATTGCATTAATGTAACTAAAATTGAAGTTACACGGTGTTAGTTTCCATTTTGAAATGTTTTATCGGTTGAAAAATATCAGAGTAATAGAATACGGCCACGCGCGTTAAAGAGCAATCATAAAGGCCTCGGTAGTAACATTTGGCCCAGGTTGAAATGCCGGTCTCGGCGTAGTAGCCGTCCTACTTCCGGTTTCTCGTAATCATCTGCGGAAATACTCCATCTCATAAAAAAAAACTACACATTACACAAATCAAAAGTACACTCATCATACAGAAAATCTGTTGCACGTTTTAATGACAGAGGCGGAAGACTTGGGCAGTAAAGAATCTGCCGGCAGGCTATAAATCATACGCTACAGTAAAATGACTACTTCCTTCCTCCTGTATCTCTACCGCTACCCTTTTTTACTTTCTCGTTTAATTCTCTTCGCGGTTTTTTTTTTTTTTTAATGGCATTCGGTAATGTTAGCCTTTTAGCCAGCTCAATGTGTTTTTTCGTTTTACAATGTATAGATTTCATCCAAGTGTGATTGTTTTCTCTCTTTTGTAAGGACGACACAAGACGAACACAACACTTAATTCAAACCACCCATGCCCTGGGCCGGACTCGAACCGGCGACCCCTGCAAGGCGAAGCAAGTACGCTACCCCTACGCTGCCGGGGTCGGCTTCGCTGGTCTTCCATGTCGTCTGTGAGAACCACACTCTAAAAACCTTGTCCTTGCTCCTTAACACTTGTTCACAGATAGGGCGAAAACCGTTTACCCGATAATCGTCAATTAACGAAATTAACAAAATTGCAAAACTGTAACATTTAAGATAAATTTAAAAAATCATTAACGTTCTTCTTAACTTCCGTTAACTTCAATCCGTTGCATTGATTATATGTTTAAATTGCGCGCAATGAGACGCTGATCGAATTTCGAACGAATTAGGTAACGCGAGTGTGAGTGTGAACTGTTATGCTAGGCATGGCGATGGTATAACAGGAACCCTAGAGTTGTGGAATGTTTGTATTTTACATCTGCAAACCACTAATGTTTAAAATTCGATCAGTGATTCATTTTGATATTTTCTTAACCTAACTTTTTTACTACGAGGAATACGGTGCCACGTTTTTGTCTGCTAGTGAAATAAATTAAACTGATATTCATTACATGATTACATCATGGAAACTGAAAATCTAGAATCTGTTTGTGAAAGCAGCAACGGTAGCAACAACAATGAGAAGATTAAAACTCCTTGGCCACATTTGTGCGATTGTGTTACATTTAAATCAAGACTGGAAGAATAGTTGGTTTATGAATTCAAACTGTGTTTGCCTAAACTTTCTACAATCAAGGCTCGCGTTTCTATCGTTAACAGTCTTTAACATGAAAAAAAAAATACAAGTATTACAGTTTGAAGAAAAAGTAAAAACAGGGTCAACTTATGGGAAAAGAAAACACAATTCTAAGCCTTTTTGAAGTGCTTTTGATTCTTCTGGTGTAGATAGCAGCAGAAGTGTTTTATTTCTTTCCTTTTTTTCATCTCCACCTACACTGTAGTTAACGACAGTGGTATATTACAGATTGATGTGGACCAACACAATGTAAACTTTTTCGGTGCCACCATGTTTCCACTGCATCTTGTAGAATTCGATACGTTCGAGAAGCTGATTAAATTGTTGAATCTCAGTAAGAACTCAGTTTCCAGAGGGACATTGGGTAGACGTCTTGTTGATGGTTAACTTTTAACGGATAACTTTAACTTGCGTTAAATTTGCAAAATTGTAACGCTTTAACGATGATCGAAGTTAAATTTTTAAGTAGTGCATTAACAAAGTTAATTTTTGGATTAACTTTGGTCAGCTATGCACTTGTTTTAGCGCCCAATTCCAGCATGAACGCTCCTTCAACCTGTTAGTGTTGTTTCTGAATATCGTTTGCCCTGTTCAGTGCTGTATTTCCCATTAGGCTGTATAGGCTCCAGCCTAGGGGCGGCAGCGTTTTAGGGGCAGCATATTTCCTAGGGTGCCCGCTTTAGTAAGTTGTAAAATTTTTATGTGATTATAAACATAGTAGAAAAACGTGTACTATAAATTTTCATTGAAGTGGTGACATCTAGTAGTGAACTGACAAACTCTGAACAATTAATAGAAAATAAAAATACATTTACTATCAACTTTCATGCAGGTAAGTGGTGACAGCGAACAATTAGCTAAATTATTAATTTAATTCATCATTAGTTTCCTGACTTTCTATCTTGCTGGACACAGTCTGTAGCCCGTCGTATATTTCCGAAGGAAGACTCTATAGACAGAGGTAGGTTTCTGCTGACAGACTTACATTTCGTGATTTCTATAATAAAAATACTTAAGTATGATCTAAGATTTCATTAATCTGGATGTTGAAAGTCCCCGAGCGCTCGAAAGTCCTAATTTTTATGAAAAAATCATTGAAAAGTCAATGATTTTTTAAACTTAACTCGTCATTTCTCAGCTAATAATGAATTAAATTCTTTGAAATTTTTAAGGAACATGCATTGAACTATGCCGAAACCGGTATTCTGATCGAAATTAATATAAATTATAATCGTTTAATAATAATTTATTACAAATCAGAGCGTACGTCTTAACGTGTTTTCTGTACTTTGCCGATAAAAAGTGTGTTACGAAGTTTGTCGAATGGAAAACTGTCAGTGAGAAAGTTTTTCCTCTATGTTGGAAGAAGTTTTCTGAAAAATTTGAAGTCATTATATTCCTTCTATTCACCTTTTTCAAGTTAAATTAGTTTTTTCTACTTTTCCTTAAGAGTGTACCTGAGTCAAATTCGTTACTTGATCTCTCCAGATTTTTGAGGAAGCAATCTCCGTGTAACATTTACCCGAACTTGGATATAGTTCTCCGCATAGCACTCCAGCCACAAATTGTTCTGGCGAAAGGAGCTTTTCCTGCTTAAAATGAGTGAAGAGTTACCAGAGGTCTTCATTATCTCAAGAAAAACTAAACTCTTTGGCTCTTCTATATACAGAAGCACAGATAATGAACACCATAAACTTTGATGATCTTATAGATGACTTCGCCAATCAAAATTCCCGTAGAAAAATATATTTATGTATTACATTTTTTACTTTCTTGTTTGTATTCTTGTTTCATAATAAACATTCATTTTTCTTGTTTCTATTTTATGAATAAATCTGAATACTTTCAAGTAATTAAGTCACTCTTAATCTATATCCATTCACATATACATACAATCGTTCGCTACCTAATAAAGGTAATACAAATTAGTGATTAGTAAAAGTATGAAGGGTAGAAGGGCGGCACAAAATGAACAGCCTACACTAAAAAAAAGTTTAAATCCGGCCCTGGCCCTGTTGTGCCATATTTCGGTCAGATCGTTCATGCCATATTTAGCTAAGCTGGCCCAACAGCTTATCTCTTCCTCTGTGTCATAGATGGTTGATCCAAGGTAGAGGATATCATTTAGTATCGCCAATTCACTTAATCGATTGCAACTGATGAAAACAGGAAACAGTCAGGTACCAGTAGGGCCTGGTATAATTTGGTGCAGTGCTTTAATAACCTTCACAGATCTTGGTATGCTAGGTCAGATGGCAATCGCCTGGTGCAGAAAACAATGGATCACTTATTTTCAGATTATATAGCGCATTCTACCGCATAATTGTTCAATCGTTCAATCCCAAGAGTTTCTACCTATCCCATTCCCTAAGAAACAACACACTCTGAACTAATAACGCTTTTAATTAAATGGTTTACATTTATTACATATTGATCACAAAACTCAAAACATTCGTCTGTTTTCCTCTCACGATACAAACTATATTATACGTAACTATTTTTAGTATTTGTCATTTAAACACAGCATATGATAAACATTGGAGAAAGATTTCAAAATCCTAGGTAATAGCTTATTTTAAATAAACTTAAATTCACCACTTTGATGGTCACTAACGTCATCAGTGCAAAATACTGAAATAAATATCTTATTCCTTTACTCGAGGATCTTTACGAAACGCTGTGTCAAAATTGGATTTCCCTAAAATTCTGATTTTTTTTTTTTTAACAATAATGAAGTTAGATCATTCATATACAAAAAATGTGCAAATTTGAAGTTTTAGGTTTATTTTGTTTAGAGGTCTGTGCTACACAAAGGAGTAACAACAACGATGTTCAGTTACATTTCGAAATTCTAAATATAAAAAATAAACGATAAAACGAAACAAAAGAAAAATGCAAAAATGGATGACAACAATAGGACTCCGTTTCCTTTCACGTTCGAAACCATACATATAAAAACAAAGAAACACAAAACCAAAAAACATAAAACACAAAAACTTAGAACAAAGATTTTTAGTTTAATTTAATTGTAATGGAGCATTTTGATGGTACATTGAAGCTGTGATAGGGAAAATATCCCATGTGATATGAAGTTGGAAATGTATGTAGTACCCCCACAACGTTCAATTATTAGAGACAAAACGGCTTCAGTAGACACAAAATAATTACTGCAAATAGCGTACAAGACGATAAAATGATTAACTTTTATGGCAATATCTTTCTTGATTCTGACTGTGATCGAAATAGTCTCAAAATTGTTCTGACAATCAAACAACGGCGATCGAGGGCTGTTTCTATGTTTGGGTAATATTAGTCCGTGGGACTCACAAGTCATCGCGACTGACAAATCCAATTACGCCGCCCGACGACCAATCACAATGCGACCGTAACGTCGTTGCCAAGTGAAGGAGGCCCCAAGAAAATTCCGTTTCCAGCGCCGTTAACAGCGTTAGGGCGACTGTAGTGGTAGTTCCCAATTTTTGTGTTCCCGCTCGGCGCCAGACCTAATGTCGTTATGCGTCCATCAAAAGTTGGAATGGCTTCCAGCGCCGACTTCCCAACAGGGCAGAGCTGTGACGTCGAGCGCGTGGAGGGAAGGGGGGGGGGGGAGGCGAAGACGTCTCCCCCACCCTGCCGTGCCGTCTGCAGGCAGAGAGGTTACAAACCACTCGCGCCCTTTGTTAAGCTTCGTGTCGCCAACTTCTTCGTACAAAAATCAATGCTGTTAAAACACTGCTCGAGTCATCTAACAATGGCTAAAGATGTCACTACAAAATCGAAGTAATGAGCGTTATTTAATAGAGGAAAGTGCTCTATTCCGGATCCCTCCCCCTAAAGAGGACCTCCGGTCCCCTGCGTCTGCATTGTACTGTCCTCTAGCGGAATCAAGTGTAAATAGTAGTTTTTGTTTCTACCACTCTGTAACAGAGAGCTCGTGTTGCTCACTTTGATTGTTGATCGGCAAATCGCCATTACGTGTTTTTTCAGTGAACCAAGTTTTTACAGTGTGCTATATTTTTTTAATTTCTCGTGAAAATTTGCAGGTAAGCCTTCCAACCAATATACACTCTTAAATTATAAGGTTTTAGATTAATGTTTATCACTGAACTGTCTTGTCGAAACGTTAGGTTAAAAATCTATTGGGTTAACAAAGTACAAGCTAGGGTTGCGCAAAACGGACCCCCGTGAGATGCCAAAACCGGACACCTTTTTCATGCTTACAAGTCTGCCTATATTTGTACTCACTATTACTCTCTTTGAATTATGTTGCAGATTCAAAGAATCTAATGGGGAAGGTAGGCCACAAGAAGTGGAGTCCTTCTAAAGTGACAAAAGCTATTGACGCAGTACGGAATAAAAAAATGGGTTGGAAGAAGGCTAGTAAACAGTTTAATGTTCCGAAAACGACACTTTTTTTGGACTTACTCGTAATAACTTACGAAGAATGGCCGTACAATTGACAGAGAGAAATGAAATTGAACAACCTTTCAATAGCTGGAAAAAAGTGGGTTAGTCTTTATATCAAACGCCACAAAATCAAACTTTCCGAAAGGAAGCCTGCTGGAACATCCTATAGCAGGGCTCTTGGATTCAGTAAAGAAAACACAGAGAGATTCTGTAACATTCTGGAAGATGTTTATGAGAAAGGTAAATTAAGTCCTGACAGAATTTACAATGTCGATGAGAGTGGCATTACTGTGAGCAAAAGTAATTGGCCTTAAGGGTAAAAAAACAGGTGTCCGCCTTGAAATCAGGAGAACGTGGAGCCCTCATAACGATTGTTGCTTGTTTCAGTGCTAGTGGCTCATTCGTGCCCCCTTTAGTAATTTTTCCGGGAAAAAATATGAACGAACAGTTGAAAAAAGGAGCTCCACCAGGAACAATTTTTGCAGTGCGTCCTTCAGGGTGGATCCAAATGAATTCCTTCACTCAGTGGTTTAGACATTTCATTGAGTTTTCCCATACTACTAAAGAAAAACCTGTTCTGTTGCTCTTGGATGGCCACTTTAGCCACACACATAATATTGACGTTATCGACTTGACAAAAGTAATTATGTTACGATTGTTTAGCTGCCACCTCACTCTTCACACAAATTAAAACCTTTGGATTAAACTTTCATGGGTCCTCTCAAAGTTTACTACAGCGAAGATGTCGGACAATGGTTAAGGCACAATGAACGTGCTATCTGTGCTTTTGATGTAATGGACCTCTTTGGCAAAGCCTACATTAGATGCCAAAGAGCTGAAGTAGCAATCAATGGATTTAAGGTAACAGGCATATATCCCTTGAACAAAAATCTGTTCTCGGATGCTGAATACATTAAAGAGGTGAGTTTGTGTCCAGGAAGAACAAACATGAAAATCACACTTTTACAGAGAATAGGGAAGAATGTATTGTAGAAGAGCCACAATATATAGTAGAGTTTGACCCAAATCGACCATCTACAACTTCGGCAAGTCAGGGTATCCATAAGTCATCAGCTACGAGTGAGGATTTTGAGGGTTCCACATCCTCCAAGACAAGCCCCTTTGACATCACTCCCATCCTAAAAATCAAAAATAGGATCTCAAATAGATGGCGAAAGGCCTGCATTTCTATGATCATAACATCTACGCCTTATAAAGCCCAATTGATGGAAGCTAAAAGAGCTAAAGAAGTGAAGGAAACTCAACAGCAAGCACGTAATCATGATCGAGGATGCAAAAGTAGCCGCGGACGGAGGCATGGTTCAGCAGTAGGGCTTTCTAGAAAAGAGAGAGAGCAGGTGAAAAAGCGCCTTACTTTTGGAAAGAATGTGAAAGGATCAAACACTGAGTATGAAATGAGTTCATCCTTTGGATCATCGGAATTGGAGCTTCTTCCTGGAGTGTCCCATCCAAAGATGATGACGGTTGGTGCATGTTCTGCGAGAGTAAGTTTTCCGAAGATTCAGAAGGAGAACTATGGGTAATGTGCGTTATATGTTGGTTTTGGGCCCATGTGGATTGTGCTGGGGTTGAAAAGGATGTGAACATGTGTGTCTTTTGCCGCTAAACAATTTAATTTATGTTGTATTTTCTGTCTTCTTATATTGTAGTCTATATATAGGATTAAAAAAAACAACCTTTAATTATCATATTACATTTGTGCTTAAAACTGTATTATGTTTTTTGTGATTAAGTTCATTTTTATAATTTTATTTAATGTAATTATCATAACTTTTATGAGGGGTCCGATTACGGCAACTATTTTTCAAATCGCAAAAGTGTAAAGTTTTTTTTAGAATTTTTTTTGGTAATCATTTATAAAGATAAGTTTTGAAATTAGAATGTAAAATGTGCGTAACATAGTGAAGTAAATATTTCATGCTTTAAAAACATGTTTTTTTTTTACTAATTTATATATATTGTTAGTAAAAACCAAAATGGGGGTCCGCTTTTGGGCACTTTCCTCTAACAATTAAAGGAATTCTGGGTTTTAACTTCAAGAATGGCACCCATGAAAAGAGATCCAACAAAGAAGTCTACAGCAAAATAGAGAAAATCACCGAAATAATCCGCAAAAGACGAGAACGATTCAATGGCCACCTAAAACGGATGGAGGAGAACAGATTAGAAACCCAAAACTGTAATGCCCTGGTTTGTAAATATTAAAGAAGACCTTCATTTGATGGGATTAGAACCAGAAGATACTTTCATTAGAGATTTTTTTCGGAAGAAATTGACGAATGGGACAAGCCAAGAAGAACACTCCAAAAGAAGACGCGGTAAACCTAGGACAGAAGAGCGCAAACAGGCGCATTCAAAACAATGAAGGACTACTGGACCCAAAGAAAGATGAAACTCGTCGCTAATTGCACAAAGACTTAACGTGGGCCTGATTGGCTTCAACAAATAATCAATCAACTGCGAAGAAATTAATTGCTATAGCCCTGTATGAAAAGTATTACTTCGATTAAATTAACGTTATTGCTTCATGTTTATTAATACTTGTTCGAAGTAGATGTGTTCATTATATTCCGTGTCCATAGATACATAAGGTCAAAGGTATCATTCTCGAGCAGCAATATTTGCGATGTTTTTGAGTAGATTGAAATTTAGCTGGGCCAGAGTGAGGACTGATATTCATTTTCACAGTAGAGATAACGAGTAAGTTTTTTTAATAATTCAAGTTTTTTTCATGAGCACTATGTTACTGAAGTTATTACTTCATGCGGATGAAAGTAGCTCCATACTTATCGCGATCTATGCAGCCCGTACCAGGATTAAAACCAATATTACTGGGCAAAACGTAAAATTTACTTTCAATTTTTCTTTTCTTTCACTGATGTCATTTTTTCAGCTGCACGTAAGAAGTTCTTGCTTTATCGGAGTTTGAAATAGATCTACATTATCTGTATTGAAAAATCAAGATGTAAGACCCCGTGTAAGATTTTACTTTGCTTTCGCTGACCCCATAATTTCAGACGCTTGAAAGTAGTTGCTACCGTATCGCATTGTAAACTACTACAGAATATGTACAGCGTTACAAAATCAGGACTATGATCCTTATTTAATAACAATCTTATTTAATTAAGCCACTGCGATGAAATGACAGAAAATATCGTTCAATCCGTCATTACTGAAGGGCGTAGATGTCAATACTTATAAAAGGCCAGTTTGGTTACCGTGTCTGTAAAACACTATAATTTAATTTAATTTATTTAATTGCAATGGAGCACAGGCTCCGGTGGCAATTTCCCTACACCCCCATCTTCCCCCTATCCTGCACCCACCTACATTTGCCCTCTACAAATTTTATCTTTAAATTCTTTCAACATTTTCGGTAAATTATTTATCATTTCTCTTTGTAACTCATTCCAATCCCTGACACCCTTACCTAAAAAAAGAGAATCTTTCCGGACCACACCCTTGTGCATAACGTCACGTGGCTGACATTCGTTGATGAGTTAACAACGACCAGCGATGTTTTTGTGCTCAATCAACAGCAAAACGCCGTTATAGCAACATATGAATCAAAGATATCTATTTTTTCTTCTGTAATGGTTAGATATGTTTTAAATTTCAGACCAACATTAAAGAATAATATGAATTACATTTAATTCCGCATTAATTATTAATTTGTGTTTGCTTATTTATATTCGTTCGATGTAAGTTTTCGTTATATTCTCAGTCCATAGAGGTTGCTGCTTCAAAATGGAGCGTTATTGTATAACAATGATGTTTAGATAGGCAACTGTGAGTAAATACATTTTGAAAACACTGCGTTCACCCAGTTCATTGTTGAAGCGATTGGAAGCTATTTATATTCCATGCAGATGTTTTCGCTATAATCTCTGTCCACAGATGTGACTGATATAGTAAGCTTAGAAATCATTACAGTATCAAAGCTATGGGCGTGATTTAATAACAATTCTATTTACTTAATCAACTGCGAAGAAATGAACTGTCAGAACATTGCGATTCAACCGGTTATTTCTGACAGGCTTAGAAGCTATATTCCCCAAAGCTTTTCTTACCTAGCTGTAAACAAGCAATTAGCTTCTTCTTCTTTACTAGCTTCGAGCCCGTCAAAAATGACGGTTTGAACGCAATATTCTGGCAGTTCATGTTTTTTGCAGTTGGTTAATTATACGGAATTTTTATTATGCAATGCTAATGGCCTTGGTTTTGTTCTACATATTTCATCTTCAGTTCACATATCAATACAGTAGGAACGTCTACTGAATTAATGACGACGGAAGTATAGAACAAATAAAATTAATAATAAATTAGGAATCCCTAAAACTTTTGCTATACACGTAATATCAGTTTTATTCCTGGTCGAGGCACAATTCAGTAAGATATGTATGGAACTACTTACACCCACATTCATTAATACCTGTATTAACATGTCGCTTATGAAACCAGTTTAAATGGTTTGTAAAACTGATTTCAGAGCGAGTTATGCTGTAACAAAATGTGTCAGTTGCGATTCTGGTCAACTTAACCACAACCTCCAATAATATTGCATGCGAAAATCATAGCTTCTATTACCCTCAAATGAATAACGACGGGCATCACCTATGGTGGTATTCGGGAATTTATTCTACAAAAGCTTGCGTGAAAAAACGAATAACGATCATTTCTAATGATATTTTCGTGGTATGAATACCATACTGTGGTTAGATAATGAAACGCGCTTCGCTGATAACTTCTTCTTTAATAGTTCCTTTTAGTACCAGAAATAATTCATATATGTATATTTTTCAACGAAAGAAGGCTCAGTTTTTCATAAATTCATTTTAATAAGAACGATAACTATTCTAAACCAACATCCCGTCATACAGTCTACATGAGCCCTAGCTTAAACTTCATTTCCAAAATTGCAGATTATTGAATTAGTAATCTCATTTTCCGAAGCGACGTTTTCTTTTAGAAGGTTCGAGTTCATCTGTCTGTCCGTTGATAATAACCAACGAGTTGTAACCGAAATCCAAAGCACATACACATTTAATGTTATACATGGAACTTTAATCTTTCAATTAATTTTCTTAAATGATAATTAATTTTATAAAGTTATTGCGTTTTAGTATTTATCAGCCCCGTTACATCCCCCCGCTAATTTCTATGAAATTCGAAAAGAATTGAAATAGGAATTAATTTATCACAGGTCCCTCAGGTGTTGGTTTTACAATGTGAGTTTTACATAAATACAAATAATAATAATGATAATAATAATAACAAATATTGAAAGTTGAAATTTGTTTTCTCTGGCTGCTCTGCTGGTTTTCCATCTGTAGCAAGCATAAATGTCCACTTTTTTCTTACAGGGTACTAACTCTGTTGCCATCAAGTTTTTTATTTATTTTTTTCTTCTTTTTCTGCACGGTACTCCTGGACAAGATACATAGTCTGCCAGCATTTAATCTTGTAGAAGAACAAAAATATAAACCTTTTTTTTTTCATTTTCAAAACATCAAACATATAGCAGTAACAACAAATCAGTTTCTGATTAAGGCATTTGTCCATATGAAATGAGGTACCTGGACCAGAAAATTATAAAATATAAAATCAATTGACACGGGTCATTTTCTTGCTAAGCACTACTTTCTTTGGAATTCTTGTTTTTCACATTGAAAGATTATCAGTTTGCCTCTTTGAGCTCACAAAGTTATTTCATTTTATTGCACATTAATTCATCTTTTTCTTCAAAACATTCACTTTCATTGCCTAGTAAAAGTTTATTTTCTTCGTTTCCTTATTCACTATAATCAATATTTTCTACATTAATATCCTCTTTAGCTGTCATAGCCTCCGCCTGTTTACCAAGATACCATTCAAATAGTTAAAAAAATTCTATTACCTGCCCTTGGTACATTATATTCTTCATAAGACCGATCCTTTTGAACAGTTTTACTGTTGGATAACCGGCAACATATTTAAATCACATGTTTGGTACCCTGGACCAGTACAATCAACCCTCGCTAATACGACTGGGACACCAACGTTTCTTGCTAATCTAGCATCTCTATCACAGCTTCATTTTTATTTCTTCAATACATTACATTATATTCTAATGCTCCGGTATAACTTACAAACTATATATTTCTTAAAAGAAAAGTACCAATAGACAAGACAATAAACTTTTATGTAATGGTATGCTGTGGTAACAGCTGAAGACTGTACATCTGACCAAGATCGTCAATATTGGTAAATGACAGCTTCCCCTTAGTGATTATAAACTTTTACTATCATTACAGTTGAAGAATTGTGTGCAGCCACAACAATCAGTACTATTTACAAGTGTTTTGTGGCACTGAATAACAATAATATGCCAACTATAACTTAACAATAATAATAAATTCCAATATGACAGAGTTTATATGTACACACCTGTGCCCTGCACTAGTGTTAAATCTTTTCATTCACCTTATACCAGTTCATCATTTCTGAGTTGTAGGTTCAATATCCTGATTGAATTTGTACACAGGATGAGGCAGTAAGCATAGCTTACCCCTCTACAAAAAGAAAACCCTTTTTTCTATATTTCCAGTTCACTTTTTCCCAGTTATTCATACAAAACAACTTCCTGTTTACAGTGAATCTTACTTTGCCAGAACAGTAACATGGCAAACCAACTTCAAAAATATGTAAAGAACTCTGAAAATGTTCAACACCATTATTCTGTAACTGCTTTGATTCATAATCACAAACATAATTCTCCCCAACACTGGAAAAAATGTCACAGTTTACATCCTTCAAAATCATCGAACTACCTAATCCATCTACCTTCATTAAAGTCTCTTCCATCTGGTTACTTTCATGCTTAAACTCATCTTTCAAGTGAAACCCTTCTCTAACAATTTGTCTATCCTTTACATGATTTACCTCATCATTAATTGTAACATCACTCATCTCATATTTTTCCCTTACAGTATTAGGCCTACTATCATTACTTTCGACTGTATTACCTAATGATTCACAATGAATTGCATTTGTACTTTGTTCATGTAACAAACCTATATCTGTTTGTGACTTGTTGGAGGTATCATGTAATTCAATGCATTCTTTAACTTTAAGCTGTTCTAGTTCTACTTTGTTGACTCTGTTTCCTTGCTGAATAAATTAATTCATTCTTAAAGGTATCCCCAAGTTGATTTATATCATAACTAACAGTCTGAATCTTATGTTCAACATTTTCTTGGCTTTCATGGTATTCAGTAATATGTTTTTCCAAGGTTGTTTCAACTGCAGTGACACGTTCACTAAAATGTGTGTAATAATTTCCTATCTTGTCATGGATTTCCCCTATTTTTGAATCAATTTGTCGTGAATAGTCCCTAAAATCCCTTCTAAGGTCATTTACACTGGTATCAAGCTTAGTCTTGGTCTCTCTGAAATGATCATCGAAACGAGACTGCATTGCTAAAATTAAGTCAGTCAGTCTTTGTAGGGAACTGTCATGTTCTGGCTGGGTAAATTGAGGAGTTGATGGAGTTTGTTTATTTTCTGGTTCCTGATGGGTACCTACAGCAGGAGAATAATCATCCTCAAATTTTGAAAAATGGACCCTATTTTCATCCTCTGGTTGAGATACCGGTGTTTTGTCTAAAATTACAGATGGATAAGAGTCAAGTATGGTATATACAGATGGTGGGGCCATATCCGGTAAATTAGAATTTTCTGCAACATCATGTTGACAGATTACATGAAAAGTATTTTCATTATCTTTATCCATAGTAAGTTCAATTTAAATATTTTTAACCAGCACAAAATCAAACTTCGTAGCTCAAAAATTGAAGTCCATAAAATTCACAATAGGCAAAGAACGGAAATTATTTAAATCCGTGAAAATTTAACTATCGAAATGAAAATCCTTCACTGTATTTAAACAAATAAAAGAATTTAAAATGTACTTCCCTTTTTATATTTCCTTTTTTTCCGTGATCTGTTTCACAGCAAAGCAAAACACAACTTTGCCGGCCACCAATGTTGTTTAACCAAAACAGCTGTCCAGTTGATATGCACTCGAAGTCTGTTGCGGTGCGTATCGATATACAAGTCGACTGTCGACTGTAAATCGTCGTGTGTTGCGTTTTATTTATCTTGCTTTCTTGAAGTTCGTAATAGTTAACAAAATTACCAATTCAGGTGTCAAGGTCGCCATGAAACGCGCTTCGCTGTTAACTTCTTCTTTAATAGTTCCTTTTAGTACCAGAAATAATTCATATATGTATATTTTTCAACGAAAGAAGGCTCAGTTTTTTCATAAATTCATTTTAATAAGAACGATAACTATTCTAAACCAACATCCCGTCATACAGTCTACATGAGCCCTAGCTTAAACTTCATTTTCAAAATTGCAGGTTATTGAATTAGTAATCTCATTTTCCGAAGCGACGTTTTCTTTTAGAAGGTTCGAGTTCATCTGTCTGTCCGTTGATAATAACCAACGAGTTGTAACCGAAATCCAAAGCACATACACATTTAATGTTATACATGGAACTTTAATCTTTCAATTAATTTTCTTAAATGATAATTAATTTTATAAAGTTATTGCGTTTTAGTATTTATCAGCCCCGTTACAATAATCGGAGTATTTGACTATGATTTGTTTAAATAAATGCATTTTACTTTAAGTGCCGGAAAGTATAATATTTGAGTGGTACAATTGCGATTCGCACATTTCATGTAATCTTTATCTGAGTTTTTAATAAACTTCATTGTTTATTTTCTGCCAAAAACATTCCTAGGTTAGGTTTTAACCTAATTTTTATATTTGGAATATTTTTTGTCAACATATTATTTTCTAATAATACATTGGAAATTTTGGAGCAAGTAATATTCTTCACATTGAATTTTACGATAAGTTCTGTAGCTAGAGTGTCAACATTCAATGTTGATTTCTCATTTGTTCAAAATTTTGCAGAACACAATGGTGTCTCTCTTTGATATGAGAAATGTATATTCCTTTTCTCAATTTATTGTCGAATTGACTTTTCCTCTTTCTTGATTTTTCCACCCCTAAATTAGAATAAAAATAAAATATATAGCTCCACGAACTATGCAAGGACATTATGAATAAATAAAATTAATAATTAAAACTAAAACTTTAATAACAAAAGCAGTAAAAGTTTATTACATATATACTTATATTACATATATTTTTCACTTTTGTTAAAAACTGGGTTGTATAAAATTGAATTACTGAATTAATAATGCGTGAATTGTACTTACCTGAATATAATATTCACTGAGAA
Organism: Vandiemenella viatica; assembly: GCA_031002005.1. Classification (NCBI taxonomy): domain Eukaryota; kingdom Metazoa; phylum Arthropoda; class Insecta; order Orthoptera; family Morabidae; genus Vandiemenella; species Vandiemenella viatica. Next base: position 177,608,608 of record JARYHS010008075.1, on the reverse strand, counting down.
AGAAAATAATGTGACACACGTGAATTTTTCCTGTGCCCTGCGCGCGCGTTTCATAATCGCATCTTTGGGAACTGTACCGTCAGGCGACGCGTAACAGTTCGGCGCGGCAACTCTCAATACAGAGATCAACAGATTAGTTTTAAAATTTCGAAAAGGAGGACACTTTAGAGGAAGGACAGAACCTGCTGTCCTCCATACAGGGAGGACGAACTTTGAAATCTTAACCTACACCCCTTCACTGTCTCCAGCTCAACAGAGTGTTTTTGACATGAATGACGTGGCCTCTTCAGAGTAGTGGAAATGCACGAGCTGCTATGCGTCTCAACTTTTAAACACCACGCCTGCTGATCCTATTCTCCGTCTGTATGATAACAAACCGGCTAAAGGTGGTGGTAGCTACTACAAGTTTAGAGTGATTATGTAGACAGGTCTTACTTTAGCAAAATATCCAATGAAACATCAGCGCTGTATTGCTTTGGCGTCGCATTCGGGAGGACGCGGGTTCGAATCCCCGTCCGAGCATCCATAATTGGATGTTCCATGGTTTCCCAAATCACTCCAGGCAAATACCGGGATGCTTTCTTCCCAGTCCTTTACCGCCTCTAATGACCTCGACTTAGACGAGGTGTAAAGCCATAACCAAAAAATATTTCTCTGTCGACGAGTACTAGCCGAACTGTTGTGATGTCGCTAGTTATTCTAGCATGCCATCCAGTGCCGTAATCGGCGGACGAATTCGCATCAAATCCGCAATCAGCACGGTTTGTACGCGGCATCCGGGGTTTGAACTCGGGACCTGTAGTACCTTCACCATCCAGTGTGGTGGTGCTTGGCCGGTCAAACCATCAAATTCACTCCTCCCTCTTGCATATTATTTCTTATTCTTTTATCCATCCATCTCTTAATCGTCCTCAAGACACATTTGCTTTCCCGTTTTAATTCATCACGTCGTTTCGTAAATCTCCTGGAGGAAGCTGACATTACACATGACAGAAGACGAAAGAGGAAGAAAAGTACATACGGTTTTTACAACAGATGGTTAGTAAGTGCTGGTCACGTTGCAGTTAATAGTTGTTAATCAAATTGTCTCCATAATTTGATGTGGACGTATTCGTAGTTCTGTGTTGTGTAAAATTTTTTTCCCCCGTTCCTCTTCGTTCGGGAACAGCCCGTGTAACAAGTCGTAGCAGCAATATAGATCACACCGTCGACGAGTCGCGACAGTTCATTAGAGGCCGCGGCGGGAAGGGAGTCCCATTCATCACAACCTTAAGCTGTCACTAGGGAAAACTCTGCGATAAGGTGTACAGCGCTGTGTGGGCCGCACCACGACAAAAAGTTAGACTTCTACCGCGGGGCTTCAGACTTGGGCAACTTCGCTCGTTCCACAGGTAGAACGGAATAAAGATAGGGAAAGCAACGCCTGGTGCCTCAGGCTGCAAGCAAAGTAGTATAGTAACCGGCCGGGCTAGCCACCACAGCATCATCATCGTCGTCTTGAACAGCTTCCATCAAATGGACGGATCTGCTAGGAACAAAAGCCTCTCCAATGCTTGCGGTCCATCAAAGAAATCCCTTCCACAGTCATCCAAATCACCACGCCAACATCATCATCATCATTTCGAGCAGCTTCCAACTACTGACCGGAAATGTTTGGATCCGAAGTCTCACCAACGCATCCGGTCCATCTTCCATCTCTCTTCTTTCACACTCACCCAATTTACTCCTCTTTCCTCAGCAAACTTTCACCCGTCCTTCCCTCGATCTTCTTCTAGCCCTCTCCCTTTTCAGTACCATATGCAACATCTTCCTTGGTATCTTCTCCTTTCCTGTTCTCTTCACATAACCCTACAAATGTAAAGTTGATTTCTCTCTCTTTCTTGTAACGGTTCCTCCTTGATCATCTGCCTGATTTTCTCGTTCCTCATTCGGTCATTTCTAATTTCCCCTAGTTTACTCATTTGAAACTTGAGATGGTCCAAAGAAGAGCCGCCCGATTCGTGACAGGTATATATAGTTGGAGGGAAAGCGTAAGTGCGATGTTGAAGGAGTTAGGTTGGGAAGACCTGGAGCACCGAAGGCGTTGCTCTCGACAGAAGCTAATTGAAAAATTCTCGACTGACGTATTTCGGAATGACAGTAAACAAATATTGCTACCAGCAACATTTATATCCCGGAATGACCGCGAAAATAAGATAAGAGAAATCAGGGCCAGAACCGATTCATTTCTGTACTCATTTTTTCCACGAGCGATTAGGGAGTGGAATAGAAAGGATTTACAGGGTCACTAAACATAAAATCCGACAGGAGTAGCTTTCGATAAAGTACTCCGGCCATCCTGATCTGGGTTTTCCATGGTTTCCCCAGATCGCTCCATGCGAATGCTGGAATGGTTCCTCATCATAGCCCATGGGCGCCTCCTGCCATATCCCGTATATCCCTTCCAAACAATTACCTTCCCGGATAGGTGCAATGCACCCTCCACCACACACTTTTAGTGAATCGCGGAGTAATAAAAATAGTAATAGTAACAGAAAGTTCATTTCCATTACTTGCACTCTTCTACTGTCCCTCTCCTTCATCACTCATGTTTCTGATCAATATGTCAAAATCCTGTACTCCGTATCTGGCCTTCACACTCTTAAGAAATCCTTCTGCACGTATTCCTCTTTCATTTGCTTCTAATTTTTTCAATCCAGTTTCCCAAATATTTGAAATATTCCACTTTCGTCAATTTTTCTGTTCCAAGTGATATGCCTGTGTCTACCACATGGTGTTAACGTTTCGCCGTCAAGCTCTGCTGTCATCTTCAGGTTTTGATGGTGATAACCGCTTGAAATTTAGATCCACACAGCAGAGTACAGAATCAGATTCAGCGTGAAGTCTGCGTCTTCAGTCCACTGCCAGTCAGTGCTGCCTGTGGTTCTATACGCTGTCCGCTTCCGAATGCTACGTTAATTACCATTTTCCACATCTATTATTCACATCAACGTGTTTTATGTCTTATTTTCGCAGTACTTCTGCTCTGTAACTAAAATAAAATTTACAGGAGAGAATATCCTATCAAATAATACTATTTCACAATTAATCTATATCTATAAAACGAAAACCGGACATATTGGTCATATAAAAACTCGGAAACTACGGAGCAGATTTCGATGGGAGTTTCACCGTTTTAAAGCTTAGACTCTCAATTCAGTTGTTTGGCATGTCTTATGTTTCAACTTTAGATGATGCAGGAGCATTAAATGAAATTCTGAACTAGTGATGACAAATCCCAAAGATGGAAGGATTAGATGTTGCATACTTCGCACTAAACACACAACAAAATGTCTCTGACCACAGCCTTTAATGAAAGCAGTAAGATGACTTTACAATAATAACTATTTTGCACATTAAACAAAACTTGAAGTATTCTTTCTTTAATTCGGGATATCAATTTTTAAACGCCTTAGATAGCCGTAAAAACAACAGAGATTTTATCTCTGGCCTTCAGCATTAGTCTTCTGTTTACGATAATATTATTCCGAATTCACTTATGATATTTGTATAGAATGCTGAATCTGCGGAGTTAAAAGATCTGGCTTTTCGAGCAAAAAGTATATCCATTCATTTCGCAACTGAATCAAATGTGAGTTTCTAACATAATCTAGCGTTGTTTAGTAATGTAGTAGTGCAGTTTCTTAACCAAACTAACGAAGCTTGATATACATGAATCTTTTCGGACGAATAAAAATAGTGTAAGTGCAAATAAACTTCAACCCACCAGTTTCTTGGTAGGGGGCGTGTGAATCTAGTTTTGCTTTAATTTGAAAAAAGTTTGCGCGAATTTTATGAAACTCTGTACAAATGTTTTTCATTGCGGGAATAAAAATAGGGTTCGGGTAAATCTACTCCAACTATACCGGCAACTCCGGGAATTCCGCTAGTATAACGCTGTAAGAACGAGGCCACGGTTTGCCTTTGCTTCCGGATCTAGAACAGTTCTCATATCGCGAATGCAGTTCCATAAAAAAAAAAAAATGCAGTTTACACACAAACTAATAAATGAAAAGTTTAGCTGTGCATAGATGAGTTTCTAGGGCCATAGGTCATTGCCGTGTTACTAATTTTTACCTATTTCTTGAGTTTGATAATTGTTTAACATCTTAAGATCGATTTAAATAAAAAATACATGGCACTGAATCTAAAATTGAATGAAGCATCCCCGCATTCACCTGAAGTGATTTTGAGAAACCATGGAAAACCCAAATTTGAATGCCCTGACGGGAATTCGAACCCGCGTCCTTCCGAATGCGAGGCCAGAGTACTTATAATTGAAACTGTATTTTTTTTTAATATCTCTCTGTCAAAATGTGTCAAGCTCTCAGAACAGTCCTCTTGTCGCCAGCGATGCTTTTTTTCATGCTAGTATCCGGCAGATGGTCTCCGTCAATATTTCGATTCAATAACCAAGATTCTAATGTCTACCTAACTCTGTAAAATTATCACAATTAACTTAATTTTACTACCAATTAATATGATTCTCGAATATCTCCTTACAATGACATCATTTAAGTTCACCACCAGAATGATATGAAGATGACATAGCGCGTCTTCGAAACGTCGTGTATTATACTACCATAAGGCTGTAAGGTTATGGTTACAAATTGCTTCTTTACATCGGAATAGTTCTTTTGCACATAACTTAATGTATTAGGCATGTAACTTTTCTTCCCTATTCTTGGAAAAATTACCATCGTTTATTCTGGCGTTTACTATGCAACATTTTAAATTTTGCCTGATACAATCGACTCCTGATAGCTAAAAAGCCAAAAGTAGTGCAAAGCAATTTCTTTCGCGTCTGCTAGTTGGCAGTTAAGTCTGATATCTCTCGTTAAGCCTTTTATCTGAATTGTTATGTTCTGATTTACCGAACTTTATTGAATGATATTTTAGGCAGCTGGAATAAAATGTTTAGTGTAAAAATACAAATAACAAAAACCAATTACGCAAAAGAAACCAGAATTTTACTGTTAAATTAGACCCTTCATTATGTAGTCAACGTCCGAAGTGGAACGCAGCTATGGAATAAACACTTAATACAAATAACAAACTTTTACTATTTTCAGAACTGTCCTTCCGGTGTGAATATGCACAGAAAACGTGTCGAACATGCGCCCTCGCCAAGTTAAGTCGACTGCGGCACTCCCTAATGTTTTCTCTAAACGATTCAGGTCACTTTTGTACCTCAGTTTCTTGGGTTTAGGTGAAACTATAAGCCTAACAAAGCTATCGATATACGGCCAGCTATAAATTTGAAAGTGTAGAGATTGTGACAATATCACAACTCAACAATAATTTTTATTTTTTTATTCGTTGAGGCGAACTAGTACCACGTTAAACCTTTGTGCATTTGGCAGCGAGTTTCATCTTCTTTTGGCCCCACAACTTCTTTCGTTTTGAATGCGCCTCTTTGCGCTCCTCTGTCCAGAGTGTACCGCGTCTTCTGTTGGAGTGTTCGTCTCATGGAGGAAGGAAATATATGGAGGAGAAGTGACGTTAAATCGGTGAAGCAGGCTCTAAACTCTCGTGCATCCGCAGTGGTGGCAGTGGCGATATTGCGCTTCCAAACAAATGCGATGTTCACATTGCGTTAGATGCAGCGATTATTTCATTTTGTAATGTGTATAAGTGTTTTATAATGCCATCTTGTGTTGCGTACGGTTGCACAAATAGGCCAGACAGGAAAGAACCTGGAATATCATTTCATAAGTAAGTTGAATTCTAATTATCGTTGTTGAAGTGGGCGGTAGAAGTTGCAAACTTTGGAGCATGTCTATAAATATTTAGTCATAGCTCTCAATGGGATGACTGTATTCTCAAATTTTTGTTGGTGTAGTGTAGAAAAACAGCATACCTTGCTATTTTGCACATAATAGACTAGCAATACTTTTTAACGAGTGTTGAAAATGAGATTTAAATTGGTGTGTTTTACATCGCGATTCAGTGAATTTAGCATTGCGCTTTCTTTTGTCACGTTGCAGCTTATGCTGACAGTGTATGATTAAATTAAATGTGTTAAATTATGCTATGCAATCTAGGAATCTTGATGTAGCAAACGATGTTGTTACTGCAAATACAGTTTGCGATTCAAATACGCGTGTGTGGTTATGTCTACATAGTTTGATTCTATAGAGGCAATTTAATGGAGATTGTTGTTAGGTCTAAATGCAGTCTGTACCAGAATGGTTTTGTTGTTCCATGAGGGACAAAGAATTTATCTGTTACTGTTAGTAATTTCATGAGAACCAAGTTAGTGACAAAACGTATTTCGCGATGGAAACTACTTCCAGCCATTTCCAACTAAGCTTAAGACGTATGTTAACAAGATAACTTTTTTTTTTATTCTGGTCTAGGCCGCATTTCAACCTAACCACAAGAGGTAGTAAAAAAAACTGAAATATCCATTCTGCATGTAATTCATTGTAGCTTTGGCAGAATTAATTTCTGGTTCAGGACGCATATCAACCCAATCCCAGTATATCCCGAAAACTAAGCAATATATCGAAAAATGTTATTCTTTATTTTCGATTTGTCTCGTCGTGTTACATAAGAATCGATCATTAAATTTGACTTTTGTAAAATTTTTCTTCTCCATTTCAACTCAAGACACCTCACTTTTGATACAGTATATCTCGAGAACTAGGTGAGATATCAAAAATGTTTATTCTTTATTTTTCATTTCTCTCGTCTTTTTAAATACGAATCCATCATCAAATTTGACCAATTTGTTTCTTCTAAATTTCAACCAAAACCATTTCACATTTGAGATAGAATATCTCGAAAACTAAGCAGGATATCAAAAAAAATTATTCTTCATTTTTTATTTGTCTGATCGAGATACATAATAATCCATCACCAGATTGCGGCGTCACGTTTATCCTAGAGTCCCCTTGAGGTTTTTGTACATATTCCTCGTGTCTGTATGGAAGCGGCCATGCCCCCTCCACTCCGGCCATGCCCCCCCCCCCCACTCCTCCTCCACCCTGCTTCACTTCAATGCGTGGTGAAGGTCTCTTGCGTCGTCTCCATATATTTCCTTCCCCCATGGTTCGTCTCGGCTTGCCCCACTTGTCATCAACTTCTTCCGAAATATATTTCTGTTGAAAGCATCTTCTAGTTCTAGCTCCATCAAATGAAGATATTTTTAAATATTTATGAACCAGGCCATTACAGTTTTAGGTCCCGAATCAAATAAATTAAAGATTTTTTTTGTTAGTCTGTTCTCCTCCATCCGTTTGAGGTGGCCATAGAATCGAGCCCGTCTTTGCGGATTGTTTCAATGATTTTCTTTGTTTTACTGTAGACTTCATTGTTGGTTCTCTTTTGATGGACGCCATTCTTAAATTTGGAACCCAGAATTCCTCTAATAATTTCTCTCTTTTTTTCTCCAGTTCTCCCAGAAGTCCTTTATCGGCATTCAGGAACAAGGTTTCAGCTGCATACAAAACTACTGGTTTCAGAACTGTTTCATAATGACGTATTTTAGTATTTTGTGAAAGTCATTTTTTATTCTAGACCTCTCGCGAAGTTTGGTAGGCTATTTCTAGTTTGCGAATCCTTTCCCGAATATCTTCTTTGTCCAATCCGTTTTTCATAATGATGTCATCAAGGTACTTAAATTTTTCCACTTGATTAATGTCGTTTGAAGTTTCAGTGGAGCATCCTTGACGCTAGTAATTGATTTTCGTTTTCTCAAAACATATCTGTAATTTCAGCAATTTCCTTCAGCAAATCAATTTGGATTCTAGCAGTTTCTAAGGCATCTGATACGATAGTGATGTCAACGGCAAAAGCCATAGTGTCCATTGCGATCCTTTAGAATTAGTTCCTATTCTTGATGGGATATGTCCAATTTTCTTTAATTTTGCTCGCCAGGTCCGAATGATCTTTTCGAGAACACAGTTAAAAAGTAGTGGAGGCAGACCGTCACCTTGCCTGACGCCAGTTGTGACTTCAAAAGGATCTGACAGACATCCTAAAAACTTAACTTTTGATTTTGTGCTTGTCAGTGTGGATCTCACTATAGCCAATAATTTTAGGTCATTTTTATTTTGTTACTAATATTTTTCTTCAATTAACTATATGTGTTTATGATTAATCGTATTGACGCATGTAAATTAAACTGCACATCCTAGGATTTCGACATGCCTTAGTATGTGTGATCTTTGGGGTTAAAATAAGCTAGTATCGATAAGTAGGGTTAAGATCTTTGGTGGTATCGATTGTAAACAACTGAAAGCAGAAGGTCGCGTGCTGTTTGTTGTAATGCACGCATGAGTAACAGAGGCTCCGCATCATGGAGAGATTAAAAGATTATAATATTAGTTTGTAGTTATTTCAATACGTTCTGTTAGGAATATTTAAGAATTGAATTAGAAAACAGATGCAGTGCAAAATAAATCTATTTTTCAAACATTTATTATCATTTCGTCATAACAATACCTCCCATCATTTTTGGCGGATAAATTTCATTAATTGTGGTTTAATTTCAAAATTAAATGAGTGGCAGATTAAATGTGTTAGAGGTGAAATGCGTCTTGTCATCCATAACACACTGCATTTCCTCGTAGAGTGGGAATATTTTTAAACCATCTAATTCTTCCAGAGCTGATCTGGTTATTTTCGGCATCTAATTGACCACTCTCAATGAGGAAAGTTCATAAGATTCTTTCTCCTCAAATTTCATGCCTAGAGATTTTCTCGAGTCTCTTTTAGCTATATAATCCCGTGTGCAATACATCTTTCTGTCACTATATCAGTTTCCGCAGAAAGGATACCAATACTAGTAGATTAAATATAAAAATAAAATCTGACGCAATAGGAGAAGTAAGCGAATTCTGTTACTTGGGAAGCAAAATTACAACTGATGTCCGAAGCAGGAATGATGTTAAAAGCAGAATTGTACTAGCCTTCATGAAAAAAGAGAAACCTTCTAGTTTCAAATATTGATCTAGGAATTAGAAAGAACTTTTTTAAACTCTTTGTGTGGAGCACGGCACTTTATGGTGGTGAAACATGGACTTTAGGAATAACAGAATGAAAGAAAATGAAGGAATTTGAAATGTGATGCTACAGAAGAATGCTGAAAATTAAGTGGACTGACAAAGTAAGAAATGAACGTGTTTTGGAAATGATGGGAGAGCAAAGAAGTTTGTGGAAGAAGCTTACAGACAGAAGAGACAGGCTGGTAGGTCATATTTTGAGACATGCTGGATTGGTTAATTTGTTAGTAGAGGGAACAGTCGAAGGTAAGGACTGTAGGGGAAGACAGAGATTAGAATATATGAAACAGATAATTGATTACGTTGGTTGTAAGGGTTATTTAGAGATGAAGAGGTTAGCACAGGATAGGAAGGGATGGAGGATCGCATCAAACCAGTCGACAGACTGACGACAGCAAAAAAAAAAAATCCGCCCCTATTGGTAACCTGGTAACTACCCCATCGCAGTCTGTTATATAGCAGTCTCCCTCGCGCGTCGAGTTTGTTGTCTGGCGCTGTGCAGCTCATAATCCGTCTCTCCCTAGCGCAGACTCTCGTTTGCAATTCGTCGGCGTGTAATTTACATCCCTGATATCGTTGCCAGTTTACGGCGCCCTCATTTACATGTCTATCTCTGCCATATTCTCCAGCGAAGCGCAGTGTTTGCCAGTAGGTGTCTATTTCTTCCTAACGGAGATTTTTCTCTCCAGTCTCGATTGGCCTAATCGATATCGATTCGCCATTCATTCAGTCTAGCCACTGCTAAAGTCAGTTTGTCAACTGTACCGTACGTAGCGTGTTTATTTGTTTCCCTGGACAGTCGAGTTTTTAGTCCCATTCGCTCTCAGCATTCACTGCCAACAATCCTACCTTATCCCTGTTTATGCCTCTTGTTCCTCTCTCAGTATGTAACTATCTCTGCCTCTCTCTATATCTCTTTTCAGTTCTCTCTCAGAGACAATCGCATTTTCTTTCTCTCCAGTGAATGCTGTATGTCTTTTATTATTAGAGGGTTCTCCGCGTTCAAATGAAAAACACATAGTACCGAAGTTCGACAGAGCGAACGCGAAAGCTGGATTTCTGATGGAAATGCATAAAAAATATAGATCGCGTGCTAAATTATATAAAGATGGACTTTTTTTGAGTTGCCGTGTTTTTTTTTTTTTTGTGGGAAGTGGGGTCATTGAAGTGATTCGCCATAAATTACGGTCTTCAAGTTAATCACCACATTTTTTGCAACTTACTTTTCTGCGTGGCTATCTCAAGCGTATATCACGCACAATGGTGAATATTGCTCATTGGTGTTAGTAATGGAGCTAAAAGTTTGAGAAACCCTGCTTTTTATTTCCCGTAGTAACGAATGATTTCTTAAGGTGCGGGTGTGCGTGTATATGTATCGATGACATGTGGCGTACCAATGCCATTAATCGATTCGTATGTGAGTGACGCAGAACTGCAGTAGTCGCTGAAGGTAGAGTGAAGTTGTGTGTAAGTAAGAACTATGAAACCATGCCTCGTCCGCGTTGATACGTATTTCGGGATAAATTAAAAATGCGAGGAGGAGGTTATACGCTGTACCTTCCGGTTACATGTAGAGCGCTGATGTGTTGGAAATCGCCGATGCCACCATCACCCCATTGGCGGGATGGATGAGCATGGAGTGTGGAAAGACTCGATGCAGACGGAGGGAAGATCATCGCTGGCTTCACTTTTTGTAGTGTCCTCCATCTTCAGGGTAGCGACTGCACGACACTTTTGTTAGTGGCGACCTAGTCTCGCATTCGGGAGGACGCGGGTTCGAATTCCCGTCCGGGCATCCAGATTTGGGTTTTCCATGGTTTCCCCAAATCACTCCAGGCGAATACCGGGATGCTTCCTTCAAAAAGGTCATGGGCGAATTCCTTACCGTTCCTTGTACCCAGTCCCATCCCGCCTCTAATGACCTTAGCCGCCGACGAGGTGTAAAACCCTAAGTAAAAAAAAGTTAGTGGCGAGCAGTAATGTGAATGTTCGCTGCTGAAACAGGCCCCAAGTGGTAACTGACCCGGTAAAAAGTAGGTAAGAATAAGCGATTACATGTAACAACAGTTTCTTCCAAAAAGTTCCTCCATCCAGAGATGTGCAAGGTACCTTATAAGAAGTATCTGGAATACAAGATACAAGATACTCTTAAGTAATGGATCTGAGATATCAGATACAAGATACTTTATACAAGATAAAAAATACGTATTTTCAAATTACTTTTCTAGATAAAATACTTTATTTCATAACGCATTTTTATTTTTATTTTGAAACATGTTTCTTTGACTGCAATGTACAAAATGTTCCTTAAAATTTTAAATGAGACTTAAGTAAGATAAAACCAGTTCTTTAAACATCTGATCGCTCATTTTTATTGAATAATTCTACTGAAAGTAACACCAACAGTTATTTATGAATCATTATTATTATTATTATTACTGGCAAGATGGCAAGTAGTTATTTTAATGTTTCAGAACTAATTAAATAACAAACTGTTGTATTATAAACGGAACAGCTCCTACTATAGGTGGTAATACAGTAACCTCAAAAATCGGAGTTATAACTATGCATACTTTACATAAGAAATTAAATTTGTTAGATACCTTATACCAAAATGTATACTGTAATATTATTAGTAAACTAACTACCAAGCTTTCAGCTACCTGTAAATCAATAAAACATGCGATAAACAACAATTACACAAATTTGAAACTTATTTTTATATTTTAATATAAATAATTCAGCTCGGTAACAACAATCCTAACAATTTAGTTGGCAATTTGAAAATTTTAAAGAAATTTAGTCTAAAAAATTTAGCTAGTGGGGTATTAAATGGGATTTTCGTGTGCTGCCAACTACCAAGCAGTCTCTGCCAAGTTAAATCTAATTTGGATATAAAATTATTTATATAAAATAAAAATTAACATAATTCGTTTATTTATTTACTTACATTTCAATACCGTCCTCGTCGATTATGATTCAATAATAATAATAATTCGACTTCGTAACACCAAACATAATTTTACACGATAAACATTGGCCAGGAGTAAAGGCAAGAGACAATAGGCAGGCGGGTGGGAGTATTTGTTTATGGTTTTCATAGTTCTTCACAATAATGGCAGACAAAGGTAACTAGACCATACAACCTTGTCCTTTGATATAGATTAATAAATTTTACGAATGCGTTCAGTGTTGTCTATGTCTTTTTGATGACGTAAGCTAATAAAAGTGCGTAAATAGTATTTAGTATTTCCAAAATACAAAGATAACGAAAAAAGTATCTAAATACAAGATACAAAATAAAGATTAAGAAACGTATTTCAGATACAAGATGAAAATACGTATTTTGTATCTGTATTCAAATACTTGTACCTCGAATAAGTCATATTTCTACCTCCATCCTCCGTTTTTAGCTTTTGCTTTCGAAATCAAGCTAACAAATCCTAACTGCTCTCTAGGGGATTCCCATAAATTACGTCACACGTTATGGGGGAGGGAGGTGGTCAACAAAGTATGATATCGTGTGACAAGGGGGGGGGGCGAGTCATAAACTTTGTGACGTCACATACATGATTTGTCTAACTTTTTGGCACGTGGGACCGCGCGAGTTCACGCTCGCTGTTCTACGGTGACGCACGTTGACATACGCCGAAAGGCTAACTCCGCCTTTGAGACTTCGACTAAATGTTACTTCCAGTAACTAACTATTCAAACGATCGTGTGACATCTGTGGTCACTAACCAGCAGAAAGAATCACATAAGACGCAACAAGAGGTTTTTCCCGTCACGAAGTTTTGTCCTCAAAGAATTCCAACTAGACGTGACAGGGAAGTTCTTTGTTTGATGAACGATGGTTGAATGAAGACGATGTTGACATTGAATGCTTCTAAGGTTATCAAACGAAGTGACTGCTATGCGAGTCAATATTAATATAAAGGAATGAGTTTAAAGTCGATGTACACAAGAAGATTAAATTTTGTATCGTTCATTTGATTTTTTATGTTTTGTCAATTTTCTCAAGTGTTTCATTTATTGTTGATTTTATGAAAAAAAAATTCAGTAGAAAAATATAAATAATTTTGGAAATGTTTGTTTATTTTAATAATTTCTCAATTTAAAATTGCAAAATACGTGACGTCACATCAGGGGATGGGGGCGGGGTTCACACAAGGAGAGTTGGGCTCTAAAAATCATGACATTCGTGTGACGTAACATATGGATGGCGGCCTACCCGGTAGAGTATCCCGTCCCTAATGACCTCGACGTCGATGAGGCGTAAAGCCATAAGTAAACAAAAAAGGTCAATCTGCGCAATATACCCTGCATCTCTCCGTCTCGCCCGTCGGCACGCAACCGCGCCTCGACAAAGATATTATTACAATACTCCTTACGGCAGGTCTGCCAACCCTGGAACAAGCGAGTAACTTTCACAAACACACATATCATTTACGAGCTGTAAATTTTCTGACCTTGCTATAAGGGAATTAACACGTATATTTAATTTACCGAATATACGAACCCTCGCCCGGTCTTGTGGAGGACGCGCCAGTGATTGAATGTGTTGTTATGTTTCAGCTGGCGAGAAGGAGATGCATTGCTTCAACATCGATTACTTCCCCAAAGAGGAATACAGCCCGGATCCAAACGACTCCACCATGGCCATCCCATGTAAGTACACACTTCTTCGCTGTTAATTACGTCGGGTCAAATAGTGAGGGGAGGGGTGGGGGTGGCAAAATCTCACCAAGGAGGAAGGGAGGGGGACTATCCCGCCAGATCTTATCAAACCTCACCAAGAGGGGGGGGGGTAACGAGGATCCGGATTTCCGAAAAAGCACCCCACGTAATAAATATATCACGTTCTATGCAAAATATGGGCAAGCGTAACCAGTTTTCTCCCGCCCTGTTATCTCAGTTGGTTGTAGCGCCGTGGTGTTGTCTGGCGCTGACACGGGGTTAGCTGGTTCCAGTCCTGGTGGTGGACTTGGCCGACAGGGTAGCAGCAGGGCCGCATTTAGGCACAGGCTACATAGGTTGTAGCCTAGGGACCCGCACATCATGCAAAACAATAATAATCAAACATGTGCAAAGACAGTAACCCATTTCCGAAGAGTTTTAGGAGGGCCGGCTTAAGGAATTTCGGGGCCCCCGATTTGAGGCCTTTCTAGATGTGCTTTACACACACTCACACACACACACACATACACACACACACACATATATATATATATATATATATATATATATAGACGGGAAACGTTGGGAAGGAAACTGAATGAGGTTTCTCTAAACCTGTATACGAACGAGCCAGCAGTTTGTTGAGTATTATCTGAACGGGACCAACTTCGCCGAGTCTTTGGTGTTTTATCAATGCATTTCATATGGATCTCCCAACTACTGTCACTTTCGTTTCTGACTAAGCCCTGCTGCCCACTGTGTCAAATGAAATTGTTTTTGTTTTTAGTTTTATAGCTATTATATTTATAATACACTTTTTGCATATGACATTTCTTTCCTTGCCTTTCTTTGCTAGTACATATAGGTTTTTGGGGTTGGAGACACGGGAACAGGCATACACATTTTAATTCAATAACTTTTTATATGAAACGACAAGAGATTAATGAGTTTATTCGAACAAAATTGCATAAATTCCTGAAACAGGTTTAGAATAATACACGCCTTTAAATATATAGGCATATTGTAATAACATCAGATACGACTTTCTCAAAACTGAATCTGATGAAGGACTTCTCGTGGAACTCCACGCCTCGCGAACGTCTATGGTGAACGGAGCTTGTTAACATTCTAAATTTGTGGATTATATATTTCTGCAGGAAAATTGTTCGTTAAGTAAGGACAAATTTTGAAGGGAATCGTGGCGGGGCCTCCTCAAGCTTGGGGCCCCCCGCGACTGCGGTTCTTGCGGTAGCCAAAAACCGGCCCTGAGTTTTAGCACTGAAAGTGCTGAAATGCTCATGAAAACCGAAAAACATGTTCGCGCATGCGCTGTTCAGTCCTTTGAAGTACAGGTGTACTGTAAAATTAACATTTCAGTACATCTATACCGAAAAGTGACAACTTTGTGGCTCAACGATGAGGACTCATAACCCTTGTAACAAAAGGTTGCAGTCTACTGTGGTCGCGGCGTATTAATGAATGTAGATTGGAGTCGGTGTCATACACCTGCAATACGAAATAAAATTCCCTAGCCTTCATGTCCTGAAGGTCAGGTAAAAATAAATTCATTTTGTATACAATGTAAACAGCGAGTAGCGCGGGAGGTACAAATTTTAATATATTGTTTGGAAGTAAGTATTTATAAAAAAAAATCACATTCGTTTACAATTGAAATAGTTGTATTCAGAATTCAATATTAATTCTACTTTTTAATTCGCTTTTGTTTAATTTGTTGTTTTAAGTCACTTTTTATTTCTTTTAAAACTCTTTTCTTTTTTTTTCTTTTTTGTAACAGTTTAACGTCCCTTTTTAACAACGTGGTCTTTAGAGACGGGAAAGGATGGGGGCAAGGAATGGGAAGGAATTCGGCCATGGCCTTTTGAAGCAAGCATCCCGGCATTCGCCTGGAGTGATTTGGGGAAACCATGGAAAACCCAAATCTGGATGCCCGGACGGGGATTCGAACCGCCGTCCTCCCGAATGCGAGGCCAGAACGCTATCCGTTACACCACCACGCTCGGTTTAAAACTCTATTTCAGCATTCAGGAATCTCTATCGCTTGGTGTGGCGTAGAGGGGCTACAATTAGTGGAGAGTTGTCTAAAAACAGTTTATTCATTTTCTTCCTGTTCACATGCGTGTGTGATTAATCAGTAGTGTGTTTTTAATCTTTCTCTATTTCGCACTTTGGTGGTCTTGTGATGTACCCGGGAGTAAGGATTTCCACCAGTTACTATTACTCTCTATCATTAAAATTTTGTATATAAAATACCTTGTTCATTTTGCCTGGGAGCCATGGAAGGAGTCCTTCCAGAATTTTCAATAAACATTTAGAAATGTAATTATTTGTTTTATTATAAGGAAATTTATATTAATTTTATATACTGACAAACACATATAACAAGAAAATTAAATTATATAATAAAAATTGATTAAATAAACAATGAAATGACAGATCATGAACAAATTCCGACTAACTTAAAACAAAATCAGAGAGCACGAGTCCCTACAGGTTTTCGCTTTCGGGTACAATGCGCCACACTTTGACTCGGTTTGTTCTGGCGGAATAAAAAATTGTGTAATTACCATCTAGTTCATGTTTTTATTGTAGTCAGCGCTGTCCGTTCTTCTGGAATTTCTGTGCGCAACACACACAAAACAAAATTTAATCGTCGCACTGTGTTTACACTGGACGAGCACTTGCTTTGGAACACATTCGATGATTAGCCTTTCGAACGGCGTCTCACTGGCCAGCTGCAATCTTCTTCTCAAAACGAGAGTTTTAGCGTGAAACAGAAAAAACAAAACTTGTCTGAACTTATTATCAAATAATAGTGTATCCTTCCATGCATACACGCTCACACACGCTCTGTCTTCTCGCACCGCTAGCACGGGCGGACTGTCCCCACTGAAGGAATGTGCGGTCCCATTTTCGCGTTTCCCATCTCCAAACACCTGCACTCAAAGGGTACCGCGATGGTTGCACTGCGAAATAGTCTTTCCTGCTCACACCGACCAACCCTTACTAGTAAAATATCAAGCTTCCGCGAGCGGACCGCTTCAATCTTAACCATCTTTCATTTTTTTTTTTTTTTTTTCTTAATACGCAGGCCTACTCTTTCATATTGCTATTAAAACTTTTGAGTTTGTAATTACGCGTGATTTTGCTGAGGGTGTTTGGTAGCAACAACTCAACTACGATAGGCAGCACCTTATATATCGATCATCAGTCGAAAACTTGAACGTGCGAGCATCACTTGATAACCTCGCTCACTCCAGTCTCGGAAAATATACAGAAAGCACGTTTCGAACTTTCGAGTCTTCAGTATGTTATCCTCGCATATTTTTAATATCATTACTGTATCCAATATTTTGCATTAATATATTTATTAATTTAATAATAAGTAATCGATATATATTAGGACCCGCGCCACAGGTATAGCCTAGGAGCCCACATATCCTAAATGCGGTCCTGGGTAGCAAAGGTGGTGGCGTACAATTCCTAATCACCTGATTGTGCACCAATGTCCTGGGTTACATTCCAAGTCTCTTAGCAGTGCGTATGGAGTAATAATATACAGCACAGTTGATGGTAATTCGTCCGTCGGATACCGAGCGTGGTGGTGTAATGGTTAGCGTTCTGGCCTCGCATTTGGGAGGACGGCGGTTCGACTCCCCGTCCGGGTATCCAGATTTGGGTTTTCCATGGTTTCCCAAATCACTCCAGGCGAATGCTTCCTTCAATAGGCCATGGCCGAATTCCTTCCCATTCCTTGCCCCCCCCCCTCCTTTCCCGTCTCTAAAGACCTCGCTGTTGAGAGACGTTAAGCATTTTAAAAAAAAAATCCGTCGGATGCAGCCCTCGGTGTCTTTCGGAAGACTATGCTTGAATGTGCTGGCATTGGGTTGCGCCTTCTCCCCTCCTTCATCTTTCATTCATTCGAAACGCTATCAACACACTACACTAAACACACACACATTACACTCATCTGCACATCAAAGAGCATTTTCCAGTAAAATCGTATTCATATATGGCAAAGTAACATGAGAATAAAATATTTCAAATTGCTAGGTAAATCCGTTTTTGATACGGACCAGATAGCAAAAATTATATAAAATTGCCTAAAATCGAAAATTTATTAAAAGAAAAGCTCTAAAATTTCTATACCCAACACGTAATATGTTTAGATATCACAACTCTGTTGCTCTTGTTGACGTTTTAATCTATGTTGTAGTCCTCTAATTAACGTATTCCGCGTATTTTAATTTACAGTATTTCAGAAAATTAAATGAATAGATAAGTCTAGTAGAAATAAAACAGAATCTAAATAGCAGCAGTGTGACATTTTGTCAGCATTTCTTGAAAGGAGCTCTCGTCTCTAGAGAGTGGTGCGTGCTCCATAGTTTTCCAGCTTCAGTTCCGCTCCTCTGTCACATTGTCTCAGATTTTAGGCTAGAACATGAGTTCTGAAAATTTTAAAAAAAAAAAAAACCCACCCTAATTGCTACTGTAGTTTTTGCGTTGCGCCATTTCAAACACTCAGACATGTGTGATGTTTACTGAATCAAAACTACTTACCTGCTCGTTTGGAAATTAATAACGCACAAGAGGATTGCCTAGCATGAATTGTATGTTTTATGAGAAATAAAGTAATTCCGCATAATTTATGGTTAGGATAAAGTATACCAACCCAAAAAAAGGCTAATGCACCCAGGCGGAAATGCTGAAAGAGGGAGAAGAGGAACTCTTACGTTTTTGCCGATCTGAAGGCTGGTGGCTCGATGGTTAATGTCCGCAATTCGAATCCCGGTCTTGACTGGGATTTTCAGAGGTTCTTAACCCGACTGTCACCGCTGACGCAGCTTCCTGTGTAACGTGAAGCACGCCATAACGCTCCCGTGGTTCGGATTCCACGTAGCAGGTAGGACTGCCGGGTTAGGCTAGGTGGGTACAACAGGGGCGGACTGTCAGCACGTCACAACGAACACATGAGGTTACGCAACAACGGTTACAGAACACGGAAACCACTTTCCATCCGCTGCAAAGATGCAAAAGTACAAACCGACGATCAGATCACAACCAAAGATTGCGCACTCTATTAAAGACAAACACTCCATTAAGTTTCTACACTTTGGCGGCCTAGGTAGCGTAGGGGCTAGAGTGTTAACTCCACGTGCCGAAGGTCGCCGGTTCGAGTCCCGCCGAGGGCATGGGTGTATAGTGTATGTGTTGTCTGTATGCCATGTCCATCGTGTTGTGTCTAGAGCCACTTGGAAAATAATACACTGTGAAGCTATGAAGAAACTGAACTACACTGGATGATTCGAAATACGCTTGAGTTGGCTGCAAGTCCTCGAAGCCAAAAGCCATCAACAAAAACTTCCTAAAACTACGTTCACAACTGGATACTTTTGTCTGAAGCTGTTTTTGGATTTCTATACTGAAGAAGTCCCGGAACATTACCTCATACAATATGCTCAGACATCTGGTAAAAAATTGAAATATGCCCATTTTACCTTCGACTTTTATATGTATCTTCAACACCTTTTTGTGTGATACCAAAAACTCATTTACGGATATTTTCTTTAAATACTTTAAATTTACGATTTATTTATAATTTCTTTTAAATAGTTCACGTATATTAAGGAGGAAAACCTGTTCACCTAGTGAGACTGCATCTCAAAATTTAGTGTCCTGTTTCACAGTAGTTGGTTGAACTAAATTTAGTAAAACGTTGAATTCTATGAGGCTCATTCTCACATAATTCTTGGAACAAACTCCTTATTACTGAGCGTGGTGGGTGAACGGTTAACGTTCTGGCCTCGCATTCGGGAAGACGCGGGTTCGAATCCCCATCCGGGCATCCAGATTTGGGGTTTCCATAGTTTCCCCCAAATCATTTCATGCGAATGCCGGGATGCTTCCTTCTAGAAGGCTAATGTCGAATTCCTTCCCGTTCCTTGTCCCCAGTCCTTTCCCGCCTCTAATGACCTCGACGTCGACAACGCGTAAAGCCATAAGCAGAAAAAACGCTCCATTTTAGTTCTCTCATTAATATGGCACCAGTACAGTGTGTTTCTCATCTGGATAAGAATTGTTTCTGCCAGCATCTATGTTTTCTTTCTTTTTCGGTAGCATGTCACCACAGACACTTAAACGAAAAAATCTTCCTCATCAAATGGCATTTTTAATGCTTGGACGATTCAAATTTAAATAATGTCACCTTTGAATACCATAGCAGGTTTTCGCACTAGTGTATGCGAATGTGAAGATCAGGTTCATAAATCATAATCATAGCAGTCAATGAAGGCCTCGTACAAGTTCCGATAAAATTGCCAATTCACGTAGTGACATGAATCCCAAAACACGTTATGAATCTATGCCAAATACGAACGTAGCTTACGAACGTCATTCAACTATTCCTATCACATTTTGTGTTGGGTATTTCGAGCCTAGTGTTGCGCGTTCGTATGAGCAAAACATCAGCATAATAAGTAAATAAATAAGCAACATTTTTACTATAGGGTAGACCGGAGCTGGCTGACTTTTATTAAAAGTTTAATTAAATTGCAATGGAGTGCATGCTCCGGTGGCAATTTCCCTAAGCACCCATCTTCCCCTTTTCCTGCACCCATCTACGTTTGTCCTCTACAAATTTTAACTTGAAATTCTTTTAAGGTTTTTGGTAAATTATTAATCATTTCCCTTGGTAACTTATTCCAATTCGTGACACCCTTAAATAAAAAAAAAAAAAAGAATCTTCCCACTCCATGTGCCTGAAATCGAGTGCCAGCTTATGGTCATGGTCATCATTTTCCTTCCACTACTTGTTCAAAATTTCTCATTAACCAGCTCTTATTATTTCCAAACTCAATGTGATGCTAGATCAATCTTGTCTTAGTCGTTCGCTCTACTCGACAATTCTCTCACAACTAACTTCTTCTTTTTTCAGAGATCCTATCTTTTTCAAACATCTCGTAGTAAACAATATTTATTAGACTTGCTATTATTTTTTTATAAATTCTTTAAACTTCTAATTTACCAATATTATGAACTACTCTGTTACAGGCTGTGTGCTTGTAGTCGTTAATAATAAGCGTGGCATCAAGACTTTTTGTTTCAGCGCGAGGCAGACTGCGTTAAGCGCCTTTGTGTAGTTCAAACTTTATGAACCGATCCCGCGTGAAACTGATCCCTCGTACGGCTCGGTATTCTGAATAGCGTGTCCTACACAAAAGCCAAACAATGAATCTGTTGGCAGGTATGGAATTTCCTGCAGCCTACCTCGCTTCCACACAGCTGTCAATTAGGTCTGACGTTGACGAATCGACAACTACGTATCTGCTATGGGCGTGATTTATTGGTCAGAAAGAGAGATGATAGTGAAATTCCAGTAATACGGAGTAATGTGCGCCATTTGCGTGAAACGGATCTATCTCCAGCGCTAGGTTCTGTTGGTTAATAGCTATATTGCATTTCGATTGCGGAATACGCAGGTGATATAATGCTATACAAGGGTTAGGATGAAAACAAGTGAAGACTGCGAACAGCTGCAGGATGACCTGAATAGGATATATAAGTGGGTAGGTCATCACGGAATGAACATAAATGCAAAGAAAAGTCAGCTTGTTAGGTCACAGCCTGTAGACACCGGACACATGATGAAGAAAGCCGAGCTGGTTGTCGAAACGTTGAGTTTCCAAAACACCATCCAGCTGCACACCCGTGAAGACTACATTGCTATATGTAACCCTCTATATTTTTCTCACAGTGAAGAGAACGTGTCTAGTCCATAACTTATCACCCTTTAAAATCGTTAATAACTAGGAGCAAACAGAAGATGTCGATACTGTAAGTTGGAGGAAGGAGGAGGGGGGGGGGGGGGTTAATTGGAAGAACGACTGAATGCGGTGAGTTCTGTTGAGTGGGGAGGTTGGCGAGCCTGTTGATTACCTGGAGAGGGTGCAGTTCATTAGGCGTTATTAAACAAACCGTGTTGTCTGGCTTTTCTCTGGAGAACAATCTGGAGAGCCCGGTCCGGATCCACGATGCTGTAATAATTAAATCCGGATCGAGACTGCATCTCGGCGCAGTATTAAAATCGCACAATGGACTCTGGTGGCAGCTACGGACACAATCCTCGCTTAATCTGTCGTTTCAGCCTTTAAAACTTATAAAATCTTGTTCATTGATTTAAGGCGTAAAAATGTTACTGCTATTTGGACGTCGGTTCGAATCCCATTCGGTTATCCAGATTTTGGTTTTCTATGGTTTCCCCCAAATCACTCCAGGCGAATGGCGGAATGGTTACTTCAAAAGACCATGGTCTAATTCCTTCCACTCCTTGCCCCCCGTCCTTTCCCGCCTCTACTCAGCTCGACGTCAAGTCATAAAAAAAAACGGTTAACCTCGCGCAATTACGGAATTATGAAAAGTTTTATTACGGATAAATAGCTAAATTGGGCGAATATTCACAGGTGTCGAAGGAAATTGGAATAGTTTTGAGAGATGATTTATGAAAATATTAATACTTTTGCGTGTTCAGAATCTTCTGGTTAGTAAAAATGTCGGTAGTTCTAACTGAAATGGACTTGTGTTAAGATATAAACCTGAGTAAGTTGGTTTACCGCTGCGTTGCATGTTTCAGGACTTTCTAATTTCAGGTGAGCTTGGTGGCCTGGAAGAAGGGCCTAGTGCCACCGATAAGGAGGATAATATTCATTCCGTCAGCCACGTAGGGTGAAGGAAAGTTTTCAAACGGTTTTTGAATGGTAACTAATTTGTGGCAAACCATTAATCATTCCTTCACCTTGTAGTGTACCCGGGAGTAAGGATTGCCACCAGTTATTATTACTCCCTATAATTAAAATTTTGTATATATAAAATACCTTGTTCAATTTTGCCTGGGCGTCATGGAAGGAGTCCTTCCAGAATTTTCAATAAATATTTATAAATGCAATTATTTGTTTTATTACAAGGAAAATTATATTAATTTTATCTACTGACACTTGCATTTATTGTTATCAATATAAGAAAAGATGATTTGCATTGACTAACATATAAAACAAAAATTAAATCTATATAATAAAAATTGATTAAATAAACAACGAAATGGCGGATCATGAACAAAGTCCGACTAACTCAAAATACAATCAGAGAGCACAATTCTATACAGGTTTTCGCTTTCGCGTACAATGCGCCACACTTTGACTCGGTTTGTTCTGGCGGAATATAAAAATTGTGTAATTACCATCTAGTTGATGTCTATATTGTAGTTAGCGCTGTCCGTTCTGGAATTTCTGTGCACAACCCACACAAAACAAACTTCAATCGTCGCACTGTGATTACACAGGACGAGCACTTGCTTTGGAACACATTCGATGATTAGCCTTTCGAACGGCGTCTCCCTCGCCAGCTGCAATCTTCTCCTCAAAACGAGGGTTTTAGCGTGAAACAAGAAAAACAAAACTTGTCTGAACTTATTATCAAATAATAGTGTATCCCTCCATGCATACACGCACACACACGCTCTATCCTTCTCGCACCGCTGGCACGGGGCGGACTGTCCACACTGAAGGAATGCGCTCAGCTTATCTCCTCTCCCATCTCCAAACACCTGCACACAGAGGGTGCCGCGATGGTTGCACTGCGAAATACTCTCCCCTGCTCACATCGACAAACGCTTGCTTGTAAAATATGCGGACAGCTTCATTACCCCCGCTGTTCGTAAACACCCTTTGCTACGTCACCCGTATTATCTAGTCACTGTGTCATTTCACGCCGAATCATGTGCATTGGTAATTGTTTATTAATAAATATGAAGCGTCTCGAACAGATACCCTTCAGCCTCTTGTAGAGACGTGCTGCGTGTATGCTCTTTACGCTATCACGCTTACTTTGATGGGATTCACGGTTAAACTGCAGGTCCCCTTTGCTTTGCAGTATAACAGCATTACGTTACGGGGCTTTTGTTGAGGTAAATTCCGCAAAAAAAATAAACTTTTGGTCGTTAATGCTACACGGAATTAAATTACAATTACATCTCGGAAATTTAAAGGTATTTCCCTACATAGCAGGAAGCTGAGACGAGACGCGATGAATGTGGTGAGTGGTTTATTTTGTGCCACTCACGCGCTTTGAACATGTAGGGCGCTAAGCTCTGGAGAGGGAGCAGTCCTGCTTTGTTCGCGCCGTATCTCCAGCGGCCATTAAGGCCAATGTGTCGGCCGTGAAATTAAGTCCGGGGTAGACCTTATGATGCAACGCCACAAAGCGACCTACTTGCAACCGATACTACCCAACCTTGATAAATGAATCCAGAATAATTTAAAAAAAATCTAACACCTGTTTGATTGGGATTTTATATAAAATATGAATTTATTATGTTAGTAGAGACATAAATAGATTTAAAAAAATAATCCCTATTTCGTGAAAGATATGTTGAAAGGGAAAGAGATTGTTACATCGTTTTCATAGACCTAGAAAAGGCTTTTGACAGAATGCAATGGGTGAAGTTAATGAGTATTCTAAAAAATAAGGGCACCGATTGGAAGGAAAGAAGGCTAATAAGTAGATTATACATCGAACAAGGAGTGTGAGAGGGAGTGGGAAATGATCATAACGAAGAGGGAAAGATTGCAAGAGGCGTAAGACAGGGATAGAGTTTGTCACCCATAACATATATTTGGAGGAAATTATAAAAAGAACTTTAAGAGGTAAAGGAGGTTTATGCATGGGTAGATGTAGGATTAGCTGCATAAGGTTTGCTAATGGCATGGTATTGCTGGCGGAAAGTGTCAAGATACTCGGAAGAATGTTTGAGGCAGTAGGTAAATGGTGTAAGGAATTCGGAATGAGAATCAGTAGGACTAAAACTAAATGTGTGATAGTGGGAAGTAGAAAAAAAAATGATGATAACGCTACAAGGAGAAATAATTGAACAACTGGAGTCCTTCAAATATCTCGGGAGTATTGTGAGTGATGATATGAGTTGCAAGAAGGAGGTGAAAACTAGAATAACAATGGCAAAGGAAGCTTTCAATAGAAAGAAAAATTTATTATGCCGAACACTGGATAAAAACTTGAGGATTAAGACTTGATAAATGTTTTGTATGGAGCGTATGAATATATGGGGCAGAAAGACGGACGCTACGCAAAGAAGATCTAAAGGGGTTGGAAGCTTTCGAAATGTGGATATAGAGGAGACTGGAGAGAATAGGTTGGACAGATAAAGTAGGGAATGATGAGGTGCTGGAACGAGTAGGAGAGCACAGGTCACTCATAACAACAATAACGAGCAGTAAAAGGAACTGCATTGGTCATGTGTTGAGGAATGAGTGCCTGCTTAAAATTGCTTTGGAGGGGATTGTAAACGGAGGGTAAAAAAGATGTCGGCGAAGAAAGAATATGATTGATGAGATCATGATAAATGGGAAATATAGAGAGACTAAGAGAATGGCGGAGCAAAGGGAGACTTGGAAGGCTGTCACTGTGAATAGACCTGCTGAATAGCAGAAAGCCCTTGATGATGATGATTTCGCTATTTTAAATAATGTGGTAAGTTAATTTTTTCGTATTTTATAGTTGTAACTTTACCTGATCCAGAGGTTATTTACACTATTGTTGAACCGTTTCTTCTCAAAGCGATGTCGACAGGACAATTGAAAATTCCACTCGTTTCTGCGATGTTATTAGGGACACCGAGTATGGTGGGCATGGGGACGTCGTGGGTTCGAATCCCCGTATGGGCCTCCAATTTGGGTTTTCCACGGGTTTTCGAGCGTTTTTCCAAATCACTCCAGGCAAATGCCGGGATACAGCCTTAAAAAAGCCATGGCCGAATTCCTTCGCGTTCCTCGTTCCCAGTCCCATTCCGCCTCTAATGACCTCAACGTCGACGAAGAATAAAGCTATAAACAAAAAAAACAAAAAAATCTATAAGCCCTCCCTGAAAATTTAACTTGACTTGACTTGAGAAAATTGTTCCTGCGTACTAAATAAATAGACATCTGAGAAAATGGCACTCAAAGATTTTTTCCTTGCATTTGTTGTAGTTGGTAGCGACAGATAAAACATTCTTTAAAAAATACTTCCAATTGAATTAAAAGCCTGAAACTTTCGCATAATAAAGATAAATAACCATATAATCGGAATATATAATTTAAAAACATAAACAATTTCTTTGAACTCTGATTGGTTATATCCCCATCTTCGAGGGAAGATCCGCTTATTTATGAATACCAAACATAGAGGGAAAACTTATCAAACAATAATGGTACAGACTATAGAGAATAAACCAATCATCCCGAAAGTCCATTAGATAACACATTTCTATTTTTTTATTCATCTCACAGACTGTAAATTCATATTATTTCTATACTAATTTGCACAAAAAATATCATGAATGAGAATTAAATGGAGGAAACATTGCGATTCCACAGATCACTCCAGAATTATAAAACACTTTTGACTGGTTCACAAATCTCGTCTAGTCTCCAGAAACCAGAGGAGTCTCTGGCTTTACATGTCTTCCTACACTTTTTTGGTGATAGTTTCCAATCGTCAGATTTATGTTGATTGATATACTTCACGGTTGTTGTGCTGCGTCAACTTTCTTCTTTTATCTCAGACATTTGGAAACCTATCTGGGATCATCTTCTATTGGAATCTGAACAGGCGGATAATAACTCTGAATCGAAACGTCAATGACGGAAGAAAATAACTGACGCAGAGGAACATTCCGTGAAGTATTTAAACCAACATAAAGTGAGATGTCAGATGTTTCGCGGAAAAATCACAGTGATACCATTCAGTACGTTATCTGAATATACCTTTATATCCTTTCTGGGAAATAAAGTCCTTTTTGAAGCACCTTTTAAATTAAGCAAGACACAACCAAGTACCAAAAGTAAAATTCCTTTTAACCTCGATCATCCTTATGCTGTTTGTTGCGGACAAGGACACCTATTTTAGAATTTTTAGTTAATCCTGAAATAATGACAAGTTTATCATCACCAGTCGTTTAACTCAATGGATTTCTCAGCACTCTCTTTACTGTGTGTTGCCAACGCTGCCGATTTTCAGCTTCCCTGGTAGACTGCTGCTTCCTGGCTCCATGGTCTTCTGTTCTCCACCTCCCTTTCTTTGATCAAATTCTCCAAATTTTCACCTTCCCTCTCAGGCAGAGATTTCGCCTTTAGTTAAACATATTCTCTGCTTGAGTTGGGAAGACGGTCTTTTGAGATGTTGACTTCCTGTATTATTTCTGTCCCAGATACACGCAACATTCGACGCCAGCACCACAACTCAGAATCATCATTTTAATCTCTGGTGTTCAGGGTCCTTGTCTCACAGCCATAGAAATAAACGGGGATCGCAGGTGTTTCCACCAGGAGGATGTTTTTGGTATTTATCGTCATCCCATTCTGCCAGACCTTAGTAAGTTTATTCATGGCAACTTCGGAATGTCAGCTCTTTCTCAGGTCTTGGTGTGTCGCTTATCGTCGATGCAAGCTATACACAAACAACTTTATAATCTCTAGTTCACTTGAATGGCCTGTTTTTATCGAGCAGTCAACCTAAATTGATGAGATTAAAATTTGAACAAACGCATAAATACAAACTTGGCATGTTTATTCCTGTCTGACAATATTCCTCATGTCATTTTCTCAAATTTCGAAATTTCAGATACATTTTTTGCATTCTTGCCAGAATTTTTTAAAATGCGATCTGGAGTAAAAAAATTCAATTAGCCTTTTTTTTGCTTGTAGCTTTACACCTCGTGGTTATTACTGGACTGTAAAGGACTGGGGGGGGGGGCATGAAACGGGAGCGAATTCGACCATGACCTTTTGAAGGAACCAGCCTGGCATTCACCTGGAGTGATCTGGGGAAACCATGGAAAAACAAAATCTGGATGGCTACGTCCCCCCGAATGCGAGGCGAAGAAATTTAACTTTAACCGTTCACCTACCACGCTCGATAATTTTAATCTTATTAGATGCAGACCACAATTACTGAAAAAATAACAAAACACAAATGCACTGCGCAACATTCTACTTAAAGTCTTCATCGCAGTTTTCTTCAGTTAATACTGTTTTGTCATGAGAATTTATTTTTTCTTCTGACGTCTATATAGCTCATGAGACGTCTTCGTCATTACTGGCTGAGAAGGACTCGCGGCAAGGAACGGAAAGAATTTGGCAATGGTCTTTTGAAGGAACCATCTTGGCATTCGCCTGTAGTTATTTAGGGAAACCATGAATAATCGGAATCTGGATGGCTGGACGGGGGTTCAAACCTGCGCCCTCCCGAATGCCAGTCCCGAGCTTTACCACTCACGCACAAAGAAAGTAGCAAAGCAAACAGCATTAGCTGTCAGTGACTCCAATCCAGACATACAGCACGCCCTCTGTTAATGTGATAGCTCCACGCAGACGAGCAGCTTAGTCGAACGTGATTGGCAGCCACAGACGATGCTGCCAACTGCACCGCGCCACAAAACCCAAGCATCGCCACTGCCAACTTTACGGCCACATAAAGCCCTGCCCATGGACCGGGGATCCAACACCAATCTTGGCACTTTAACGAGTTTCCACGCTGCAATTCCGAATGGAGATTGTTTTGGCGGGATTTTCGTTTTATTCGGCTGCGTAAATCTTGTCTCGAAACAAATATAAACATCGTTATACGACGCATTGAATTTATTGCCCGATGTTATTTCTTATTTTATATTTCGGGGGAGCTGAGCATAGGAGGAGAAACAGCCGGCATTTGTAACATTTATTTCGTCTGGAGGCTGCACCGGTGACTGATATCGCAGATTGTCGTCAACCCAAGTCTGCATCCGACACTTCCGGCGTGTAATCAATGGCGCCGCCATTTTCTTAAAAAAGTAACCACATTTGTTACTACGTGTCTCCAGCAACAAACTCAGCTTGTTTCAGAAACTGAAAATGGAAACTCGTCGCGCAAAAACGAGAAATTGTTTGACAGCTTTCTGTGATTTTCCATTTTACGTGTCATAGACTATCTGAGTTTCAGAAACTTCCATTTTGATTTTTGCGCCTTTCCTGACGTGACTTTGACTAAGGTCCTACTAAACAAATGTTTCCAGGTGTGGTTCTGTCGTCCAAAGTTTTCTATCCTCGATTTTACTATCTCTTTGTGTACTAAAACTCACTGCAATGAATGTCCTAAATAACCTGTTTCTCCTACTCTTCAATTTCTGCCATTTAAGAACCACGAAATGTAACCGTAAGCATTCATTTTGATGCTTCTTTTTTTTACTTCCAATAGTTCTCAAAAGAGAAACTTTTTAGTTTCAAATATTCATCTAGGAATTAAAAATAACTTTTTAAAACTCGTTGTGTGGAGCACAGCACTTTACGGTACGAAACATGGACTTTAGGAATACCGGAAAGAAAGAAAATTGAAGCATTTGAAATGTGGTGCTACAGAAGAATGCTGAAAATTAAGTGGACAGACAAAGTAAGAAATGAATGAGTTTTGGAAATGATGGGTGAGAAAAAAAGTTTGTGGAAGAAGCTTACAGAAGGAAGAGACAGGTTGGTAGGTCATATTTTGAGACATGCTGGATTGGTTAATTTGTTAGTGGAGGGAACAGTCGAAGGTAAGAACTGTAGAGGAAGACAGAGATTAGAATATATGAAGCAGATAATTGAGGACGTGGGATGTAAGGGGTATGTAGAAATGAAGAGGTTAGCACAGGACAGGAAGGGATGGAGGATTGCATCAAACCAGTCGAAAGACTGACGACAACAACAAAAAAAAAATTACTTCTTCGTCCGTTCACTTTAACGTTTCCTTCTTTTATGGGTCCATATGAAATTTCCTCTCCTCCTTGTTCTGGCAACCATCAACGTTGCTGTATTTTATGTCTTCTATTATTCCACAACTATTAATTCAAAGTGTTAATTTTTTAGAGTAAAATGTTCTCTGGAGAAGGTGCTCTTTAATTTTAAACATAAAACTTTTTTTTTTTAGGAAAAAATGTGTGTCCTGTAGTTGCAGAAAATGATATTCATTTCCATTCTGTTCAAAATTACTTAAAACCATTTGCTTATTGTATTTATTCCGATTATTACAACCATTTCTATCAGCATTAAGAGTGAAGTGCTAGGAAATGTAGTACCAAAAGCATTGGAAGTGAAATGCGAGTACCACAAGGTAGGGTATTGGGACCACTGTACTCATCATTCTGATGAATGTGTTGATGGTTTAAAATCAGAAGTTAGGTTGTTTGCAGATGATCTAATATTATATAGTAAAATCAAAACGGGTGATACCTGTACAGCTGTAGAGTTACCTGGACAGGATATCTACCTGAGTAGGTCAACATGGGATTAAGATAAAAAGCTGAACGTTGTTTTGGATAAATTAAGAATTGTTTGTTGAACATTTGAGGTGTAAATATTTGATATCAAACTCAACTGGACAGGACGCATGGCCTAATTCCTTACCAGTTCTTGTTTCCAACACTCTTCCATCTCGAATGAACACGATATTGACGACTCATAAAGCCCTAATGAGAAAATCTGTGCAGTAAGGCCACACGTCAAGTGCTTCTATTTTCCGCTATTCTTTAAGCGCAAGTTCACTTTTTCAAAGCGTGATGCTCCATACATACGGTTTTAAAAAATAATTTCTGTGTTAGGTTTTAAACTAAGCGAGTTAAGAAGTAATACAGAGAAGATGACAGCAGTTTTCTTGAGCTTGTGTAAGCCTTGCAGGTTTGAATAACTTTTCGGTTTTTTGAAACTGTATCAGTCTTTGTTTCAATCCTAATCTGTGATTTTTTTGCTTGTTGAAACTGCTGCATAAGGCTTCATAGCAAGCAACTAATCCTAGTTTGTCTACAAACTTCGAATGGTGTAATATCAGCCTTTTACAGCACGTTCAGCAAGCAGAAAAATATCCCAGGAAATCATTGAAACGTCGCCAAAAAAGAAGAGCGACATAGATAAAAAAAAACAAACATCAGCTATATCTTAGAAGAGAACCAGGTAGATTTTAGCTGTATTTAGCGTAGTCTAGCTCCAATATCATTCTCTTCAACTTCTACACAGTAACACATATACCTTAGTTTACCTTCGCATAGTGTATTTTCCTTTCCCATCTGAGAACAATACACATCATATCCAATGCAATTATGACGTGAAATACATGCTCGCTCCTAAAATTTGTATATTCTTGTCTTCATCGAAGATTTTCTTTTTTTTTATGGCTTTACGGCTCGTGGACGTCGAGTTCATAAGAGATTTACTTATCCTCCGTATTGTTTATCTAATTCATCTTTCCTTCTTGATAAAAGACGATTACTCCATCAATCACTTTCAAACACATTTTTACTAACACTGACTTAATACACGTTTCATAAATTATAACTTCCTTTTAGTTTAAGATCCGGCTGCATGATTTCTACGTCCATCTGTTATTTGATTAAAATGCAATTTTGAAATATAATCAGTGGCAGATCCAGGGGGGAGGGGCTAGGGGGCTGAAACCCCCCGCCCCAAAAGCACCAAGGTCACCCCTGACGACATGGATTTTGTGGACTTTTTTTTTTTGCGAACCCCTGCTCCCCCGTGTCAAGCCCCCACCAAACGAAATCCTACCCCCCCCCCCAAAAAAAAAAATCCTGGATCCGCATATAATTATTAGTGGCAGAATACAATTCTGTCGTGTTGCCTATCCAGATGTGGTCGCAAGTATTTTTAATTTAATTTTTTATCTACATTCGTTCACTTGTTTTTTTAAATAAATTATAATTAATTTGAAAGAGAGACATATAAAGTAGATAAAAATAGTTTACTATATAAGAGCGGCAGTCTGTCAGAAGGTGTGGTGCGCTAACTTTAACAGCTGGTAACCCAAACTTTTTATGTTCTTTATATGCCTCTCTGTGAAACAAATTACAATTTATTAAAAAAAACAAGTGAATTATTTTTTTAAATTTAATTTAAAATAGTTGCGGCCATATTTTGATAGGATACCAGAATCGTATTCTGCTACTCATAATTATACATAAAAATTGCATTTTAATCAAATAACAGATGGACCTAGAAATCATGCAGCCTGATATTGGACTTGTCGATCATGGCCTATCACATCTCTCTCAAAAGTCATCTTCTAAGTCTGCCATTTTGTTTCATCTGTTTCTTTCTCTCCTTGTCTTCTCGTTTATCATTAATCTCTAGATATCAGCCTTCGAAATTTTATGACGGTCAGTACAATCGCTTGAGTACAATTCATTATTAGTAATGTTTGTTATCGTTTCTCTTCGCTTTGCGTTTGCATTTAAATCCACCGTTTTCTGTGATTGATGAGCTACGTCCTTTACAACCCGCATAACATAAGAGCTTTGAATACTATTACCAACTGTCCGGTTCTAACGTGTTTTGACCGGAGTGTCCGGTTCACTACGTGCGACCGACGGCGCGTGGTGGGTGTGGAGTTAAAGCTCTGGCCTCGGGAGGACACTGGTTCGAATCCCCGTCCGGACATCCAGATTTGGGTTTTCCATGGTTTCCCCAGATAACTCCAGGCGAATGCCTGGATGCTTCCTTCAAAATGCCATGGCCGAATTCCTTCCCGTTCCTCGTCCCCAGTCCCATCCCGCAACTATTGACCTAGACGTTGCAAGGTGTAAAGCCATAAGTAAAAAAAATTACATGTGACCGGACTCAAAATGTTCGATTTATTAAGAAGTTTTAGGGGATAATTAGTTGTTTTTCTTTTCAGCATACAGGCTATGCACTCGTTTGTCAGATGGTTGGGAATTAAGCAAGGTCGCCGCTTCTCACTGCTTATTCCCCGTACTGCTAAACGTAATTCAACTGTTTCACTCAGAGTCCAAAGGGAGACTACAGTCAAGTCATATCTGATTGCATGGGTGCCAAGTTAGGAGTTTTCCCCCTAAATTTGGGGGTGTATGAGTGGGATAGGATTTTTTTAGGGGCTTTATAATTTAAGGGTAATTTTTAGGGGTATTTTTAAGAGACTTTTTGATATGTATTTATTTGTTGAATATTAAAATAGTGACATCAAGTACAGTGCATCGTTACTAAGAATTCAGACTTCTCTATGGTTGAATATTTTTTTCTGTAAATTATCTATGTTCTGACCTTTTTTTTGTGTAATGACTCAGTGTTAGATGTTCTTCTGGTTACCTAGTTACCTACGGTATGTAAAGACGTTGGTTTTGGGGTGAAAACCAACGTGCAGCACTGTGGCCGTTGATTCTTGGCTGTCCGGGTGGCGCCGCTTCATGTTTCTTGTAGCCGACGTTTCGACCCTCATTCTGGGATCATTCTTCCAGGGCAGAACTGCGTCCTAAAATTCCCGTGTTCGATAAAATATCTTCTCCCCGTAGAGACAAATGTAATCGTAGGCTTTCGCGGCCACAGTCAGTTGATTCTTGGCTGTCCGGGTGGCGCCGCGTGATGTTTCTTGTAGCCGACGTTTCAACCCTGGAAGAAGACCCCAGAATGAGAGTTCAAACGTCGGCTACAAGAAACATGACGCGGCGCCACCCGGACAGCCAAGACTCAACTGACTCTGGCCGCGGAGGCCTACCATTACACTGTGGCCGTTGTTACGTGTGGTCGTATTTACAAATTTCAGGTCGAATTAATAATGCTTTTGTATGTCAACATGCAATTTGTTATTAACAATATTGAAAATGATTGCTGATTTGCACCCAAAGGTTGCTACAAGTCAAACCCGACATAAAAACAATACTTAATCACATTAAGCGCATTCGTAACAAAAATAACACGAAACTGAGTGGGGTACCAAACTGAGTAATAAAACATGGTGGAATACTTCGATTTCAGCTGATTTTTATTCAGACCTCCACGATGATTGTGACGCAGCTAGCTTTAACGTTTTGAAAACATTTCAGAGTTTGGCCTTGTATTAATCACGGTTCCAATTTCGAACGCGTATTTTCAATCTATAAAATTGTTAGTAATAAGTTGCGTAATAGATTGTCTATTTAAATGTTACTAAATGTGATGATGGTCCGATTAACATTGCAAAGAAACCATGGATGTTGCAAACATTTAATCCATATACTAAATTGTTCTGTTGGTTTAATGTTAAAATGTATCATCAGAAAAAAAGGAATAATGTTCGAAATATTGCGCAATTTATAAATAACGGTTTGGGTTTTCCATACTAAGTAAAATATAGTATTTATTTTTTAGTAGTTTTAGTCATTAATTTTGGTGATTTTAGGGGTTTTCGAATTGAGCTTTAGGGAGAAAAAATTTTTATAGTTGGCAACCCTGTCTGATTGTAGTGAAGCGATTGCTTTATTGTTTCGGGTACATACGTCGACGTCGGTAACTTATGCTCGGGTTTTTTTTTTTTTTTTTTTTTTGCGGATAATTAAAGACTGAATAGTTTTATTAATTTGTACGTTACAAATACATAATGAGTAAGTTGTCAAAGAAAACACAGAAACGTTATTGTCATTTCAGAGACGAGTGGTTGTCAAATGACTGGTTCAATGTTTAGCTGCTGAAGGTAAACGAATGTACTACATGCTGTGAAATGTGTAAATTTTCTTTTACTGTGAAATCTGATGACATGATGGAAGTGAAGCATCAGTGAAAAAAAAAATCTAAGACTGAAGTTATAACCAATTTAAAAAAAATTAAATAAAGGACTGGTAGTGCTGAAGAAGACACGGTACTTTCCGCAGAGATTATAATTTTTTAGTTAGCGATTGACATAACAATTAATTATAAACAACGAATTGCTTTAAATTTTACTTTTTATAACAAACAACAACCTCCCCCCCCCCCCCTTTTCCGCGAGCATTTGTTCGGTCATGTAAATCTCAAAAGTTGGCAATCGCAGCTTTGAAAGGTAAAAAATCTTACTTTTAGTAAGCTTTGCTGGTCATAACCGGGTTTTCCGGGTCACAGTAGTGTGCTATTTGAGCTAGTATAGCGTTGACTGAAATAGCACCGGCTATTCCAGGTGGTGTGGTGATCGTTGACCTGTATTTTCCACTCTTTGGCTTCTATCGGCGGGGGAGGCTCCGTCTAGTTGGCTTGCTCCTCTTTGACAGCACGCCGGGAAGTGAGTTCTTTGTGGGTTGGTAGGCCTGATATAGACTATGGTGCTTAACTGGCCGTGGCGAGCATTCTGGATCACAGACCAACCAGAAAGTCATATACTGACGGCGAAGAAAGTTATGTGGGTAGTCGATTTCACTATCGAGTTTCTCAATTAAATAATTAGCTTCATTTGAACTTAATTGATGAAGTACACTCTCCGTTGGAAATTCCTCTGCACTCCCATTTTTCCCTTTTCCTTTTCCCACCTACTTTTGACTTCTACTAATTTCACTTTGAATTCTTTCAGTGTTCTAGCTAAATTATTCATCATTTCTCTTGGTAGCTTATTCCAATCCATGACATCTCAGCTACGAAAGAGAATCTTCCCACACCCTTGTGCCTGAAATCGAGTGCCATCTAGTGGTCGTGGTCATCATTTCCCTTCCAAGCACCTCTCTTAATTCTTCCACCAATATCTTTCCACGCCTCATCTCCTAAATACGCCTCGTACACTCCCATTACTCTCTTAATCCTCCTCCTGTCTTTCATTTAATCCCATTGCAGCTCCTTTTTCATATCAGTTAGTGGTTCTGTTCTGCGGTAATTTCCAGAAACAACTCTCACAGCTTTTATCTGAAAACCCTCCAACTCCTAATTTAATAAGCAAAATGTGGGTCCCAAACTATGTTCAAGCAATGGTCTGGCCGAAGTTTTGTAAACCAATACCCTCACTTCTCTAGTATATCCTGTCACCACCCTTTCCAACAAGTGAAGGATTTTGAAACATTTTACTATTACTTGTCCAATGTTCTCTGCCCAGATGAGCTTGCTGTCAAATATTATGCTAATACATTTACATTTCAAGTCTTCAATAAGCATTTCATTCCAAACTTTATACTCCTAATTATCCTTTAGTTTTTTTTTTATATGTGTACCTAGCAAGCTGACTCTGCATTGCATTTATCTTCATACCACGTTGGCTCACCCAGATAGATATCCCGTTCAGATCATTCAACAGCTGTATATAGTCCTCTGCCGTTTTGTTTCTATTAAATAACATTATATAATCTGTATACAATCTACTTTTAACCATTATTCGTCAGAATAGCGAATAGCAATGGTCCCAATACGCTTCCCTGAGCCCCTCACATGTTCAATTCCATGTCGTTTGATGCTGTATTACTTCAAGAGGCACGCCCCATTGTGTGTGGAAAAATACGAAGAGGGCACTCCAGTTACATCCTGCTCCGTTGCACTGCGGCACATACGCGATGAAACCTAGCGGAACATTCCCAATACGAATAAATACAAAGAAAATCAACAGTACACAATTAATGACCGCGCGTTAGTTCAGTTTGTTGCGGCACCGCGATGGTTGTTAGGGTTGCCAGAGACAGGATTATAATTCCGGGATATTTCTAGAGTTAAAAAGGTTTTTTTAGGGATACAGGATTATAATTTTCAGGGCATTTACGGGGTTAAAAAAAGGTATTTTAGTGGTATGTTTAAGCAGTGAACAAATATTCAAATTAATTTTAAAAAGTTGTATTTTAGGTAAAATCTATCCACATAATATATATATATATAGCACCTCTTTTAAGATTATTAATTCAACTTTCGTTGAAAATCACTGCGTCATAGTTGAACAGTATATATATATTGTCTCTGGCCGTCGGTAAGGTGGAGCGCTACTCTACCTCCATCTGCGAGCGCGGTATCTTAAGTATGAGAAAAAAAAAAATTGGTATACTGGAATTCCAGGACAGTAACTCTTAATTCCTGGACACGGGACAAGATACAAAATTCCGGAACATTACCGGATTTCCCGGCCATCTGGCAACCCCAGGCGTCATATAAAAATAGGAAGAATAGTTGATTCGGTAACATATTCGGTCTGATGTCCAATTAAAATAACTTAATAACTCACGTACAGCGAACATGAATAAAGACCATTAACGAATGTGGTCAGTAAAATACATGAAAAGCAAATAAACCGTAATGTATAAACTATGGTCAAGCAACAAAATTAGTGACAGTTTTAATTAAATTGAAATCAATGCTAAGCAGGAATAACAATTGGCATTCATGGTTACAGTAGAGACCATGAGTAATTTATTTTTTTAAAGTTTTTTTTTAAGTTTCTTTCATTAGCAACATCTTACTGAAAAACCGATCAACGTTTTTTCAGCCGCAAAATTTATCAGTATTTTTTTAACTATGAAACGCTACGAAAATCAAACTTAATGAATGTATTATAGGAATTAATTTGGTAGCAGTTGCTAGCTATTAAATTGTGCACATAACCACGAATTTCTTCTAATGGTATCTCTGGTCGCCGTTTTGCGAGCGAAGGCTGACACGTGACACCGCTCTCCAGCCAATAGCTATAGAGGTGAGTGAATGAGTGAGCTTACGAAATTATATAGTAGATTGTTATTATTATTATTTTCCCCGCGGACTCGCCTCCACCCACAGATTACTGTTCAAAGATAATTAAATACGCACACTGTCTTCGATATACTAAATACATCATTTTACAATACTTCTCGACAAAATTAAATAAACAGCAAAAGTGTTAAACAAAGAACATACAAAAAACACGAAAAAAATGCTAAAGCAATAGATTTGAAGTGTGAGGGAACTGTGTTCCTCACATTGTACTCTCACAGACTCGCAACATGACTCTCGTATGCTCAAAAACGCCTCATGTCTTTTTTTTTTTTAATAAAATTAAATTCTGTCGTGGTAATTAAGAGTTGGTTTCTGAGTAAAGCTTTAGGGAACAAAGCCGTATAAAATTTTTCTCTGGTACTAACTTACCTGGGGTCGCTGGAACGAGGTTAGGTCCCTTGCAGTGTAAACGTGTCTAGCCTCGCCGCGTCACGTCCCATGTAATTTATCCTTGTGCAAATTTTCGACAGGGTGTGGTCGTTATCGCTCCTCTCAAGTTGGCCGACTCGCCCGTCTCTTCTCCCATTCATCACCTTCCACCCCCTCCGCCACCCTCCCCTCGCCAGACCACCGCATGCAGGAGGCCATATTTCATCGCACCTCCACCCATTATTAATCAGCCAGATTAAAATCGGAATGGGTAGAGCGTGCTAAATGGCCGAATCGTTCATGTAGGATTTGATGCGACGAGATGCGGTTTTTTGTTAAAGCGGAGCGGGTGAGGAACAGAATATATTTGCTGTTACTTAAACGGTGCCTGGGATCAAGGTAGTTAAAATATGCGTCCTTCGACCCCATTTGCGAGCAGTTATAACGTAATTCGAAGACTTCCGAATGTAAATAGTCCTGGCACTGGTCGACATGTGATGAAACTCGAATAGATCTTATATAGACCTACATGAAAATTTCAAGTTAACTCTTTCGCCAAGTGAGTATTACACAACACAATATACCTAGCTTTCTCCTAGTATTATTCCTAGCGACATAGCAGCCGCTCCGATGCTTATATAAATTCTTTCTTCTCTCCTACCATTCGGGATTGGAATGCACAGCAAAGAGATTAGTTTTGGTCCTGAACATCCTCTGCCACCCACAATTTTGTAAATTGCAAAATATATATGTAGCTGTAGACATCGCAAGGTGTTCGCAGAAATATTTTACGTGCAACAAAACATCCTCGAGTCTAAACCAGGGGTGGCCAATTTTTCCTGCCCGCGAGATCCATCACACTTTTACAAAATTTATTTATTTTATAATGGCCAAAGTAGTGAAAATCAATGTATTAAAAAAAAATATATTTCTGCATCCATATATTCAAAAATTTACTGTCGGAATAATGAATATCATTATTATTATATTATCTATGTTTACATGTAAAAATAACAGTAAACGCAAAAATAATAATTCATTATCTTTCAATTTTTCACTTAAAAAAACCAGTCTATAGTGGGTCTAAATCTAATATAGGGATATATGAATTTATATGCGGCCCACGAAGTTATGATGCATTTCCAAAGAAGCCCGCAAGATCATTTGGGTTGGCCACCCCTGGTCTAAAAGCTAACAAATCCGTCGCTACCGCGCCAGAGCGCCAAACAACGACCCAACAATAATTAAAAACAATTCATATTTAGTTTAAGCTAAATATTGCTTTGAAATAATCTGAAATTAAAGTACAAAAAATTTACTCATTGAATTTGAGAGAGTAAACTTGTGCAAAGCATCCAGAACACGTTCAAATATGATAGTTGGCACAACACCACATATAAATATACTTTTATTTAAAATAACAGCTATCCCAGTCGATATATCACACTTACAAAGTCGTCATACCATTAAAAATAGTTTCACATAATACGCAAACTTACTACACATTACCGAAATACTTTCATGTAAACACAATAAATCAACCACATACTTTATTCTACACAAACTTAATTATTTAAAAGAGGACAATGTCTTTTTCAGCCTAGTCTCAGTTCCTTCTTTGTGAGCTGGTGTTCGGTGGAGTATGTTGTCCTAGGACATTGCCTCCAAGTCATTCGGACGAGTCAGGTCTTCACAGTCGATTAGGTCTTTACGTTGGCTATTGATGATGTCTTCAGATGATTTTATCTTCACAGGATGGAATTCCGCCGCATCTGCCATCTCAGAAATGGTCCACCAATTTGCTGTGGTGCACTTATGGCTGC
>JARYHS010008075.1:177350773-177568152 GCA_031002005.1 Vandiemenella viatica | reverse complement strand
AGTATATGGTGTTCTGACAAGCATAAAACATCCATTCTATTGATAGCATTTAATTCATTTATGTGCACTAGCAATTCATCCACTTTGTTTGATAATCCTCCGATATACTGTTGTAATAAATTAATCCCTACACAATTTTTAATTTTGGTATCTGAAAACTCGTTATTGTTTAAACTAATTTCTGTTAAAACTCTCTGCAATGTACTTGATCCTAATCTAAAAAAAGGAGCTGCCCTAACACTATTAACAACAGGAATCTTTTCATGTAAATTTGTGGCCCAAATTAATCATTTTGCTATCAGATCTGAAAGAACCCCCTTCCCTCTACTATTGAGGTGTATGCCATGCCTAGTACAACCCCACCTATCAGTAGTATTAGAAGAGATGTTAACAAGGAAAAGACTGCAGTGGCTGGGGCATGTTATGAGAATGGAGGAGGGGAGAATGCCAAAGGTAGCAGTACAGAACAGCGGGAAGAGGAGGAGACCAATTGGAATACCTTGGGCAAAATGAATCGACAAAGTGAAGAAACACACAGAGACTAAAGGGAGCCGTATGGAGAAAACTGGTGGAGGAAAAACTTTAAGTGACCACCAAGCTTGGGAGAGAATGTGATTGATGACCCACAAAGGCGGAAACTTCTGATGATGGTGATATAATGGAGCGCTTTTATCATCACATGTATACAACGGTGGATCATTCCCTTCTGTGAGTGTCCATTTCTGCATATATATGTCTATACCTTCCATAACTGTATGTTTAAATCGGTGGCACATCTCTTCAACAGTTTTTCCTTTGAATGTGTGTTCTAGAACACAAATTCCCCATGACTTACCAAGGGGAATGGATGAATAACTTACCGAAAAATGTTAAAAGAATTTAAAGTTAAAATTTGTAGAAGGCAAATGTAGGTGGGTGCAGGATAGGGGGAAGTTGGGTTGTGTAGGGAAATTGCCACCAGAGGCGTGTGCTTCCATTGCAATTAAATTAGAACATTCTTGTACCCAAACATTTCTTCTTTGCTTGTTGAAGTCATTAAATGTGAATATCTCGGCTTAACATATGATAACAAGCTTAACTGGACAGCACACATTGGGCAGGTAGTAGGAAGGGTTTTCAAAATCCTGCACTTATTGGAGAGAATGATTAGGCGATGTACAAGAGAAGTAAAGGAATTGGGTTATAGAACTTTAGTCAGACCATTGCTTGAAATGGTGGTGTAGTATGGGATCCATATTTTGGGTATCAAATACACGAGTTGGAGGGGGGTGTAAAGAAGGGCTGGTAGATTTGTAGATCTGAAGTTACCACAGAAAAACTATCAGTAACTAATAAGATAAAAGAGTTGGAATGGGAATTATTGGAAGACAGGAGGTGGATAAAAGAGTCATGGCTATGTACAAGGCATATATGAAGCGTGGAAAGATATTGATGTAAGAATGAAAAGTAATGCATGAAGGGATAGAGATTACCCTACCACGACTACAAGCTGGCACTGAACTTCTGACACAAGGTTGTTGGAAGATTTTCTTGTTGTAGGTAAGGGGGTCAATGATTGGAATAAGTTACCAGGAAAATTGATGCATAATTTACTAATAACGATGAACCAATTTAAAGCTGAAATTTGTAGAGAGCAAAAGTAGGCCAGTACACGAAAGGGTGAAATATGTGTGTGTTGGAAAATTGCCACCGGAATTTACATCGAGACGGCGTAGATTGGCGGACTTCAGAACAATTCCAAAATTAACAAGAAGATGGTTACGCGATGAATTGAACACAACTGCTAGATTTAGAGAATTGGCCAACCACAACAAGCAAAGCTGGAGCTTGCTGGAACGTGAACTCAAGCGATCTGATTGACGTTTAGCGCCACTTAACTTTTTCTGGATTTTTATTTTATCAGAAATATTGTCTTTCTAACTCTTATCGTGCAAATAAAGCTGATTTTTCTGTATTCTTACAACTTACTCTATCTATTCCAATTAAAGTTTCGTAGTTTTCCTTTTATTGTCAAGTACGGTACCCCATTACGATTTATTTAGAATCACAGTATAAATCTCATCTTTTAACTAGCATCTTTGTAGGGCAGGTTGGGTCCCATGGTTGGGTCTAAATAAGTAATATGGCCATCAGCAGAACCAGAAAATCCAGAGATACAACAAACTCCGCTCAAAATAATGATGGGAAACCTCACCCCAAAAGGTGCCGAAATCAGATTGGGAATGAAGTACAGTCTTCGTCATCATCATTGCAAATGTTGAAATCCATGCTAAATATGAATGAAGACCAGCAAGTCTAGACTAAAACTGACGATAGGATCATGTACCGGTACTTTTTTAGTAACAATCACGTCTTTTGCAGTACAAAAAAAGATAAGCGATAAACTGTACATGAGGATCCACTGATGTGGTGTAAATCAAATGCACAAAAATACCTTCGTCTTTTTTCAATAAAACATAACTTAAAACTGCTTAATTTTGAATATTAATAATATAATAAAAATTAATATTTGTTAAAAAATTTACTTTTTCTTCATAATGTTTACACTTCTGTTTTCGCATCCACTTCCGTTTCCACTAAGATTTACTTTTAAAATCTGTTTCTGCTTCCACTATGATTCTTCCGTTGCACAATATCGCAGGGCGATTAACAATATCGATTGTGTGGGAGACTCTGACAGGACCCTATGTACTTTGGAAGTAGGAGAAGAGTGTAGAGCTGTAGACGACGGAAGAGACCTTCACCACGCGTTGGAATGAAGTCGGGTGGTGAGAAGTGGGATGGGGGGGGGGGTCGCCATATTGGATTTCCCTAGGAAATCTTGGAGTATGCACAAACAACTCAAGGGTATTATACGATAACCGTGACACCGCAATTTGATGAGGGATTATTATGTAACTTAATGAGACAAATCAAAAATGAAGAATAATTTTTTTTTTTGATGTCCTGCTTATTTCTCGAGATATACTCTCTCAAATGTAATGTGTTTTGGGTTGAAATTCAGAAGAAACATTTCTGCAAAGTCAAATTTGATGATAGATTTTTATGAAACACGACGAGACAAATCGAAAGTAAATAATAAAATTTTTGAATATCTCGCTTAGTTCTCGGGATATACTGTCTCCAAATTGGGATGTTTAGGTTAAGATGTAGCCTGGACCATAAAACAAATTTTGCCAAAGCCTCTACGAACTACATGCAGGACATGAAGAGTGGGTGTTATATTTTTTTACTACCTCTTGGGGTTAGGTTGAAACGAGGCCTGTACCAGAATAAAAAGTCACCAAAGTCACAAGGAACTATACCTATTACTATTTTTTTATAGTCGATATCTCGAGAACTACGGGAGATATCAAACAATTTTACTCCTAATTTTCGGTTAGTATCGTCGATTTACATGGGAATTAATCATCCAATTGCATCGCCACGGTTATGATAGTGCTGTGCACATTAACACATAAAATTCATTGCAAACTACAGATTATCAACAATTGTTTACAATAAAGCTAGACTATTATGTGCAAAGTAGTAAGATATTATCTACACTACTCTAAAAAATAT
The DNA here is from genome assembly GCA_031002005.1 of Vandiemenella viatica. Lineage (NCBI taxonomy): Eukaryota > Metazoa > Arthropoda > Insecta > Orthoptera > Morabidae > Vandiemenella > Vandiemenella viatica. Next base: position 177,564,591 of record JARYHS010008075.1, on the reverse strand, counting down.
TTGAGAACAACGTCATCCTATTGGGAGCAATGAATAAATGTATAATGATAGGTGCTATTCTTGCAGACACCTATTAAACACTTCAAGAACTATAATTACAATGTTACTAACTTCTGAAACGATATTCCAGGTTGTTTCCTATTTGGTCTGTTTGTGCAGTCGTAATCAAGCACAAGCCTGGCATTATAAAAAAACTTTGATATATTATAAAATGGAATATTCACAGCAGCAAACACAATGCAAGCAGCGTAATGTTTTTCGAAATCTGTTATGGCCGCCGCGCATGCACAGTAGGAGCCGAGTGTTACTTCGCCTCCACTTTTTTCACTCCTCCATGCCTATATATGGTTAGGACGTGCCAAGATATTGTACCTCTGAATCACGATCCGCTCAGAGCGTTGTCTAAGTACCGAAACGATTGCAATGAAAAGTGTGGAGGTGGCGGACAACCTCTGTATTGAACTGTGGGTAAAACCAGGTTAACGCGATTGGCGACATTGTTGAATCACCTCAAATGTAGGATAGAACTGTGGTTTACGGACTGGTTATTTGAATTTATTGTGGCTACGACTTACGTTGATTAACCTTTTGTTTACGAATCTTGCAACTTCGGTGATACTGGAGCATGAATTTCAAGTTCAATAATAACCTTTTGTGATTTGTATAACTAACTACATATGTCTGCTGACTTTTATTGGTAGCATATATCGGTGAGCTACCTGGAATATTACATATTTAGCCATATCTTAGAAATAGCTCACTAGCCTGGTGATGTAAAACAATCGAATCTGCAATTTGCGTGACAACCGTGAAGGCAGTATCAGTAATAACAAGGAACAGTATATAAACTATCAGGACTCGTTAAGTAAGTAAGCCAAAACCAAATTATTACGTTACAAGCTGTTCACCAACAGAACACAGAACAGGTCAAGAATGATTTCACTAACAATTTTATTCCTGCCACAATTAGTATAAAAGGCTGGATACACTAGGGGACAAATATGACGCGCAACACTGAGTCTGGGTGACGCTGCAACGTTCCCCGTTGTCCCACTACGTAGTGTGCAGTTGTGTGCGCAGCGTGCCATGTCAGCGCTGTGCGCAAACGAAATGGTGCTTCAACTAATTGAGCTGTGCTCTAATTATGGGTTGTTGTGGGACACTTCATACCGTGATTATAAAAACAAAATAAAGAAAAGTGACGCGTGGAAGGATATTGCCAATGCTCTAAAATTACAAAGAAAAGAAATAGCGGCCAAAGTGCATACCCTCCGCTTTATTTGCCTAAAGTAGAAGTCAGCATCTACGAAAACTACTGGTAGCAAGCAGCGGACGAGATAATGTGAATTATAGTGTATGGGTTGCATATGACTGCAATATCAATCAGGGATATGGTACTGCACTTAGCAATTTCGGTCCAAAGCATTTCGGTGAGCACTTTGAACAAATAGTTTCAGACATGGGTTCGTCTAACACCCAATAATTTTAAATTTTGACTACTATTAATATATTGCATTCCTAAGTTCCAAATTCCTACTGATATTAAATAAATAAAAAATATTTATAAAAATTAACTTTATTTTTATCCACTCACTTAAAAAATTTCTGATACTATTCTACCGATCAGTTGTCTTGACACTGTAAAAGTGTACAACAAGGAAGCATGGGAGACTCCAGTAGATATGTATTGCAGTATAATTCCAAGTCTTATATGTGAACTAGCAACGTTCCATTATATTGTATCTTGTTTGGATATGGCAGGTTTGTAACAAAGGTTCAAATTCAGATGTTAACATTCGAGCAAAACTTCCAAGTGATCCGTCAGACATTCGAACGTCACTGAGAATATTAAATCTTCTTTTCTGGTTGTAGTAAGTGATTCAGCATCCACCACATTCTCTTTCTTTTACGTTTCTCTGAACTACTTGATAGAAGTATGTACACAACAGTGATCAACGCAACCTCCTCGGGCAACGTTTCTGCAACAACTGACTAGTGTGTCTGCTAAATGTTCCGCGGCTGTGTCCCCGGAAGTTGCTCAGCGACATGGCGCGCCACATGTCGCACGTCATGTCACTTCATTTCTCCCCTAGTGTATCAAAGCCTTAAGGTCTCTTTATAAGGCATGTTAAAATCACCTCCTAGTATCATTGCATGGTCCAGAAAAAGTTGAGCTATATTGTTAACATTATTTAATAATGCCTCGACAACAGTTATATCGGCATTAAGTGAATCATAGATGAAACCATACATAAAATTTTGTTCAGATTAAATTAAGTATAATCAATATAATTTGGCTACCATATCATCGTTTATTTCAATACACGAGAGATTTTTACAGATTGCTGTAAAGATACCCCCCTATGAGAATGCAATCTATCCTGAATGGAAACATTCATGCTATTATTGAAATTTTCTGCCAAGATTATACCCGGTTTTAACCAGATTTCTGTGATAATTACGATCTCCGCTTCTGTGCTGCTAATAACACTTTCTACACCAGGATACTTTTTACAAGTACTTCTGCAGTTATCCACAAGAACTTTTAACCAAGGAGATTCTCCCAAGCTGCTCCTAACACGCGGTGTTGAATTTATTTGGTTTGCCTGTAACTGTATGTCAAGTCCCGTGTCATCCTCGCTCAGCTTAAAAAACCCTGCAGTGCACTACACACTCACACTGCCACCCATTTAACTAATTCAGGTGTGAAGTGCTCACCTGCCCTATCCAAGGGGGCCATACACCAACCCTATGGCGGAGGGCAAAGAATTAGCTGCCACCGTCATCACAGAAGCGTTGTAGCTGCTAATTAAACCGTCAGCGCAGTTCTGATCGAGAGGTTCAAAATCTGTTCTGTCGACTGCTGCAGATAGATAGCTCTGTCAATTCCTTCTGGCCCTTGACCACTTAGATCACCCTTCCAGCCAGCCGCCTGAACCACTAGAGGATAACCTCCGCTACAAGCGGCAGGCATCAGTGGTGTCGACATGCACCAAGATCTGCAGTTAGCTACACATTAACTGATCAATGGCAGCTGGGAATACCTGGTCAAATTTCGGATGAGACCACCCAGAACACAAAGCGAATGGACCTTGGATTTCACCATCATCAAACCACGCTTTCCCTAATGGGCTCAGTAAATTGCCTAAGGTTTGAGCTCCCTACCATTTCTTTTTTAACTTGTGGCTTTACGCCTCGTCGACGTCAAGGTCATTAGAGGTGGGATGAGACTGGGAACAAGCAACGGGAAGAAATTCATCCATGGCCTTTTGAAGGAAGCATCCTGGCATTCACCTGGAACGAGATGGGGAAACCATGGAAAACCCAAATCTGAATGCCCGGACTGTGTTTCGAACCGCCGTCCTCCCTAATGCGAGACCAGCTCTCCCTACTACCAGAATTTCCTTATGCGGTTGCTCAGGCATAACGGGCTGGGGTATCGCCAAATCACAGGATGTCGATTATGGAATTGAGTCACTACTAGCCAATATGTCAGACCGATTGGACAGTATCACAAGCGCAACTTGTTGGCTTTTAAACTTTTCCGACTGTCCTCGCTTGCGGCAATGAAGGCCAAAAACCACAAGCCAGTCATCGAGAGACCATCTCATACATACTCTCTGCCTGAGTTACAGGTAATACAGTTGACAGTGGGGAACCTGTGAACGGCCACGCTATACCAGGTACATCCATAATACATCTGCTGCAACCTCTCACAAATGCTTCGCTAACAAAGCTGCAAGCAGAGTGCGCAGATCAGCCACTTTAACCCGCATCTGCACAGAGCAATCGTAGTCCTTACACATACTATTTTTTTAAAATAATTTCTATACCAGAGAAATGTGGGAAAGAGTGAATTCTCAACCTGTCCTAAGGCGTACACCGATCATGCACGCTAAACTAAAGAATAGCACAGAAATTTAAAATATCGATACTACTGAGATCAGCAAAAATCATCTATTTTCTATCACTTATTTGAAAATAACAAACTGCTATATTTAAGATAAGACAAAAGTCTACGATATATTTCAGTAACAATTTACAGTAATTGGAATCTAAAATAATTCTTTATTTAGTTAGATAGATATACCAAATGTTTAACTACAATTTGCTATATTTAATTTAACTATTAAGCATTTAGCCAATTCTAGATCAATAAAACTAGCTAAAAAGAAAGATAGATATGTTCACTTTGATCGTGTGTGAGAATAATCTCGGGGATGTGGAACAGTACATACACTTATTAGTAATGTCAATATTACTATGTAATGACAACAAGTTAGCAGCAACCCATTAGTGTAACCAATATCTCCTGTAATCTACAAATACAATCCCGAGTTAATTAATACTTATTATGTGGAACAGTGTATACACTTGTTACCAGCATCTAATAACCAGTTATTTTCTTACCAACCAGTTACCATGATAAGTTACACTAGGGTTACCAGACGTCCCCGTTTTCCGGGGACAGTCCCCGTATTTAGCTCTCTGTCCCCGGACAGTTTTCGTCCCCGCAATGTCCCCGGATTTTTACTGTTGTCCTTAGATTTTTTTTAATCAAGCGAGAGATCTTTAAAAGCACTGATTTGCTAATGCATTCGTTAAAGCAAGAGATATGAAGCGCCCTTCTTTCCTTGTACGTGCCTAGGAATAAAAGAAAATTACAAGGATACTGCGTCTTGGACACAACAGCTTTATGCTGAGTGCAACATGCCTGTCTGTGATCCTCATTTAAAATACAAAATATAAACAATATGTGACCTTTAAGTTAACTCAACCATTAGTCATATAACTTATAAAAGTACAACGCGTAATTAGGACAAATGCCGAAAGCGTCCCCGGATTTTGGTGAAAAAGTTGTGAAGCGTCCCCGGATTTGGAGAAAAAATTCTGGTAACCCTAAGTTACACTGTAATTTGTGACTACATATTATATTATGTTAGTTGCTATTTATGTGGAACAGTACACACACCTATTAGTAATATCAATTATATCACCAACAACTCATTAGCAGTCAATTACTTAAAAACCTGTTAGTATGATAATTTTTCACAGCTGTTTTTGAGTGCATGCTATCCCATGTTAGTTACTATATATGAGTGAAATTTTGTAAACAGTATAATTAGTTCATTTGTCAAAAGTTTCAACAGAAAGAAAAACCATATATTATTTTAGTAATTGTGGATAATTTTGTCACCTTCCCGAAACGAGAATTAACCACTATAGGTGATTTTCGAAGCAGTATTTCTAAATAAAATATTAGTATTTCGCCTCACTAACAATAATCCTATATATTTACTAAATTATTCAAAGCTTCGCACTAATTTAGACAGTAAAACTTAGCTGGCGTTGTTAAGTCAGGTGCACAGTATTTCATACACGCTCCCAGAGAACATGCTATTTATTCATTCTAGGGCAATTACAGAAATTGTGAATAGAATTTGTCATCTGCAACCTACAGTATCTTTGATCTGTATATAATCAGCTGTGCATTCCAAGCATTTGAATTTTGTTTGTGAGTAAAATTTTAAATTGCTGTCTAAAGATGTCAAAAGAAGTTGACATGGAGCCAATAAATGCTGTATTTATTAAGGAAGAGGTAGGTTTCTAACATTTTTACTTATGACGTCGCGCAGTAAGTGCTTTGCTGACTTCAGCTCGACAACATGACTTTCCTAACACTCGTGATTACTTCAAAAATATTGTTATTTATGTAGTTGCTGGATGAGCAGCTACCTTTATAGAAACTATAAAAACTTTGTTGTTAACTTTTTATATAGTTAACAACAACGTTCATATTGCAATTCAGAAAGCATATGCCTTCCCCCCTCCCCAGCTATTTGGCAACACTTATTTCATGTGTGTTGGGTGTATTCTGATGTAATAAATTAATCCCTACACAATTTTTAATTTTGGTATCTGAAAACTAATTATTGTTTAAACTATTTCTGTTAAATCTCACCGAGCGGGGCGGTGTAACGGTTAGCGTTCTCGCCTCGCATTCGGGAGCACGGCGGTTCGAATCCCCGTCCGGGCATCCAGATTTGGGTTTTCCATGGTTTCCCCAAATCACTCCAGGCAAATGCCGGGATGCTTCCTTCAAAAAGGCCATGGCCGAATTACTTCCCATTCCTTGCCCCCATCCATGCCCCCCATCCTTTCCCGTCTCTAAAGACCTCGATGTTAAAAAGAGACGGAAAGCAGTTACCAAAAAAAAAATGTTAAATCTCTCTGCTTAAAACTTTACCCTATAATACAAAAGAGGAGCTGCCCTAACACCATTAACTGCAGGAATCTTTTTCATGAGAATTGGTGGCCCAATTAAACGTCTTGCTATCAGATCTGAAAGAATCCCATTGCCTCTACTATTTAGCTTATACCAGGTATTGCCTACAGTTCTCTACTAACTCTTAATCATCTGACTACAGACAAAATGTGAAGTATTAACAAGAAACTTACTTATTAATGTTGTGTATCATGTTTTGTTCTATGGGATATATTTTTCAAAGCATTTATAAAAATTTAAAAGACTTTTTTTTTTTTTTAATGTGCTTAAACCTCCAAAAGCAATTAGTGTAATCTGTTTTTAATTACTGTTTATGGATTTTTGTTTTGTTAGACTGGTATTTGTTGTTGATATTGTGTGAATAATGTAAGCTGTAAAACATGAACTGAAATTAACTTGCTTATGGATTTCAGTTTGTAGGTTGTTGTACATCTGTTAGAGGTTAACTGCTTGTTGCTATGTTTGGACTGAAGACACTAGAGTTTTTCTTTTTTAAAAACTAAAATAATAACATAATAATCTTTTTCCTTAATTACTACTGGTGTTACACATTCTTTGCCAAAGTTTATGGTTCTCTAGTATTTAATGTACACTCAGTAGTTTAGTTTCTACATTCTGAGTTTGTGTTTTATTGTATGTTTATTTTTTAGAATCTATCTGAAAACTCTGAAGAAGAGGATTCATTATCCATACCTATTCTTGATGGGTAAGTTAATTCCTTGTTATTAACAATTACCATTTGAAGTTACTTTAAAATCTTATTAGCACCTACCAAAGTTTAAATGTAGTTCTAGTGGTAAACAATTTACCTATGGCTGATAAGACTTAAAATTAGCATCACAAATATCAGATAGTGAACAGTAAAGCAATTTTTTCTGATATTAAATGAAGCTAAGTCGTTAAACTCATTAGTATAATTAAGCATTTATTAGTTGATATACTAATAAGTTTAAATTGAAAGTTAATTCTCTTTTGATAGTATAATTTTCATTTCTTTTTTTCTTTTTCTTGAACTTTTGTTGAATTCGTGAAATGATTTATATTTTTATTTGTACTGAGTTCGTACTTGGTGTCATGCTATTATTGGGATTATCCAGTGGCGGCTCTAGACGTAGTGCCACTGTGACATGTCACTACCTCTAATCATGAATAAATAAATTAAAAAATAAATGCGGTGAAAGAAAAATAAATATTTATAAATGCGACATTCTCTACTCTACAGCTAGGGAAAGTAATGAACTCCATCTGTTGGCCACATCAGTGAACTGTTCCGCTGTCGTGGAGACAAATCTTGGTTGGCACAGATCGCGCATGCGATCTAGCGTTTTCGTGGAAATATTCAAGGTCGGGGGTTCGCTTTGTTAATGGGGAATGGAGACAACTTCGTTCTATCACACGCTGCAGCTAGATAAAGTTAGTAATACTGCCGGCAGAGTGCAGCAGCTGCCATTTTTGTAGCATTCAACTAAATACCCACTGGAACAGTGCTTCAGCCTGTTTGCTGGTTACTGGTGGTCCGCGAACATAGTTCAGGAGTTTCACAGGCTTAATATCATAAATTCTGGTACCATATTCATACTGTATAAGGCTGTATGCCCAACATTTAAAAGCCTTGAATATTTCAATGACCTGGCAAAATTGTGGCATTTCCAGGATGAGATAGAACAGCATTGTTTCTACAACAGTCTATTCACTTCATTAAGTAAATGACGGTTTACTAAGGGTTTTAAATGGGTAAGAGGAACCGCGGTAGTTGATAAGATTGGTAACGCGAGTGGTGAAGTAAATAAAAATAAAAGGCATAAGGTCTAGCGTCTTTTATTTTGGTTTATGTATGTAGGCCGGTGATATAGTGTAGCCCCCATCCTGTAGTAACATTATTATTTATCTGGTTTGGTCTGATTAACATGTAATTAACTTTTAATAGTTCACATCCAGTTTTATATCTGTGTTTTCATAAGATTCAAAACGTGGTTTTAGATTTATTATGTTATAATGGTACATTTTAATAACAACAAAATAAAATTAGGCCCAGGGTGGAAGACGTTAAAAAAGACAGAGGAAAAATTGCAGAGGTGACTGGTGACGGAGGAAGGAAACTCAGAAGAAGAAAATGAAGTTGCGCAATCGTCGTCCATAGTCGGCTGAAACGAAAAGGAGAAAAAAAAAATAGGCTTGTGTGAATTAGTGGCCTACAGCATTATTTTTGACAATTTACTGGTCCTCGGGTTGAAAAAGGTTTGGGTACACTGCCCTAGAAGCTTTTTCAATGCGAGCAGGCAATATTGTTTTTTTCTTAGATTCTCTGAAGGAGAATTACATAAGTTTATGAATGCACATAACAGGAAAATTGCTTTTATTTATCGTACACTACTATGAAACAAAAAAAATTAATTTCCTTGCTTTTCATATAATTTTGATTGTTTTATTCTGGATGATTTTATTTTTTATTATTTTTATTTAGTGAAAAAAGTGAACTTTCAAGGATCCTTCAAAAATCAGGGGCTCCAGGCTACTGCCTAGTCATGCCTAGTCCTACCTTTTGGGTAATCCAACACTGCTTGTAGATCAACTTGTCGGTTTTTGGTTAATCACTAAATGTTTACCGTTTGGTCAATTTTAAAACATTTGTCATTGATTGATTTCAAAATCATTTAATTAAGCTGGCAGTATTTCCAGGTAATGAGACTTTCACACGTTACAAATCCTTATATAGCGAGATTCTTACTCTGAGCTGTTTTTCACCTTTCACTTCAATGATGATCAGTAAGCTGTGGAAACATTCAGTGGTGGATCCAGGGAAGGAGAGGGCTAGGGGGCTTAGGCGCCCCCCACCACGAAAAGCACCAAGGTCACCCCCGACGACATGGGATTTGGGAACCTTTTTTTTATGCTGTTCTTATAAGGGTGGCATTCAGGAGTAATGAGTCCCCCAAACCAAATCCTAGCCCCCCCCCCCCAAATCAAGCCAAAATCCTGGATCCACTAGAAACATTTTGTTGTAGTCACTACCTGAGGAAATCACTTCGGCCGCCACTGGGATTATCTGCTCACCTAACTCCCCTATGTAAACATTGTTTCCATGGCCACGTTTGACTGAGCATCCCTTGATGCTCCATCAACACAATTTGTGAAATAATCCTTTCAAAACCTAAACATGTGTTTGTTTATTTCTTAAGTCAGATATTCTGAATTGTAAGCAGAATTTTATTTATGTTTGTAATTATGTGGTCGTTATGATTTTTAATACTGTTTTTAGATGCTGTCTGTAGGACTAAACTACATTCTGCAAGACCTCCTTAATGCCAGTGACAAAGTTGTAGACTTTTGGTTGTCTATAATATGATTTGATTGGTGTTGATAGCTACTTTTTTTATCTTTTTGTTCTATTCTTGTTAGTGCTGTTGTTAGTGTTTCTTACTATTGTAACAGCAACACTTTTGACACAAAATAAATAAATTACCCCAGATTAAAATATGAAGCTATATGTCCAAAATTCATTTCAATGTGCCTGCTGTACCTGAAGGGGGACTTTCTATTTACTATATTACTGGGAAGGAAATAGAAAATTAACCTAGCATCACTAGATGTACAGATGAAGGCAAGAAAGGAGTGGCAAATAAAAAAATAACAGATACAATTGGCTGCTTGCCCTGTTCTGCTCATAGACTGAACTAGCTTAGTTGCTTCCATACTGTTGGCTGAACTGTATCATTTTTTAACACTTTTTCATGGTAGATATGGATAGCCAAAATGCTAGAAAGATGCAGTTAATCTAAAACTTAATTTGTTCAAAGAATAAATCCCCCCACCAACAATGCCACTAATGAAAGATTCAAATATTTGGTTATCAATGATGTAGTAGTTATAATACAGAATGTTAACTAACAGCTAAAAGCGAAAAGAATGTTAAAGTTGATAAAAATGATGACGGGCACTTGTACATTCTTTTAGGTTAAGTACTGTAGGAATGACATTTATAATTGTTTTATACGAGTTGTATATTGGTATGATCTAATTATAACAGCCTTATATCTATTAGAATTATTTGTGAGAATTTTTACTATTATAGAACAGAGATGGCCTCAAGCCTTGATTTTAATACTCTGTGAATATCGAACAGAGCAGAATTAGACAGACATTTTGTTATGGTATGCTTCCTGTTAGTTATTTTTCATATACATATTTGATACATCATATTGCAGCTGAGACTTGAACAATTTGATTACCAGGTAAGTTTCTGTTCAATAATAAGTTTATTATATTCTATATTTGTCTTTGGATTTTTACTGTCTTTATCATCTTCAATATATGGTGCATTATTTGTATGTACAATCGATATATATTTTTTTGTATACTTGCTTGTTTTCGCCATTCCTTATTTTAAAATCAACAAATAAGTTTTGCACTATGAACAAAGATGAAACTAAGGAAATTGGAAGCAGCTTCCAGGTGATATAAATAATAAAGGAAAGGAGTTGACGGCTGCAAGATTACTCTTCTACCCACTATCCCCTGTGCATGTTTCAGCAGACCAGCCAATCTTAAGAACATCTTAGTCCACAAATACCCTTCTTCAGACTATCTGAAAACACCAAATGGAATAGACCTCTCTGTAAAACCTGTAGCATGCTTCCACCCACCACTACATATTCCAATCCTACTACAGGGGAAACTTTCCCCATCATTGAATTTGCCATGTGTTCGGCAACACACGTCATATACCAACTAACTTGCCGCCACTGCACTGGTTCCTAGATAGGCCTCACCACACAGTAACTCTCGGTTAGGTTAAATGGCCACAAACAGTCCACACCCACAATTTTTACCTTCAAATACCATGCCAATAGCCATGATTCCAACAATCTCAACGACTGCTTTACTGTGAAAGCAATCAGAGTTTTACCTGATAACATCACTGCAGCAGAATTGCGGAGATGGAAACTAGTATCCAGAATATCCAGGATACCAGGCAGCCACATGGCCTTAACCACTGATAAAATCCAACCACTTTATCCATCACTTTTTAATTTAAGTAAGTTTATTTTTTTTTTTTTTTATTTTTTTTTTTTCCCCATCAATAACTATTTGTGTTAGTACTAGGTACCCTTGCTACATATATTCATTTTACCATTGCCTGCAATATATTATCTGAGACATTGCCGATATATCGATAGTCTACTCCTTAGCCGTTCCCCCACCATTTCTCCCACTACCTAGCTAGTCACTGAGTCACGTTCTATGTGCGCACGCATCCAGAACCTAATGGCCCATTTCTCTACTACTTTAAGATGGTCATTACTGAAATATTGTATGTTTGTTTGTCTGTCTTTCGTGTTTTCTCTCATCGCAGCCATCAACTTTGGTATGTGGTGGGTTAATCTTTCCTTTATTATTTGTACTATAAACAAAGTGATACTAATGTGGTGAAGACAACTCTATTTGGTTACTCACTTCAAAGGATACTATTAGTATTGTATAAAATGGTATGAGCAACTACTCACAGCAGTTGTTACATCATTCTCTGGCTTGTCCTGTGAACTAAACATATGCCATTTCTCTAAATAATGGTAATAAGATATATTTTTACTAATGTCCTAAGCACAAATGCACAACTATGCATTTGCCAACAATGTGATTTCTTTTCTTTTTTTCAATCTCTCCATAATATTTGCTCATAATTTTTCGCATTGAAAGAAAACATTAAAAAAAAAAGAGCCAACATTATATGAAATACTATGTGCCCTCTATACACCAACTTATCTGTCTTGATTCTCTTTAGCAAAACATGCGTTCATTCATATCTCAGCTGTTTCTGTTCTTTTATATGTTTGCATATAATGCTTATGAGTTTTTGAAGATACAACCAAACTTCGTTTTCATTAATATATTTGCATACCTTTGCAGATTAGGTAAAATAATGCTTTTCTGTTTTATATTAATGCTGCAGAATTTTTATCTCATACTTTTTTATTCATCTGTAAGAAGGTTATATTGGTCACAAGTTTTTCGTTAAAAGTGGAGTTCTCTCTATTTGATTAATATCAGTTTAAGTGATTAGACTATTATGTTATCTGTAAGTAACAACTGATAATCTCTATATGTCCAAGTGTCTTAGTTGTTGTAGCTTTTGGAAGTTGTAGGTATTGTATCATAAATTTAGTAAGATCTGAATCTATGAAAGCCAGCTTTTCTCATGTCCAGTTTAAGTGTGACTTAATTTGAAAACCAAGTATTATTGATAAATAGCATTCTACACCCTCCCCAACCCAAAAAATCTGGGTAGACAGTAGTTATTTCCATTAATCTAAGTCATTGGCACCCACTTGATTTTCTAGATCTGTATTACTTAGTTACATATTAAAGTAAGTTCTGAACATTTTAACAGTTTGGGTTTACTTCTGTAATCATTATATATAATTTTGCAACTTTCTCTTCATGGACCCTGCGATTTTAAAAAAAATAAGTAAGAAAAACATTTACTGATATGGCACCATGATACTCAATAGTCTAAGTCACAATATTGAATATTTGTAGATTATTAAAACCACAGTCACTGAGATGTCTTGAGGTTCAAACTGACATGTGGTTTATATTGAATAGCCGTCATCAGAGCTATCTTTAACATGATGTTATCTATAATTTCATGGTTCATTATGAGTAAACAATAGAACAAATTTCCAGAGACATTCATATCCATATGTGCATGAAATGCATGATTCCTTTATTTAAACTATCTTTTATCCACTTAAAAATAGATTTATTTTGTTATTAAATTGAATAAATTATACAGGAAGGTCATAATTAAGATAACACACTCTAATTACAAATAACAAATAAAGTGTGTTAAGTACTGGATAATACTGACTTGAAAGACATTTATTATTCAGGAAAAATATATAATTAGCATTACATGTAAATTAATCATTGAAAATCTCAATTAGCATTACAAGAAAACAGGAACTCAGCCAACATGAAATTCTATTAATGTTATGAAATAAGCCCGGCTAGCATGAATACGAGACTATTTTTGTCCATTTGTTTGATAATTATGGTCTCAGGTACAAAACTGGACGAGTAGGCTAAAATAAAAGTCACTTCAGTTTTATAGCATGTATAGTCAGGGAAGGTTCTTTGCATTAAAGCACTTGAGATTTCATTCACTAAACAAACACTTATAGTATGTGAGTAAAATCGAATGTCTCACATTAGTGGATAAATTAAATAATTGTGATTGTTCCTCAGTGAAACAGAACAATAATCACTGACAAATGCCATTAAAATACAGAGATACATATGTCTGTTATTTTGTGCAATCACACACCAGAGTCCTCCTGCATGATGGCACCAACTACCAGCATTTCACTGCCTGTTCACCATGTGATTTAAACTTTCATTTAAGTATGTTATTTAATATATATACTTCAAATACTTCTCAATGATGGGTAACTTTTCAAATAACACCGCCTTCGATAAACAATCTACTGAACTTTTATTTTGCAGAAACATTTGAGAAAACCATACATAGATGTGATATCAGACTTCTTTCTTAGGATTAAAAGCACATTACAATAAAAAATAATGCAGTATTCATCTTGGAAAATTAAATTTCAACTAGCATTCGCCCATATTATCGATATCCCACACATTCATAATCTGCATCCACCAAGTCAAGTCAACGGCGACAGCATGGTCTACTATTTTCCTGATGAGATCAGGGCCATTTTTGTACCTTAGTTTCTTCAGTCTTAGCTACATGCTTCATGTTACTATAATACATGGTCATTAGCAACCTTAGCAATCATACAGAATTTTGTTATGTTCCCATGTTTAGTTTGGATGCAATCATAGCCAAAATTCACCATTTTTTGTTATTCACTGACTGACTGACGATCATCAAACTCTAAGGTACTTCCTGTAAACAGAGAAAGCTAAAATTTGGTACTCAGATAAAGTTTTACCTCCAGATTATAAGAAAAGACTCAAATTTAAAAATTTCCATGTATCTACTCCTTATCTATCCCAAATATGAAATCACTTTCTTCCCTAACATGCTCACATGCCTCAGATTTTCATTATAAATGGAGCATATTAACTTTAACCAATCTGTTAAATTTTATTTTCTTCCTCCCCTTACTTTGTAAGTTAGTGTAAGTAAAAAAAATATATATATAACATCAAAGTTCTACTGTATATCCCATGGTCATATAAACGGGCAATTTTGCTCATATATATGGTTTCATCCCCAAATCGTAAGAAAAATTTAATATTGGTGATTTTTTAAATATTTATAATACTTAAATAAATTGTGATGGAGCGTACACTCTAGTGGAAATTTCCCTACACACCCACCTTCCCCCTTTCCTGCACCCACCTACATTTGCCCTCAGCAAATTTTAGCTTTAAATTCTTTCAACGTTTTTGGTAAATTATTTGTCATTTCTCTTGGTAACTTATTCCAATCCCTGAAACCGTTACCTAAAAAAAGAGAATCTTCCCACACCCTTGTGCTTGAAATCGAGTGCCAGCTTGTGGTCATGGTCATCTTTTCCCTTCATTGCATTACTTCTAATTCTTACACCAATATCTTTCCATGCCTCATCACCAATAAAATGGCAACTCAAAATGTGAAAACTTTTGGTAAATATCTGCAAGTTAATTTCTTTGCTCCGAATGAAACTATATTCTTGAAATTTCTTTTATGCACATTAATCAGCAAATGTAACTAATATCTTAAATTTTTAATTTCATCCTGTACTTATGTTGGAAGTTATTCATTATTTATTTATGGTGATAGTTTAATCTGCGGCAATGCATGCTCGCCTGCGGTTCACATGAAATGTTTAAAACGTGAGCTGACATTGTTGGCAATATATATTGATACCTAGAGTTCTGAAATCTTCTCATCCACCAATTTCCAAATTGAATTAATTAAATTTGAGCAACAGCTTAGAATAAACAGTTAACTTACAAAAGGAAATGAGATACCACAAAAACAGTTCTGATAAAAATAGGCTAAGTCTCGTAACTGCCTAGTGAAAAAAAAAAATGATCAGATCTTGTTCTGAGCCACATCTATACCTTACAGTGTTACATTTTTCCTTGTAATTAAAATAATTTTTAATTTAATTTATATAGCTACTCAAATTAGGAATTGAAAAAATTTTCAACCTAATCTAACTCTTACTTAGCTAAATCATTTGGTATGATCAGTATTTACTTTTAGATATGAATATTCTATGTAACTGGCTCGTTTATAACAGTAGCTGTCACTGGTCTGTATATCAGAGAAGGGTGGAACTAAGCCACTGTCACTGTGAAATGTGTGAGATTTCATCAATTTATTACTTATTTTTGTGATAAATAGCAACCATTTGACATAGATATTCACAGCTGTCTTAGTATTTCCTCAGATCAAATCATTTATCAATTAAAATCACATTAAAACAGTTCTTTCTATTACTAAATTTCCATGTTTGTTTATTTGTGTGATCTTGTAAATTTTTACAAATAAGTTATTTCAAATGATCATTAATTGAAAAGGTAATAACTCTTTGTACCAACTGAATAGGGTATTGAGCCTTTCGTACAGTTTGTCCTTTATTTACTAATAGAAAATTGAAATAAACTTCATATTTCTGTTAGTTAAAATAAAAAATAAACTTAAAGCACAGAAATGTTGATCCATAGATAACTCACTGATTGAGCTTACGAATACTGGAAAAATTATGTTGTTATGTGTCTTAAGAAGCTAAGTATAAATCCTAGTTTAATAATAATTTGGTCGTCACAGACGTATTCATTTATTTTCCCTACTTGACTATTTTCTTAATGCCTAACTTTTACTGATCACATTCCTGTGGTAAGCAGTGTGTGTTATGGATAATATTTGGTTTGATTTTCCATTGTTGGGATCTTGAATTTCAAAGTGCATTGTGATATATAATTTACAAAGTATTTCATATTTCTTTTAATATGTTTATGTCAAAAGATTTTTGCATATTATTTTACAAATCATTACTAGTATTATTTTAAAAATCCAAAAACTATTAAGTTGTATCCACGTATAAATATTATTTTGTATTTCTAGGAATTATTGTGAGCCACAATATAACAATCACTCTTATGAGCAGCAACTTCCTCCAACTCAACAGCTTACAAACAATGTAGAAGATGAATGCTGCAACAACAGAATAAAACATGAATTTTGCTGTGGGGTTTGTGGAAAATCATTTTCATCCTCTGGAAATCTTAAAAAACATCTAATAATTCATTCAGGTGAACGGCCATTTTGTTGTGAAGTTTGCGGAAAATCTTTTACACGCTCTGAGGATCTTAAAAAGCACCGGAGAATTCATTTGGGTGAACGCCCTTATTCGTGTGAAGTATGTGGGAAAACTTTTATACAGTCTGGTGGTCTTAGAAGTCATTTAAGGATTCATTCGGGTGAGCGCCCATATTCTTGTGAAGTTTGTGGAAAATGTTTCACAGAATCGGGTACTCTTAAAATTCATCGTAGGATTCATTCGGGTGAGCGACCATTTTCTTGTGGAGTTTGTAGTAAGTCCTTTACAGACTCTGGGGTTCTTAGAGGTCATATGAGGATTCATTCGGGTGAACGACCCTATTCTTGTGAACTTTGTGGAAAAAGTTTTACACAGTCTGGGAGTCTTAAAAGTCACCTGAGGATTCATTCAGGCGAGCGCCCATTTTCGTGTGATTTTTGTGGTAAGTCTTTTACAGAATCTGGGAAACTTACAGGTCATCTAAGGACTCATTCCCTTGAACAGGCTTCTTCTTAAGTTTGTGCAATTTTTTGTATTCTAGAGTTTGTACTTTCACTGAAGGGTTGATTAAAATGAACCAATTTCCTTGTGAAAATGGAGGAAATTCTATTAAAAGATCTAATGAATCATTTAGGTGAATTACTGTTTTTGGAATTTTTTCTAAACATTAATAAAGTTTGATCAGCACCAAATAGACCTATTGTTTGGTTATTACTAAAATTGGTAGAAAATGTGACATCCTTAGAGGTGCTCTTTTGTATTTTTATCTATTTCCATACTAAGTTGATGAAAAATTATTTTTGGTTTCTGGATAAATAGAAAGGTAAAATAATTCTGCCTTTTAATTAATAGCTTCCTTGTGTGGGAGTTAAATGCGTAATATATTGTCCTGGAAGGACTTAGAATTGTATGATGAGGAATGATATTTTTAATACAATTCTTTTGTCTATATATCTCCTTTTGTTGACCTTTGAGTCATTAAATGTGTAAATTAATGTAAAAACTACAAATTCTTTTTTTGTTTTAGGAAATCTGGTATGACCCTAATTATATGATAGTTATCGCAGTTATTGGTAGTTCTATTTATTGCAGAAGGTTTTGCTCTATGTAAATTTATCCAGCAGTACTGTAAATGAGTTTTTTGTGAGATTTGTAATATTGTGAATCCTGATTAAATACTGCATTGAATAAAAGCACGAGGGACTCGGAAATATATTTGCATGGCAGTGTAGCTATTTTTATCAAACATTGAAATGATCAACACAAGAAATATTTTGATCTTTTAAACATGTAACTTTTTCAGTCTACAAGTAATGAACTCTATGGCTGCTCTAATTAGTTATGTGTTGGATTGAGGGCAAGATGTTTATCAATCAATATCTGTAATGTTGATATAATCTCAAAATTGTTTTTTATGGATTGCCAATTCTTTTTTTGTTAGATTTTAAAGCTGTGTTTTCTATTTCGGACAGCAAATTTAAATTCTCTTAACATTCAAATATTCTATTCTAATTTAATTTTACTCTAATTAATTTGATTTTCATTTTAATGTTAAGAAATATCAATTGCACATATCTCAATTGGAAATACCTTACAATTTATTTAAGAAGATGTGGTTTTCAGTTACCAAATTACTGTAGATTTATATTCATTCCCTATTGAAGTCATTCTATAGTTATTCTATACAAATTGGTTTAAAAATATCTTTTTGAATGTTTTCTTTGTAAATCTGATAAACTTTTGTCACTTTTGAAATAAATGTTACTTATAAACAGACATCTAATATATTGTAGCAACTGGTTATTTAACATTCCTTTATGTGGTGTAATCTCCAATACCCCAGCTATGCTATAAGAGATTATCATTTTAGGGTTCAGAAGGAAGCAAATGTGGGTATGGTGTAGTAAAACCCCTTAAAATAAACAAAATGTTACTGACTTTAACCAGACTTAAAATGTACAGTGAAGTATACTGAAAAAATGCCTCCTTTGCCTTATTAACTCTGGAAAAGTATGGTATCGAAAATAAATTCATATTGACAATTGGGGAAAATAGTGAAATTTCTGTAAGGTATTGTTTAACCGTAGATAGAGTATTTTAGGAATTTCTTGTTTATTTCAATGGCAGAAGAGAATAATTACATGTAGGTTTTTACAAGAAGCTCATTTTGAG
The DNA here is from genome assembly GCA_031002005.1 of Vandiemenella viatica. Taxonomy (NCBI): domain Eukaryota; kingdom Metazoa; phylum Arthropoda; class Insecta; order Orthoptera; family Morabidae; genus Vandiemenella; species Vandiemenella viatica. Next base: position 177,545,847 of record JARYHS010008075.1, on the reverse strand, counting down.
TTTTCTTTTGCATAAAAGTGCTACAGAATTATTAAATATTCACTGTATGTGATGTTGGGGCTGCCAGAAAATGAAAACAGTGATGTTCTATAACTGATTGTTGAAGGTCAGAATATTTTGTGTTTTGACAAGAAATTACTGCCAGTAAACAAAAAGTAAATTATTTCCAAGAACTAAACATAAATTTTCTTTTAGGACACTTTCTTTTAGTCCTTACCATTTTAGATTCCTGAAATTATTTTTTTTATAGCTCTCATCAAACTGTAAGCAAAAGCAATTGCTATAACATTTTTTTGGTATCTTCATTTCAATTTTAAAAAACTAACTGTTGTCTTGTTCACCTGGCATGAATACAGGAATTTCAATCCAGTTTTACTATTACAGAATTTGTCAAAAACAGTGCAAATGATGCAGCACTTTGCTGCTCTAAGGGAATCATAGTGCCACTATTAGTCAATAGCGATCATCCTAAGCAACAAATTGCAAACACTTGCTGTTGGGTGTGATGCCCTGGCAGCAGAGTCTAAAATGTTCTCTGACAGGCATTTTTTTCTCATTATCCAGAGAAAAAATTAATTTCAATTCTTAGAAGTTGTGTCCAAAGAGTTGCCACCATTCGCAAGATGGTGCAGAGTAAATATTGTGATGAAGCTAAATTAAATATGGTGACTCATTATTACAACTGGCCCATATTTTATTTTTTGATAGTGGAAAATTTGAGCAGCATATAACCTCTGAGGACAAACGTCAATAGATGATTGGGAGATTATTAAATAATATTTCAAATTAAATCATCAATTATAAAACTATAGTGGCTATGCCTCAAACTCCATTTGTAATTAACCATAATACATTATGCTGCTATGAAATATAGATGTTATAATGTTGTTGTTGGTGTAATTAATATGATAAATAATCAGTCGACAATACAGTTCAGTTTAAACTTGCATTGATTTTCATTAAACATGATGTCATTGATACTGTTTACATGAATACATTCAATCCAGCAATTGTATACAACACTTCTTCCACAGACAATACAGTACTTGGCCATTGTAAATTTAGTCGGTAAAAACTTTCCCAAAAAAACTGTTTCTCTGTCTTGGATGTTTGCTTTATATAAACTCTATCGAAAGTTCTAGAACACTTCAAAAGCTCCCGCTAGATAATTCTCGAACATTAACAACACTTAAACAATTGAAACATATTAAAAACAATTGGAATTAATACATAATCATTTACTATCATTACAAAATGGTCAGAAATGGAAATTAATGCTACTTAAACACCAATTAATTCACAGAAATCATTTTAAACTGTAGCAAATTGTCCTTTAGACATCATAACTTGCATTAATACTTGGAATTATGAACATTTAAGCAATTCTCTTGCACAATTCTGTTCTTAAACATATTAAATGGCCATTAAATAATTTCTTTTCATAAAACAAATTCTATGTACCTTGGTTTACAGGAAATTTCAAAACAAACCTACCAGATCATATTCAACTAAACTCTAGTTTACTACAAATGATTCATAAAATACAATTCCATTTAATTTTAGGTTTGAGGTTTGTTAAAATGTGTTATGAAATAGGGACTATATTTGAATCTTAGATAAATCACCAATCAAAAGTGTTGGTAGAATTTGCAAATTGAACCACTTATGTAAAGATTTTTTTCCAGTGTCATTGCCAGAGGATAGGATACATATTTTGACTATGTGTATTACATGAGACGTATGAATATCTTTGAGTTTCTCACTGTACCCCTTAATTCTCACCTTTAAAGGTTGCAGGACTTTGAAAGTGGTCAGTTTGTCCTACCAAACTAATTCTACCATCGAAATATGCACACCAGTACGTTTACTCATCTTTTATTAGTAAATTTTCCCTACATCTAATACGTGAATTTTTATTTTCTTGCCTATGCTACTAATAAGCATTTGATTTTTTGCTTTTATTTATATTCTGTACTTATCTGCTCAACTACATACCATGCCAGGAGTCATTTAGAATCCTTTTATACTATTATACATCAGTATATTATCCAAACCATTGGAATGTGACTAGAAGATGAAAGCAGGACCTCGCCCATAAATGAAATTCTATCAATGCTTAGACATAAGCCCAGCTATCAAGAATATGAGACCATTTTTGTCCATTTTTCTGATGATCATGATCCCAGGGCACAAAACTGGATGAGAAGGTTTAAATAAAAATATCACATCAGTTTTATAGGATGTGTAGTCAGGGATGGCTCTTTGAATTAAAGCATTGAGTTTCCTTCACTACACAGACAATTATAACTTGTGAGTAAAATCTGATGTCTCACATTAGTGGATAAAGTAAATATTTGTGTTTGTTCCTCAGTGAAACAGAACAAAAATCACTGACAAATGCCATTAAACTACAGAGATACGTATGTCAGTTATTGTGTTCAATCACTCACCAGAGTCCTCCTGCATGATGGCACCATTTCACTCCTCTGCTTTCGGTGAACACCTTTAATTTTCAGAAGGAACCTGTCCCTTTAAAAATCATGAAAATTTTACAGAGCAAACATCTGAAACACAACACCCTATCTTTGATTTGTGGGGGCAATGACTGTGAGGTGCCACTTGGGTACCTTGCTGGTTCACTTGTGATCCTGTAACTTCTCATAATTTATACGAAACAGACAAACAAAAATCGATGGAAGAGGCGTACGACTACATGCGAGAAGTGCATGTTTTGGTGTAATTGAAATCGTGTACTGATTTATCCTCTATACGAGGGTACCAAGCCTCTCCTTTTAGTTAAACAATTCTTTAGTTATAACATTTTTTTTTAGAAACACTACTTTATTGCACAATTTTTATCGACAGCACATTCCACCTAGCAAGTTTAAAGGTAGTGAAACCCCTCAGATTTTTGTTGATTAGATGTATGTTAATAACTCAGACCTATCACAGATAATTGCCATAGAAAGATACTTCCATTTAGTGCTTTATACTGAGTCACAAACACTTACAGATTTACCCACTCATCAAGAAGTTTAAACTTCTACTGACATATTTTATTTTATTTGAACCTCTTGATAAGTTAATTTTTCAGAGAACACCTGGATCAATAAACCTTCTACTGAACTTTTGTTTTGTAGAAGCTCTTCAGAAACCCATACATTGACTTTACATCAGAATTCTTTCCTAAGATTGAATAATAAAAGATGATGTGTTTATCATATAGCAAGTTAAATTTCAACAAGCATTCAGTGAAATCTAACACATTTATAATATAACTATAAATGTCCACAATCGCCACTTTGTATCTGCTATTTAGTTAATTTGAGGGATTTATATTACTAAGAAACTGGCCCAATAGGTATAATAAGGTGAAAATCATATTTACGTCAAAAGTTTCTGCTTATTAAAAATAAGGTGACACTGTGAAAAATAGTGGAATAGTAGCCAGAAAAGAAGTACTGTTTGCAGGAAACCAGTATATTATCCCACGTGAATAATCCATATTGTTCGGGTAATGTTAATAAACTAAAATAACTCCAAATGCTGGGTGTCTAAATGTGGATTTCTATTCAGTTCTCTTGTGATTCAAGCCTTAAGAATTCGGTGACAGGTGTTGTAATTTTTGGTAAGATAGGTCTTTTCCAATTTATTGTATGAAAATCAATATTTTATTACTGAATCTTTTATAACTAATCACCAAACTTCAAATTATTTAAGAAGGACATTTTCTTCAATTATTATAATTATTTGTGATGGAGATAAAGCCCCATTGGCAATTTCCCTGCGTACCTACTTACAGATTTTACATAATATATAAACTGAACACCATTTGACTCTGGGCTATATTATTCATTAACTCCTTAGGTTATTTGTTCCAGTCCCCACTAGTCTACCTACATATGAAATCTTTCCTACTCCCTTATGACAATTGTTAATTTATCATCATGATCCTGCCTTGCATATTCTTCCTTATGCTGTTTCTAACTCGTCCATCAGTATTCACCTGGGGACTATTGCCAGTACATGCCTCATACAATCCCTTCTTTCCTACTATCACTTTCAATTTCTCTCTTCTATCATCTCAGTTACTGTGAGCATCCTTCAGGTAATATCCCCTCTCTCTGCTCCTTCCAGCTCCAGTATTTGTTACTCATAATGTGGGTCCCATATTATTCTACAACACAGTAGCCAGGCAAGATGGAACTTTGGCAACCCATCTCACTGACTTCCCTAGTATATTCTTTCATTATACGCTTCAATAGATGCAATACTCTGCATACTTTCCCAATGTATCCTGCCCTGCATGGTTTTAACTTTCTGTCAATTGATATTCCCGTGTATTTACATTTTGTTCTTTCAACAAGCAATTCCCGTTCCACTGAACATTCATACAAAACCTTTATTTCCTATATATGTACCTTATTAATGAACTCTTCTAGGAATTTATTTTTATTACATGCCTATCCACTCAACTAAATAATCCGTCTAGATCCCTTTACATTTGCTCACAAACCTCTCTTAGCTAATCCTATTATATGGCATTATGTCATCTGCAAACAGCCTAACCTCAGATTGTAGATCAATAAAAGAATCATTCATTAGAATAATGAATAGTATTAATCTGAATACAGTACCCTGTGGCATACGTCTTCTCTCTTCTATCCCCATTGATATCACATTGTGTTCTGACATTTTGCTTCCTACCTTTCAAGAATTTCTCCACCCAGCAGGGTACGTCTTGGTTTCTTCCAGTGGTTTCAACCCCATTTGCAACTGTTATGTGGATAACTCTATCAGATGTGTCACAAAGATCCAGTGCCGCACTATCTACTTTGCCTCTCTTGTCCATTCCATCTAAAATATCTTGTGCACCTATCAACTGATAGCCACATACTGGTAACCTGTTCTAAATAAGTGCTACTGACTTACAAACCACTTATTTTTCTCACAGATTTTCCTACAAAGGTTGAATGATAAATAATATCTCCAAGGTCATAACTCAGGACTGAATGGGAATATTTTAATAAATCAAACACACAAATAATCCTTAGAATGGCTTCTTTAATTACCAGTATTCACTTTTCCACATAATCACCAGACAATTGGATACAATTCTGCCAACGATGAACCAGTTTTCCGAAGCCATCACGAAAGAAGTTGACACTCTCTTTCCGCAACCACAGTCGCACAGTTCTATCAACGTCTTCATCAGAAGCATAATGATATCCCCGCACATCTTCTTTCATTATCGGGAATAGATGGAAGCCAGACGGTGCCAAATCTGGACTGTATAGAGTATGCCATACGGTGGTGCGATTCAGTCTCTGAAGGTCTGCTGTGATGGCATGTGAAGTGTGTGGTTTGGCATTGTCATACTGCAGGAAAACATTTCCCTTTTCCTTTCGGACTCTTGTTAGCCGTAATTTCAAAGTTCACAGCGTTGTGATGTAACACTCTGAATTTATTATCCGATGTTCAAGGACATTAACATGGATAACACCATCTGCATCCATGAACACTGTTGCCATGATTTTTCCAGCAGAGGGCTGTGTTTTGAATTTCTTTTTCTGGGGTGAGCCTTTGTATCCATACTCCATAGACTGGAGTGTCATCTCTGGGTCATAATGGTGTAATTGTTTTGTCTCCTGTCACAATTGAATGGAGAACAGCATCACCTTCATTATCATAATGCGAGAGGAGTTCCTGGCAAGTTTCAAATTTGTTCACTTTCATTTGAGGTGTCAGCATCCGAGGTACCCATCGTGCACAGATCTTCCGATAGCCAGTGCCTTTCTCCATTCAATTGTGACAGGAGACGAAACATGGGTACACTATTACGACCTGGAGATGAAACGCCAGTCTGAAATATCGACACAAAGGCTCATCCCAGAAAAATAAATTTAAAACACAGCCCTCAGCTGGAAAGATCATGTCAACAGTGTTCTAGGACGCAGATGGTGTTATCCATGTTGATATCCTTGAACGAAAGACACTAAATTCAGAGCATTACATCACAATGCTGCGAACTTTGAAATGACGGCTCACAAGGATCCGAAAGGAAAAGGGAAATGTTTTCTTCCAGCAAGACAATGCCAGACCACACACTTCACGTGCCACCATAGCAAAACTTCAGAACAACTGGTTTGTATCAGAAACTGTTGCTGGTCTATATACTAGAAAAGGGTGGAAATGTGCTACTATCACTGTGAAATATGGGAGACTTCTTCAATTTATTACTTGTTGGTGTGTGAAATATCAATTATTTGACATATAAATTGGAAGCTCTCTAAGAATTTCCTCAGAACAAATCATTTCTCAATTAAAACCACATTAAAACAGTTCTTTCCATATTTGTGTGATATTGTAAATATGTACAAATACTTTATTTCAAATCACCTTTTAATTGAAAATGTAATTATTTCTTTGTAACCACTAAACAGAGTATTGAACCTTTTGTACAATTTGCTACTTTACCTACTTATGGATAATTAACTGAAATTTCATATTTCGACTAATGTATTTCCTGCTACTTAATATGAAAAATAATCTTGTATCTTAGTAACCAAAAATATTCCTCTTTAGAGAAATGGTTGATTTTTTTTTTCGCACGTGTTAGCAAATTTCTGAAGTTATTTGTCCTAAGTAGCAAATTATACTTATTAATTTTGTTGTCACTGGCTTATTCATTTATTTATAGTTCCCTACTTGATGATACTATTTTCTAAAGATCTATTTTTTTCTGGATCTCATGTTTTCACTACTGCTCACATTCAAGTAGTATATAGTTAGTGTTATAAATAATATTTAGTTTGATTTTGGGCTTTCAGATTTCAATGCGCATCATTATCTACAAATTACAAATGGAGTGTTTATTTCTTTTTTCATGTAAGAACATTTTTGCTTATTATTTAATAAATCATAAAAAGTATTATTTTTAAAAGTTATTTCAATTCAAAAATAAGTTAAGTTGTATCCACATATAAATATTTTTTTTTACTTCTAGGAATTATTATGACCCTCAATATAACTATCACTCTTATGAGCAGCCTCCAGCTGAACTGCTAACAAACAATATAGAAGAGGAACCAATGACCAGTAAATGCTACAGAAACATACTAAAACGTGAATTTTCTTGTGAGGTTTGTGGAAAATCATTTTCGTCTTCCAAGACTCTTAAAAAACATCAGATAATTCATTCAGGTGAACGCCCATTTTGCTGTGAAATATGTGCAAAATCTTTTACACGTTCTTCGAATCTTAAAAAACACCGGCTAATTCATTTGGGTGAACGCCCATATTCGTGTGCAGTTTGTGGGAAAACTTTTATACAGGCTGGAGGTCTTAAAAGTCATTTGAGAATACATTCTGGTGAACGCCCATATTCTTGCGAAGTTTGTGGAAAATCTTTTACAGAATCAGGGACTCTCAAAATTCATCTGAGGATTCATTCGGGAGAGCGTCCATTCTCTTGTGGAGTTTGCAGTAAATCATTTAAAGACTCTAGTATTCTTAAATGTCATATGAGGATTCATTCAGGTGAACGACCCTATTCTTGTGACATTTGTGGAAAGTGTTTTACACAATCTGGGAGTCTTAAAAGTCATCTGAGGATTCATTCTGGTGAACGCCCATTTTCTTGTGTAGCTTGTGGTAAATCTTTTACAGAGTCTGGGAAACTTACAGGTCATCTAAGAACTCATTCCGTTGAACTGGCATCTTCTTAAGTTTTGCAATTTTTTACAGTGTCCTTGAGTGTTTAAATTCATCCGAGGGTTCATTGAAATCATCCAATTTTCTAGTGAAAATTGAAGAAATTCTAATAAAAGCTCCATTGGCTTTGAAAAATACTAGACAGAATGTTGAGTTGAATTTCTATTTTATGAACAATTATCAGTATCTAATAGACATATTTTTAATTTAGCTATTACCAAGTCAGAAGAAAATCTTGCATCCTTATAAGGCATGTAACAATTCTTTTGTGTTTTTATCCTTTGCCACACTATGTTTTTGGAAAATTCTATTTTGTATCTGAGTAAATTGAGGAACCAAATAATTCTACATTACATGACCTTAATTATATGCTAGACAGTTATTTTAATTTCTGGTAATTCTATTCCTGTAGATCTTGCTGTGTATATATCCACCCAGTAATACTGGCATATAATAATTTTTAAAATTGTATTTTCATACACCCTGAGTAAATGCTTTATTGAACAAAAGCATACGAGATGCAGATATACTTTTTCAAGGCAGTTTATATGTCTGCTCTGATTAGTTCTATGTTGGATTGTGAGAAAGATCTTTATAAATATTTGTAATATTGGTATGATCACTGATTATAGTGTTATAGATATCATTTATCTTGTTGACAGGTTTTAAATTTCTCTTTTGTATTTCAGACAAAAAATTGGGATTCTGTTAACATTCCAATATTGTATACAAATTTGATTTTACTCTAATTATTTTGAATTTCCATTTTAATGTTAATAAATATGAAATTCTGTGCATATCAGTTGCAAATACCTTACAATATGTTTATGAAGACATGATAATCTGTTACCAAATCAACCCATAGATTTATGTTTACTTTCTTTTGGAGTCTCTCTTGAATTATAAAGGCAGTTTCAGTTGGCTACTTATTCAACACTAATTGGTTATAAAAATATCTTTTTCAATGCTAACTTTTTGTATTAGGTAAATATGTCGTATTTTAAATAAATATTACTTATAAATTGACATTGAATGTATTGTTGTAGCAATTGGTTATCCACCAGTTCCTGCATGTGACCTAATCCCAAATACCCTATCTGCACTGTAGGGACTAATTTTTAAGGTTCAGGAAAGTGAAAATATGGAAATGGTGTAGCAGAACTACTTAAGATCAAGAAAATGTCACATACTTTATCTTATCAATAGCGTTTGAACAGATGCCGAGTGCAGTAGCGTATTTTATTGTTGTATTTTATCTGTATTGGTGTGGGTATTTGAATAGTGTAATCTCTGAGTGTTTACATTTTGTAGACAGTACTAGTTAGTAGCGTTTGAACAGTCAGCGGTAGCGTATTTTGCTGTTGTATTTTATCTGTAGTGGTGTGGGTATTTGAATAGTGTAATCTCTGAGTGTTTACATTTTGTAAACAGTGGTCGTTAGTAGCGTTTGAACAGTCGCCGAGTGCAGTAGCGTATGTTGTTGTTGTATTTTATCTGTAGTGGTGTGGGTATTTGAATAGTGTAATCTCTGAGTGTTTACATTTTGTAAACAGTGGTCGTTAGTAGCGTTTGAGCAGTCATCGAGTGCAGTAACGTATTTTGTTGTTATATATTATCTGTAGTGGTGTGGGGATTTGATTAGTGCAATCTCCGAGTGTATATATGTTTTAGGAAGTACAGGTTATTTCGAGTTTCTGGTCCTTTTTTTTGTTTCCTTTCTTTTTGCGTTTTTCAAAAGCAGTATGTCTAGGGACTGTGATTACTGTGTGCAGATGCGAGCTGAGGTGGCTGATCTGCACGCTCAGCTTGCAGCTGTGTTAGCGAAAGTTACACAGCTGGAAGCTGCCGTAAAAGGCTGCAGCAGATGTGATGTTGGGGAAACTGATATAGCCATGCCTATCACAGATTCTCCCATATCGACTGTCGTACCTGCAACCCAGGCTGAAGTGTTGGATGCTGTGCCGCAGTCGCCTGTTGGTGACTGGCGTATAGCTTCTAGACTTCGAAGCCGCACACGGGGGCAGTCAAACAGGCTTAAAGGCCAAGATGCTGAACTTGTTCGTCTGTCCAACCGGTTTGATGTATTGTCGGAGGCTGACTCAGTCCCACAATTGTCATCCTGCGAGTTGACGGCCCCCCAGCCCGCCAGGTCTGAGCAAACGCAGAAGGGCATTCTGGTAGTTAGAGGCTCTAATGTTAGGTGGTTATTAGAGCCCCTTAGGAAAATGGCGGATTCCTCGGGGAAGAAATCCAACATCCATTTAGTGTGTATTCCGGGTGGCCTGATCCGAGATGTGGAACAGGCCATCCCGGATGCCATAGAAGGGACGGGGTGTAGCCAACTACAGATTGTGGCTCATGTCGGCACCAATGATGCTTGTTGCCTTGGGTCGGAGGTTATCCTCTCTTCCTTCCGGCGGCTGGCTGAAAGGGTGAACTCTGTGGCCAGTGACCGCAAGATATCGGCAGAGCTAACAATCTGTAGCATCGTAGACAGAGTTGATTGTGGACCTCTGGTTCAGAGCCGTATTGAGGGGCTGAACCAGAGACTACGACTTTTCTGTGATGACATTGGCTGCAGATTTCTCGATCTTCGCCACAGGGTCGAGTCTTGTAGGGTTCCCCTTAATAGGTCAGGTGTGCACTACACGTGTGAATCGGCTACACAGATGGCAGGGGCCGTGTGGAATGCACTGGGTGGTTTTTTTAGGCTGAGGGAGGAAGACCCAAAACACGAAATTCAGTTACGGGAAACCTATTCAGATGCTACACTGGAATGTAGTAGCAACGTAATAGAATCTCGTCAGTTAAAAGTTCTCATAATTAACTGTAGAAGCGTTTGTAACAAACAACCGGAACTTGAAAGTGTTATTTGTAGTACAGAAGCAGATATCGTTGTCGGTACAGAAAGTTGGTTGAAACCGGAAATAAGTTCCACCGAAACTTTTAAAGATAGCATGAACGTTTTTCGTAAAGACAGATTACATTCTCATGGAGGTGGGGTATTTATAGCTGTGAGTAAATTTCTCCCATGTAATGAAATAGACGTCGATACGATCTGTGAAATCATATGGATTAAACTCAACGTTGCTGGGTCAAAACTCATCATAGGCGCCTTCTACCGTCCACCCGATTCCGACATAGCTATTGTCGAGGAGTTAAGAAACAATGTAAATAGTATAGCTAGCCGTTTTAAGGATCATGCTATGATTCTAGGAGTGACTTCAATCTGCCTTATATTGACTGGCGTTATTACGTTCACATCACAGGTAGCAGAGATAAGGCAGCTTCTGAAGTAATTCTCGAGTTGTTGTCAGATAAAATCATCTCGAGCAGCTAGTTAACACTAGAGTGCACGCGCGGGCTACATATGTAGCCCAACGTGTAATATTGTCGTATATTATATAAACTTTGCGCGCTACAGATTAATCGTTCAGTGTATTCCTCAAGTACTATCCCCCCACCCCCGCCAGTAGCGTGCCATCTCTCACGGCGCACGGACATCTGCATAAATCGCCCTTGATGTTGATGGGCTACACCTGTAGCCCGCGCGAGCGTTGGAGGAAGTAAATTATTTAATATACAAGTGACAAAATTGACGTAAGTACGATACATTTTCTGTATTAATACTACAAAAAGTAATGTCAATAACTGTTTTTTATGTGTGTTGTTTGTGTTTATGTATTTCTCATGTAACTTTATTATGTTTTTGTCATTTTTAGATGGTGGGTAATGTGAGCTATGCCCAAATACTAAGATGGTTGCTGGAGAATGAAAAAACGAAATTAAGTAGTTTTGATGTTGTCTACCCTCCATAATCATGCTAAAAATTGATTATGCAACTAGTGAAGCTCAAAAACCTGATATCATCACATTTTATAACCACACAAAACACGGTGTCGATATTTTTGATAAAATGTCTAAAGAATACCTCGTTGCTCGGAACAGTGTGCGAGGCAATCGACAACTGTTCCTCGCACGCTGTTTTACAATTGTGTTAACATGGCGAATATAAACGGTCTTGTAATATATCTGACGAACAATCCTGATATGAAAGTGATCCGTCGTTAATATCATCAAGAATTCGGATTCGGTCTTGCAAGACCTTTTATAGAGGGTCGTATATCCCAGCAAAATATACTAAAAGGTATAAAACTGACAGGAAGACTACTTCTAGCATTGGCAGATCATCCCCGAAACATAATAAGCCTATTCGGGGAGGAGTTGGTCGATGTTCTTTTAGCAGCAGGGCTCGGGCTTAGAGGACTCGCAAGCAATGCAGCAAATGTATGAGGCGCATTTGTAGCGAACTTCAGGCTGTCGTCTGTCCTAAATGTATGCCAATAGAATGAATTATTACCAATCACTTTTATAATTGGTACAATTACTACACTGGAAAAACATTTTATAATAAATAGTACGTTCCTAAATAAAAATAAGACTAAAAGATTTCAAACCTATCAAAAATATTTGATTTTTAAGAAGGTTACGTTTATGTTTCAAATTATAACTAAGAAACAAAATGTTGTTAATTTTATGAGTCAATATGATAAAAATAAAGATATTTAGTAATTATTTACTCGGTTTTATATATTTTTTTGTCTGATTCCGAAAATTAATTATTTTATAAATGGGCTACGCCTGTAGCCCGCGCGTGCGCTCAAGGAATACTTAGGGGCGCGTGCACTCTAGTGTTAATGAACCTACGCGGTGTCATAACGGTACCGAAAACATTTTAGACTTGCTGGTTACCAACAGGCCAGAATTATTCACCGACATTTCAACGACCACAGGAATAAGCGATCACAAAGCGGTAATTGCGACTATCAAATTAACGACCAAGCGAAAAAGGAAAATAGGCGAATTGTATACAGATTCAATAAGGCCTCAAAGGAGTGTTTTAGAACCTACCTGAGGAATAATTACCATAACGTCAAGTCAACAAAGGACACCGTTGAAGAGATGTGGCATCGTTTTATACATATAGTCACGGAAGGCATGGAAATACATATACCAAAGCGGACAATAAAGGGGGAGAATGATCCACCGTGGTACACATGCGAAGTCAAAAGATCACTCAAAAAAGAAAGGAAAATACACGCACACTCAAGAAGGAAGGGGTGTCGCAGCGATTTAGAAACCTTAGCTGATTTAAGAGGACGTATTAAGAATGTAATGCGCAAGGCCTTTAACGATTTTCACTCCAGCTCTCTCTCTAAGAGTCTCACAGAAAACCCAAAGAAATTTTGGTTGTATGTACGAAAAGTTAATTGTACCAACAGCAATATTCCAGCACTAATTAACGAAGGTTCCGAGGTTAATGAAAGCCACGATAAAGCTAACATACTAAATACTGTATTCAAAAATTCATTTACAAATGAACATAAGGATAGTGTTCCTGTTTTCCCACGCCGTGGTGAGTTGGTGATGGAATCATTACGAATAGATACTGCAGGTATCATTAAGCAATTAGAGCTCCTGAAGTGGGGGAAAGCACCGGGCCCGGATGGAATTCCAGTAAGAGTATTTTCAGAGTATGCGGCAGAAATCGGGCCATTTCTCTCTGATATATTCAGAAAATCATTAGAAGAGCGAAAAGTACCTTCAGACTGGAAAATCGCGCAAGTAACTCCGAATTTCAAAAAAGGTGATCGAAGTGATCCTGGAAACTATCGTCCCATATCTATAACATTTGTTTGTAGTAGAGTTATGGAGAATATTATATGCTCGAACATTATGAATTTTCTAGATGATAATAATTTGCTTACAACAAATAAACACGGATTTCGGAAGAAAAGATCATGTGAAACACAGCTGGCCCTATTTACACACGACTTAATGGAAGTTATCGATGCAGGTTCACAAGTAGATGCAATTTTTTTAGATTTCCCGAAAGCCTTTGACTCTGTGCCACACAACTGCCTTTTAGCGAAGGTTCGAGCGTACGGTATATCGGATCAGCTTTGTGAATGGATAAAGGATTTTCTAACTGGTCGGTCGCAGTATGTTGTCGTTGTCTTCTAATCTAGATGTTACATCCGGTGTACCTCAAGGAAGTGTAATTTCTTAATTTTTATAAACGATCTCGGAGACAAAGTGAAAAGCCTTTTTAGATTGTTTGCTGATGAAGCAGTTATTTATAGGGAAGTAAGAAATTTGGCTGATTGCTTAGAAATTCAGCGCGATCTGGATGTTATTTTGGCTTGGTACGCTGAGTGGCAACTTACTCTAAATTGTAAAAAGTGCAAGACAATGAGCATAACTAACAAAAAGAATCCAATTGTTCAGAAATACGAGTTAAACAATACAGTTATTGATATGGTCAATTCTATGAAATATTTGGGAGTAACAGTACAAAGGAACATGAAATGGGACATACATATTAATTCGTTAGTAGGTAGAGCAAATTCTAGGCTGCGATTCATAGGTCGAATCCTGAAAAATTGTAATGAACAAACAAAGGAGATAGCATACAAATCTCTTGTGCGTCCACATTTGGATTATTGTTGTGCCATTTGGACCCGTTTCGTAAGGGATTGATCGAAAGTATAGAGAAAGTACAGAGAAGAGTCACTCGATTCGTGACCGCTTGCTACAGTCCTTATGAAAGTGTCACAGAACTGATTAGTAGATTGGGTTGGGAGTCTCTAGTAGATAGATGACACACGTTATGTTAAAAATTATTGGAAAACATGTGTTCTCCCACTTTTACTTTTGAGTGTAGTGAAATACTTCTTCCACCAACCTATTTGAGTCGAAAGGACAGGAAAAATAAAATTAGAGAAATAAGGTGGCGGACTGATTCTTATATGAATTCTTTTTTCCCTCGTACCATTAGGGATTGGAATTCACAGCAAAGAGATTAGCTTTGGTGCTGAGCACCTTCTGCCACCCACAATTTTGTGAACTGCAGAGAATATATGTAGATGTAGATCTTGACGTAATAACTACAGTGAAGTATACTGAAATAAATTGATTCTTGCCATCAGAAGAATGTTATATTAAGTAACCCAAATGTCTCCTTTCCCTTATTAATTCTATTTTGGAACATTATGGTGTTCAAAATAAATACATATTCACAGTTGAGAGGCGGGTTATCTAATTGGTTTAATTTCTGTATGCTATTGTTTATCCAAAGAAAAATAGTGTATTTGGGAATTTTCTGGTTGGTTTATAATACCCATTATTATTTCCATTTGTTTTTTATATTCCTTTTTGTAAAGTAGTTTTAAAGAATTGTAAAAAATATTCACTCTACACAATGTTACAGCTGCCAGAAAATGAGAACAGTGATATCCTATGACCAAGTGTGGAAGATCAAAATATTTTGTATTTTGACTAAAATTGTAAACTCAGTAAATAAAAAGTAAGTAATTTCAAAGAAGTAAATAGAAATCTTCTGGGGGCACTTTCTTTTTGTGCTTACCATTTCATACTTTTTAAATGCACTGTTTTTTTTTAACTCCCATGAAAGTGAACAAAGTAAAGTTCTATAATATTTGTTGGCGTCTTCAATTCTATTTTTTTTTTTTTAAACTTACTATTGTATTGGTCACCTGGCTTGAATACTGTGCTTTTGATTCAATTTTACTGTTATATGGTTTACCAAATATTTTGCTGATCTAAGAGAATCATATTGCCACTGATAGCTAATATCCTGAGTAATAATATACAAGCAGCAAATACTTAAGTTTTCAGGAAAAACTTGCTGTTGTGATGTGATGCCTTGGCAGGCAGATAGTAAAAAATGACTGCCATTTTTTCCTCAGAATCCAGATAAAACTTTAATTTCATATACATAGAAGTTGTGTCTAAAGAGATGTCATCTTTCACAAAATGGTGCAAAGTAAATATTGTCATGAAGCTAGATTAAGTATAGGGAGTAATTATCACAACTGTCCCATATTTTATTTTTAACAGAGGCAATACTTGAGCAGGATCTAACCTGAGAGGACAGATGTTAATAGGAGATTGGCAGACTATTAAACAACACTTTACATGAACAAGCAATTATAAAACTATAGTGACTATATCTCAAACTCCATTCCTAATCAACCATAATACTTTATACTGCAATGAAAAACAGATGTGTTTTGAAATAGGGACTATTTTTGAAGCTCAGAGATATCACCAATTGAAAGTGTTGATAATGATTGCAAACTGAACAGCTTGTACAACAACATTTTACAGAATCACTGCCAGAGAATAAGATATATATTTTGACTTTGTATATTACATGAGATATACAAAGAACTTTGTTTCTTCCTGTACCCTCTAATTCTCATATTTAATGCTTGTCCTACCAAACTAAATCTATTATTGAAATTTACAGACCAGTAATGTTACTTTTCTTTTATTAGTCAATTATCTCTATATCTAATACAAACGCAAATATTTATTTTCTTGCCTAAATAACTAATAAGCACTTGATTTTTTGCATTTATCTATATCCTATGTTTATCTGTTCAACTACATACCATGCTTGGATTCATTTAGAGATATTTAGAATATTTTTTTTCGCTTTGATAGTATTGTATAGCAGTATATTATCCACATCATTGGAACATGTCACTAATTGCAGATGAAGAAATTTCTGAAGTAATGAACAAAAACAAAATTGGCTCCATAAAGCTCAGCACAATCTCAGACAAGACAGAGTCAGTGCTCAATGACAATAATTAGTAAAGAGAAATACTTAGTGTCATCATCTTGTCTAATTCACTTACATCTAAACATCATTGCAAGAAGACAGCTGTATAAACTTATAAAAATATATTGTTCTCCCATCTTTTCATTTATGACAAAGTAGTACAAACTCGATGTTGGTGATATGAACAAAAAGTGATTATATTGTTCTCAAAGGTTGTATGCAGGGTAAGTCAATGAAATTCAGCCACCATATGTTGCCACAACGGAAAAGTTTTGTTAGCTCCCAATAAGGATTATGAAGAGCTTCAAAACCTCATAGAGCAAAATAATAACTATGCTAAAAACTATATAGAAAATATTACACAATTTAACAATGATCTGGCATTTACATTAGTTTCATATTAATTCAGCTGATATTCCTGGCAGATGTCCATGTTGCTTTAAATTACATGGTCAGGTGTGTCATATAGCAGGAAGTTTGCAACCTCCTCTGGGGGTTGCACCAACTTATTCAAGCCTTTTCATTTTAGATTTTGATACTGCATTACAATATTGTACAGGGTACAAAGCCGGCAGAAACTATTGCAAAGAAGTAATGGTTATATTGCAAGCAATGCTATATACACATAATCCTCATACATGGTTATTTAAATATACAATGGTAGGCTCAGAAGAAATGTACCAAGCTTGTACAGTGTGGACAAAATCAGCTTCAGAAGTGTGCCTGGTGGCATATGGAAGTAACATTCTCGATCTACCCACATGCACGAGCTCAAAATCATTGAATTAGTCCAGTGTGTTTTGAGAAGCAGTAGTATGAAGACATGTTCTAGTGCTATATCAATGCGAGTTAAGCAGCATGCTGTTGTTGAATTTTTAAAGGCTGAAAAAGTTACTCTTACCGAGATTCATCCTTTTCAAAGGCTGTTTATAGTGACAATGCTGTTAATAAGTCTACTTTAAATCAGTGTGTTGTTGATGAAAAATGTAGTGGATGTTCGGTAACTGCCGTAGACAATAAATATTGCAGATTTGATGACAATATGATTAAAATTGACCAGTGAATCACTCAAAAGGGTATTTCAAACATTAAAACACCTACCAACTTCGAATTAGTTTTGCTATAGAAAGCCTGGCGCCCAATACTCATGCATCATGACATCACTCGTCCACACTTCTCACACGCAACTGTACAGGGTCTGCGAAGCCTGAAGTTTGAACCAACCCTCCTTACTCCCTCGATCTTTCACCTTGAAATTTTAAATTTTTTTTCTTTACTCAAGAGAGACCTCAGTGGTATTTATTACACCCCAGACAATGAAATGAAGGCAGCTGTCAAATACTGGATTTGAGAAAAGTCGGAAAAAATTTTCAGTGACTGAATAAAAAAAAAACTTGTTATATGTTGGCAGAAATGTGTTAGACATAATGGTGACTATATTCAAAAATAAATTATGATTTTAAAGCTTATGAATTGCACTTTAATGTACTTTTTGCCCGATGTTGCTACTTGTTTTTATTTGTGTTCTACAAACATGCATGCATTTCTTTTCACCTTACCCTCATGTAAAAATGTAGCTGAAACTGTAATTGATTTTCAATTACAGTTCCAACTAACAATGCATTTCATCCTGGAAGATCCAATATACCTATAGTCAGTGAGGTGGCTGCTGTTTTTGTCCTGGGTGACAGAACACTAGGAGGCAATGTTATATTGTCATCTGTTCTAAAAGAACTGGGGCAAAATATTCTCATGGTTCAGCTAGTAGCATTGTATAAGTAATCCTGCATAAATTCTTGTAGAATTCTAGTGCTGAATCTTTTTCTTTCCATGCACATTTCATCTAAAGTACCTTGTATACAGCTCATTACCTGATATTGCAGAATTAAAATCTCCTTACCAAAGTTGTTTTATAGACTTCATTCATTCCTTATAGACATATCTGTTGTGGTTGAATGTCATGTTCTCCTATAACTTAAGCACTACTGAGGTGTGTATTACTATTATACGTGTGTTTCAGTGTTGTTAACTTCAAGATAATCTATCATTAATTTAACTCCAGTTCAATATCAAGAAATTTTAACTAAAATTTACGTGGAAAACGTACAAGTCCAGCCACCTACCTCTAACTTGAAAAAGGGTTTTTCGCCTGAAATATTGTATTGTTTTTGTTTGTGTGTTGTTTTGTGTTGCTGCTGCCCTCCTCCCTTCAACTTTGGTGATTGTTGGGTGTTTTTTCCCTTTCTTTTTGATGTAAATATTGCCTCACGGTATTTCTTTCCTTTCGTTGTTAAACTAAAAATTAATTTTACTTGAAAAATAAATTCACAAACAAAATTCACAGTAAACTTACTGAAAACTAAAAAAATTAAATCAGTCAGTAAAGTTGAGACAGCACAAACACCTTCCAATAAATTGCAGTAACAATTTTTGCTGAGAAATATATACAGCAAAAAATGTGGCCCAAATTTCTCAAATTTTAATACCAGCATAACAGATTATCCAGAACTAAATAGAGGTTGAGCTGTATTCACACCCGGATACTTTTGCTGGAACTTTTATGAGGATTTGTGTATATGATAAATCCCAGCACATTACCTCATACAAACTGCTCAGAAATTTGATAAAATTGGAACATCTCACAAAAATGTCTCATACACTTTGTATATGCTCATACTACCCATAACTTACATAACCATCCCATACAGACAATTATGTATTAGCATAAACTCAACTATAGGACATTTTTAATTATTTAGATTTAAAATAATTTCCAATATGTTCATATATATATGTTCCTATATGTTTATAATACATATATTTTATTGAGGGAAAGGAATCATTGGTTGCCAAAAGATCTATTATCTGATCGGCTTGTAAGGATGTCATGTAATTTGGTGTTAAATTTTACAACAATTGATTGAACAAAATTGATTAAAAAGTTAAATTTGTGATTCTCGTATAATTCTTGAAACAAATTCCATCTTCCAAAGATAATTCTCTCATTAATAGGCACAAACACCACATGTTTCTTATGTATATAGGAATTGGTTTTTCCAGCATCTATATTTTCTTTCTCTTTTCTATAGCTTCTATGAACACATGCTTAAAACAAAAATATCATTTTCTTCACATGATATTTTAATGATTGGGCAGTTAATTAAAATAATGACACTTTTGAATACCACAACACTGTTTAATACTTGCACACTTTGATGTAAATGTCGGGTTTTTACTCATAAAACTCAATGAAAGGTACATACCAGTGCTGATAAAGTTCTGACACAAATCATGGTACATTCTCTGATTTGTGCCAGATATAAATGTAGCCTAAAATAAAATCTGTGTGAAAAATTTATTTTTTGGCTGTAATTAATTTTTTCCACCAGCAACTCATTTTATAAACTTCTAAGCTTCTAGAAGCTATAGACTTCTAAGCTAAGCTAAGAATGGATGCCAAGTATTCTGATCTGTATACAAACCGCATTATCTCTGTAGTAATGTGCTTTGTTTACTCTTTTTGTAATCCATAGTGTGTGTGTGGAGAACTACATGAACCATCCCAGCTTTTACCTCAAGATGGTCAATCAAGGTGATCGCAGGATCATAACCAGCTACCGTGTTACCTCCCATGTTCCAGACAGACCCACAATGCCTAATCAATACATTCAACCAACCAACAACAATCGATGGGCTACCAAATCCTTTATCAGTATTCTACTAAATTTGTCTAAATTTTTGTCTCACATTTATATGATGGTAAAAATCCATTCAGATTTATGGGGAGTTTTAATCATTACTCTCCTCCATAAGCTGCATGGCCTAACATTTGTTGATTATCAAACTGCAGGAAATGATTTGCAAAAAAGTAGTTACAAAGAAGCAAAAACATTGTATCTATTTGAATATTGTGCATATTTGCAGTTTGAAGGCAGTTTACTATGTTTTATTCTCTATTTCAACTTTGTTTGTTACCTAAAATCATTTTAATTGACTCCTTCAGTTGCATGATTGTAGAACACTATTCTTGTCTGTTATCATATTAAGTCTTTCATGTGGTAATCTATTTGTTCAAAAATATACTTGTGTGCAAACAGTTTGTGTACATTGACATTAAGATTCAAACAACTTGGCAACAAATATCTGTACTAAAGTCAGCTTATGTATAATAAATGAAGTACACTGATGTTGAATGTTGCCTATGATGGTAATAGATTTGATTCAGTGTTGAACAAGGTGTCATGAATTGAAAACTTTACAAAAATTTAACTTAACTGAGGATTAAAAGTGTATAGCAAGTCAGTCATGGGGTCATTAAGTCCCTCATAAGATTCTTAGTAAGAAATTATCCCAGTGATCACTTGGAATATTTTTGGGAAGTCGAAAACTGGATTTCTGGAGAGGAGATCAAAGCAACATACCCTGAGAGACCAGATCCAAACATTAGTCAGTCACCTAAGAAACTGATCAGATATATTCCATCTTGATTTCAGGCTCGTCACTGTGTGCTGGATGCCGAGCAAATGAATCGATATCTCTGTCACGACTTCTTGGCTTGGCTGGATGGTCGATGGCAGAAGACCATCAGTTTGCTGCATGCCAGTGAGCGAATATTAAAAGTGCTACAATACTAAATTAAAACTGTGTTCCTAGGTGATTATGGATTTTATTGTATTGAAGAAATCAAATACAGAACTCTCAAGAAAACATCCAAATTCTAACAAACACTATCATATGCATCACTAAATCAAACCAGCGGTGGCTAACTTCACATTTTTGTAACTAAAAGCTCTCCCTATCAACAAAAGACGCAGAGTATAAAAAAATTGTACCTCCTGTATTCGTCAGCATTTCACTTTCCATACTTTTAGAGTCCACTGTTTGTAATCATTATCATCCTTCACTCTTTCCAGCCATTGATTGAATCTGCTAAGCATACTAACACTTCCATTTTCCTTTCTGTTTGCACCACCCCACTGTCACGACAGTTCTTCTTTTCAGCACACTACTCCACTTGTCCTAGCCAGCTATCTCTTGGTTTTCCTGTACTACACTTCATGTTGCCAGTATACTATGCTTTCTCATCTCCTAACATTTCCATACCATTTGAGTATTGCCTTCGCTATCTTTTCTTGTAAAGATTCCTCTTTCACTTTGTCATTAGACCTCTCATTTCTTTTACTGCCTATTCCTATAACTCCTACAATGTTTCAGAGAAATTTCGCTTGCCTATATATTATTGATATCCCATTTCTTTACTGTTGTAACTGTATGGGAGAATAGCAATGTAGTCAGCACAATAAACTATTCCTTTACTTAGCTGTGGCAAATCCTTGTTCTAAATGAGGTTTTTGATACTTCTTAGAAGCATTTGTCTGCCACCTTTTCTCACTTAAATTGCCATCATTTCTTCCTCTTTATTTCTTTACATTTCCCAGGTATTCAAAACTATTTGTCATCTTCAGCTATTCTCCAGCCATCACATTTTCCTAACTGGCCTCTCTTACACTTTTCTTTGAATTGAATTTCATCCAACACAGTTCCACAGAGTCAAAGCACAAACAGACCTAAGAAATTCCAACTTTTTTCTCAGAGTTGAATAATAAAACTGAATGTCCCATGCATTCATATGAATAAGCCTCTAAACTTAGTACTCCTTCAAATTTTCGAGTTCTGTATTTCGGCCCCATTTTTTACCTATCCAATATAAATAACATGTAACTTGCTAGCTTTCATAAACCTGCACTATAATTTCATAAGCTTACTTACCTATCTCAATAGCTATGGCTGGAGAACAGTGACATCACACACCGGCTTTCACTTGTAAATTAACGGCGACAAGAGATTGTAACGTGACAGTTGTCTTCCCTTTCACCAGCTTAAAATATCATTATGGTTCCGCAGTAATACAGCCAATAGAGTTGGGAGTTGTATTTGAACCATGGAGTGCTGTGGGTGTGGGCATGCACGTGAAGTGTGGTCCAAGGACAATATCATCTGCATGTGTTTGAAATTGTGGGGCGTATACTTATTAACATGCATTAGATTGCTACAAGTGATAGAAGCGTGTTGTTTTCTATAGTTGGACAGTGAATGTGAAGAGATATTTCTATTATGAGTACAGAGCAAAAAGGTCGATGGAAAATTATCATAATGAATTTTTTTGCAGAATATCAACTTAATACTAATTATTCCCTCAAGAATCTGCAATGTTTGAACATAGAGGTTCCGATTAGCTTTAATGATTAAAATTTGATGGTGGCAACTAATTCGGTGTATCAGTGGGACTAATAATAAATTTATGCTGGATGGTATAGTACTTTAGTAAACTTCTGTGTTTTCTTATTAATAATCCCCTTTCTCTATAACAAACTGGTTTTGGTAACCCTTGGCAACCACGGCATACACGAATCAAGTATTTAGAACTGTTTTAATTATCAATTCAGCTAATTAAAGCAACAATTAAGGAATTAGCTTGAAGACATTTCAGAAGTTAGAGGTTATGTGCACAGTTTAATTTAATTACAGCGGAGCACATGCTCCGGTGGCAATTTCCCTACGCACCCATCTCCCCCCTATCCTGCACCCACCTACATTTGCCCTCCACAAATTTTATCTTTAAATTCTTTCAATGTTTTCTCTTGGTAACTTATTCCAATCCTTGACACCCTTACCTAAAAAATAGAATCTTCCCACAACCTTGTGCCTGAAATCGAGTGCCAGCTTGTGGTCATGGTCATCTTTTCCCTTCCATGCACTACTTTTCATACCTATTGCAATATCTTTCCATGCCTCATCGCCAGTATATGCCCTGTACACTCCCATGACCCTCCTCATCCTCCTCCTGTCTTACAAGAATCCCATTCCAGCTCCTATATCATATCCGTCACTAATTGCATTCTGAAAAGATTTCCAGAAACAAATCTAGCAGCTCTGTTTTGCACCCTCTCCAATTCCTGTATTTGATACATAAAATGAGGGTTCCATACTACACTGCCATATTCGAGCAATGGTCTGACCAAAGTTTTGTAACCCAATTCCTTTACTTCTCTCATACATCCTCTCATCACTGTCTCCAACAAGTGCAGAATTTTGAAACCTTTTCCTACCACCTGTCCAATGTGTTAATAGCTAAGCAACTGCTATGAAATCAATTACCAGAAAATATTTATATTGATTTTCATGTCATTTCAGTCAGAAAATATGTAAAAACATTATGGCTGAAAAAACTTGGAAATACTTTTCAGTTACATGTTGTTAATGAAAACAGTTTAAAAAAACCTAAATTACACATGGTTTCTGCTGTAACTACCATTCCAGACTATACTAGGTTTCAATTTAATTAAAACGTTTACGAGTGTTGTTGCATGACCAAAGTTTATATAATACAGTTCACTTATTTTTTGTGTATTTTACTGCCCACTTTTGTTAATGGTTTCTGTCCATGTTCACTGCATGTGAGGTATTAGATTATTTGAATTAGATATAAGACTTATATTACCTAAACTTGTATTCTGGCAGTTAATTTCGTTGGGGTTGCTTAACTATTTAATAATCTGGAATATGTAGTAAGCTCTCTGGTAGGTACCGATCTGGTGACCAAAGATTACATTGTTAATGTTTGGGCAGCCTCCTATCTAGAACCATGTGGTGCTTTTGAAACAATTGTTGCTGTGATTGATTATCACACACCCTTTAAACTAAATAGAAATTCTTCAGATTTTGCAGAGTGAACCTTAAGGATCAAATAAAAGTCGTTATTGTGTTTCAGCCAGCTGGAGTCTATCAATGACAGCCTTTGAAACAATTATACAATAGTGCAATCATCTCTGCCTGTATTTGATACTATTATTACTTTAGTTTCTTTAGGATTTTGACCCTAAAAAAACCGGAACTATTCTACACTTTGGACCATACACAAAAAATGTCCATGGGCTCACACTAGTATATGAGAGTAAAAAACATATATATTTTCACAATGAAATGTGCATGGTGTTAATTTTTATAGAACTCTACAGGAATAGCTTAAAAGATAAATGTAATTTTTTTCAATCAATTAAATACCTATCTCAAACAATTTGTGAGTGTGGGCGCTTGCATGCATGACTGTAACTGTACAATGTTAAAAACTAATTATTTATGTCTACCATTTACTTTCAGTATCATTCATTAATAGTCCACTTCAAATTACTGAATATCGGTCTGTCTTAAGAAAAAGTCGTTTCCAATTTTCCAAGACAAGTTTAAAGACTGTCAAAAAAAAAAAAAAAAAAATCACCATTAAACTAAACACTTTTTAACCTAAAAACATAAATTTTCTTTTCACTTCTAACAATACTCAATATGGCCAAAAAGTTAGATTGTTTTTAATGCATTTTCTAGATTTCCAAAAAATATTTTGATGGAAGAGATGTAATCACGTGACATTCCATTCCATTTTGCTCAGTAGTTTATTGAATGTTTAGACAAATCCTCCTGGTCACTGATAAGTTGCTTCATGTAATTATTAATTGATTTCATAAACCAAATAATTTTTGGTGCCTTATCTGCTAACTATCAAGAAGTGTATCAATAATTAAAGTTAAATAGTCTAGAAAGTGCAAAATCATTACATAGACAACTATTTGAAATGAACACGGGAGGAAAAATAGATAGTGTAGCACTAGATGTAAGGCATTTGACTGAGTTATCTGTGGAATGGTTGAGAATTATATATTGCTAAAAAGGTAGGAGCAAACAGTGACAGGTCCTCGTCCTTCGTGCAAAGTATGTGAATGAAAGTAGATATTTCTGATAACTGATGAGAAATACAAAAGTTATAAATAAATAAATGTTGAGTTTCAAAATATTATATTTGTAGATTTATAAATTAAGGCAATAAATTATTAATGATAAGGTACATAAATGCCTTAAAAGATAAGATTTATAAAAGGGGCTCTTCCTAACACTAAAATCTTTAATTAAAGCATAATACACCAAAGTCCCGCTAATTTGAACATTCGGTTAATCTGAATATGGCAAAAAATTACTCAAGTATTAAAATGATAAAAGAATTAAAACACAGTTTATGAAAATATAGTTCATACTGTATTTAATTGTGCAGTTAACAGCTGTACATACACGCAATTTTAATTTACAGAGTACAGAACACACATATTAGAAAAATTAGCAAGAAAACATTAAGTTTAAACAGTGCATAACAATGAAAGAAAAACTGTCAAACTTACAATAATAGATAGACTGCTTACAACTTCCTACTTTTTAGAGGACAAATACTCGGTCATTGTTTTCTGGCGTAATGAAGACAGTCTGTTATATGGCGCAAAGCTGCACCATCATCTCATAAACATTAAATCAGCAGGTGTTGCAATGTAAAGTTGCTCCAAAAAGCGTTGTGCCAGATCAAGGGCTTCTGCCGCGTCACTGTGTGGCTCCTGCTCCCCTCTATCACATTCCGCCTCATTGTCATTTCCATCACAACACTCCACTTCTACCTATTCTTGAGTCACAGCAGCCAATGTCTCGCCACTTGTTCCCTATTGTTACCATGTTGTACCTACTTACATGCTTGGTATACTTCATTCTTGTAACTGGTCATTGTAATTCCAGCTAATCCGAACTAATCGGTAATCCGAACAAGCCCCGATCCCAATCAGTTTGGATTATTGGGACTCTGGTGTAATCTAATGAATAAGCTACTTCATTTTCAGTTGAAGGAATAGCAAGGGCTGAAAGCTGATCTTGTGTTGTCATATACCTCAAATATGTTTTAATCATTTTTATCCTCATAAAACTCCGTTCTGCAGACACAACTGTAACAGGACTACTTAGACAGTGGGGCTCTTCCTAACACTAAAATCTTTAATTAAAGCATAATACACCAAAGTCCCGCTAATTTGAACATTCGGTTAATCTGAATATGGCAAAAAATTACTCAAGTATTAAAATGATAAAAGAATTAAAACACAGTTTATGAAAATATAGTTCATACTGTATTTAATTGTGCAGTTAACAGCTGTACATACACGCAATTTTAATTTACAGAGTACAGAACACACATATTAGAAAAATTAGCAAGAAAACATTAAGTTTAAACAGTGCATAACAATGAAAGAAAAACTGTCAAACTTACAATAATAGATAGACTGCTTACAACTTCCTACTTTTTAGAGGACAAATACTCGGTCATTGTTTTCTGGCGTAATGAAGACAGTCTGTTATATGGCGCAAAGCTGCACCATCATCTCATAAACATTAAATCAGCAGGTGTTGCAATGTAAAGTTGCTCCAAAAAGCGTTGTGCCAGATCAAGGGCTTCTGCCGCGTCACTGTGTGGCTCCTGCTCCCCTCTATCACATTCCGCCTCATTGTCATTTCCATCACAACACTCCACTTCTACCTATTCTTGAGTCACAGCAGCCAATGTCTCGCCACTTGTTCCCTATTGTTACCATGTTGTACCTACTTACATGCTTGGTATACTTCATTCTTGTAACTGGTCATTGTAATTCCAGCTAATCCGAACTAATCGGTAATCCGAACAAGCCCCGATCCCAATCAGTTTGGATTATTGGGACTCTGGTGTAATCTAATGAATAAGCTACTTCATTTTCAGTTGAAGGAATAGCAAGGGCTGAAAGCTGATCTTGTGTTGTCATATACCTCAAATATGTTTTAATCATTTTTATCCTCATAAAACTCCGTTCTGCAGACACAACTGTAACAGGACTACTTAGACAGTGGGGTACACTTCAGTTAAATTCTCTCGGTTATATATTTCAGCAACAAGATAATGTCATCATTTCCTCTATATACATGGATAAACATATTTGTTTCTTCATAAAATCATGTTGTAAGGGTTTAAATAGTAAATTGGCTTTTAAATAATAATAAGCACATCTTTTGGAGCTGATTGGTGGTTGGTTTTATAGTCTTCTGTTGGCGTGAAACTAACATTAAATTCAATCGCAGTCCTTCTGTCGCTTTTCACGGGCCATAACATCTAAATAGATAAGTCGTCATTACAGTTCTATAAGTTATGCCGAACTACTCGGCTAACTACGGGATAGGTTGCCGGCTCACACACAAAACAACAACACGTCTGGATATGAACACATTGCACTCTTTTAATAACATGAAAACTATTACAACCACAAGGTGAACCACCAGTGCTTAATAACCTAATTTGACCGTGTTCTGAAGTTACAAGGTTCGTAATTAGGAAAATGTCCAGGCCAACATGTATTCGCTCGTCGAAAGCACAGTTCTTATTATGTCACAGTCATTACACACACATATTAGAGCACTACAGATATTCAGTAAACAGTTACATAGTTTTAATCTTGCATAATCGCTGCCTTAAACACCAATACCGTATTCACAGCATTCTTCAGACTGCGCGCTTACACATCTTAACAGTTCGGCAGCTAGCAACAGACTCCTCCCATATAAAGGGACCATACTGTTTGCCGGCCAATACACAACTATCAATATTACCAGTGATACTATTGTGTTGTCACAATGTCCATCAATATCAGATGTTTCTTCTAATGTTAGAAATATTTGAAAGTCACTACATTGCTTCAAAAGTTCACAGTCACTACTTTAATATTTTTATGTTATACATGAAACAAATGTGATCTTAGTGTGTTTAGGTTTGCAGCTTACACACGCAATGAAATAAAAATAGTTTATTTTGGAAATCTTTTCCACAGGCAATTTAAGAGATTCCATCTTTCCCTTCATAATCAAACTTTGTTCTTTTACGTCTCCTTCTCGCAAGTTTCTGTCAAAATCATTTTCCTCCACTATTTCTCTTGCTGTTACCAAGGATAATTGGAAACCATTTTCATGATAATTGTAAAGCCAATATGTAAATGCATCTAAGTGTTGAGTAGCCAAATCTAGGTGCAATATTTTTACCCTGCTATATTTTACTTATAACATTTATTTTTGTAAGAATGTCATACGATACGATGAGAGCAACTACAGCTTCATTGGGAGTTGTATCATCTTCTGTAGAATAACATCCACTAACTGACAATCTGTTGTATTTTCTGCTAAATTCCTCAAAGCATCACATATATAGTTCGTATTTAACGGCCTTTACTGATTCAACTCTGAATTCCCATCAATTTTCAGAAAGTGGTTTTAACGATAAGGGATTAATATCTACATTTAAAATAGCCCACCTCTCCTTCGAGCTGCCAAACAGAGTGTACAACCTTTGCAGTATACCAGAAAAATATTTTGCTTAAACACAAGATGATCCAGCATCTCCTATGATGAGATTGCAGATATGATTCCCATGAGATAAACAAAATATTATTTTTGTTTATGGTTTTGCACCTAATCGACGTCAAGGTCATTACAGGTGGGATAGGACTGGGTACAAGAAACAGAAAGGAATTCAGCCATGACCTTTTTTAGGACGCATCCTGGCATTCACTTGGAGTGATTTTGGGAAACAGTGGAAAACTCAAATCTGGATACCCGGACGGGATTTGAACACGCATTCTCCTGACTGCAGGTAAATAATAAGCAAGTGTATTACTTTAAAGTATACAAGGGTTGTACCGAAAGTAAGGTAATGTGCTAGGCTAAATCCAAAAACAACGCCATGCAAAGGGTTTCTCCCACTCTCGATTCCGGTCATCCGCTCTTCGCTATGCCGCTTAGTCTTGGCTTAGTGGCCATCTGAGAAAAAAGTGATGATTGCTGCTCTCACCAAGTGTAAGGTTTGTGCAATAATTGAGTTTCTACATGCAAAAAAAAAAAAAAAAAAAAAAAAAAAAAAAAAAAAAAAAAAAAAAAAAATTCCACCAGTGGATATTTATCATTGACTCACAGAGATTTATGCTGACAACTGTATATTCATCCAACATAGGTAGGGAGTTTGCTGCTGGATGCACGAAATTCATGACGAAGAATGGTTTCAGAGGAGATTGTCAAGAAGATTAAAAGAAAACTGATTAAAGATCAGAGAGCCACCATCTGTGAGCTTATTAAATATATTCCTGAAAGTTCCCAAGGCACAATTGAAATAACTTTGACTGTCACATTGGGTTATCGCAAGGTGTGTGCTCGGAGGGTCTCAGTAAAGCTGACAGATGGGCACAAGGAGCAACACTTCATCTGTGCTCGCAAGCTTCTTCAACAATGTGAAGATGAAATTAATGAACTCTATCATTATGGGTGATGAGAGGTGGGTCTTTAATTACACCCTAAAACAAAGCAACAATCATGTCACTCAGGTTCACCAATGGTAAAGAAATTCAAACAAACGCAGTCAGCTGGAAAAGTGATGCCGACTGTGTTTTACGATTGTAAGGGGCTATTGCTGATTGATTTCCTCAAGCATGTATTGTGCGACTAACCAAACTCAGGCGAACTGTCCATAATCAGAAAACTGATGGAGGGAGTGGTGCTGCTTCATGAGAATGTTTGACCCCATGTCTCTCATCGAACACGGGACCTTCTGGAAAGATTAGGGTAGACAGTTATACCTCATTCCCCTTCCAGCCCAGACCTAACATCTAGTGATTATTATTTATTTCCAAAGTTAAAGGAACACTAGGGTGGCCTATGCTTTGGGAACGATGATGAAGAGAAAGAAGAGGTTGAATGGGTAGGTGGCAGAGTTCTTTGACATGGGGATACTGATGTTGGAGCACTATCTAGAAAAATGCATGGAAAAAAATAGAGCAATGTTCAAGCCTTACAATGGTGTAAATGGCTGTGAGAATAAACAATGCTGTCTATTTTTTAAAAATATGGGAGCCTTACTTTTGGTAAACCCTCGTACGTTTCTGGACACCATACTTTTCTCCATGGATATTGGCTCTATTATCGTATACTTGGCCTTTGCTGTTTTGCAGTGATATACCCAACTGTTATTATTTAATTGAATTTTATAATAATTTAGTTGCTCAACATGGGAAACGTCACAAGTGCAATCAAGAATAATCAAGTAATATTTATTCTTTTGTCTACAATTTTAGTCTTCACGTGACTTGCTGTTAATTATACAAGCTTATTTTTAATGGGTTTTTTCTGATATGGCCACTAATTTTCTTGTCTGTTACTTGTTTTAGGTGAAGTCACAACATTGGATCAAACTGGGTAATTAACTTTGCTATATCCATAAAGTTGCCATCAGTCTTACTTGAATCTGAGTTAAATATTAATTTCTTTCCGTGGCATCTGAAGGCCAAATTGCGAGATGCTAAAAAATTTATAATTGGAAGCATTCTTTCTAAAATATCTCTCCAGAGCTGCCTTTTTTGTTCAATTTGTGTCTGGATTAAAGAATCAACAGCCCTTTAACTTTTTTACCCATTCTCTAAATTTGAAAACTTCATTCTTTGTGATGTTGGCTAGTTTCGTGAAACATTTGGTAATCCCCAGTCACACATTCTTTCACTGGATCCAATTCTTGTATTTTTTAGTCCAAACATTAGACATTGTATCCTTAGTGAACAAATCATCCAGCACCTGTCAATTAATTATTTAATTAACTAGCTGACCCGGCAATGCTTCGCTATTGCTTGACTTGGTTTAGGCAAACCAAATGTAGACAGTATTTTTCAGTTTATTTTAAAGTATATGTATGCAAAGTTCCTTAAAAAGTTGGAAAAAAACTGGCTTTATATAAGGTATATTGGCAAAAATTAAGGGGGTTTAAAGGGGAAAAGGGGTTGCAATTTTGGATACCATATGTTGCAAATTTTGGTGGAAATCTGATTAATTCTATGGGTTTGTTTAAATTAAGGGGTGGAGGGTTTTTTTTTTTTTAATTCAGGAACCTTCCCAGACGTACCCTCTACAACTCAGAGTTTCATCATAATCGGATAAAAATTTGTGGGTTTTGATAAATATAATTGGAAATTAAGAAGGAAGGGGGTAAAAGGGAAGAGGGGTGGGATTAGGCTAACCAAATTTACATAGTATTTTTCTGCTTGTTTTAAAGTATACCTGTGTTAAAATTCCTTCAAAATCGGGTAAAAACTTTATACTGTATATGAGACAGTGGCAAAAAATTAAGGGGATGTAAAGGGAACGAAGGGGTTGCCTTTTTGGAATCCACATGTAGACAGTATTTTCCTGTTTGTTTTAAAGTATACGTGTGCAAATTTCTATTGAAATAGGATAAAATCTGTGTATTTGTTTAAATTAGGGGGATGTGAAGGGGTATGAGGGATGGCGTTTTTGGAAACCCTACGTAAGCAATATTTTTCAATTTGTTTTAAAGAATTGGTTAAAATCTGTAAGTTTTCTTAATTTATGGGGAGTAGGAGGGAAGAGGAGGTGGTTTTTAGGTGGAAAAGGGGAGAGGGATTAGGTTTTGGTAAAAATAATGTCTATAGTGTTTTTTCTGTGTGCCAATTTCCATCAAAATCAGATAAAATCTGTGGGTTTTTTAAATTATGGGATGCAAGGGGAAGAGGGGGTGGTTTTGGGGTAGAAAGGATGAGAGGGATTGTGTTTTTGTAAAATTAATGTCTACAGCATTTTTCTATTTTATTAATAGTATATGCGTGCAAAGTTCCATCGAAATCTGATAAAAAGTGTAGGTTTGTGTAAAAATTAAGGGGCGGGAAGGGGGGAAGGGGGTGCGTTTTTGGAATCCAAATGTAGACAGTGTTTTTCTGTTTATTTTAAAGTATATGTATGCAAATTTCCGTACAAATCGGATAAAATCCGTAGATTTTGTTAAGTTATGGGGTGTTATGGGGAAGAGGAGGTGGTTTTTTGGAAATTTTATTTCTTAGGAACCACCCCGGATGCGCCCGACAACTCACCAAAGTTTCACAAACGGTTTAGGAGTGCATAGAGGACAAACAGATAGACAGACAGAGGGTGTAATTAAGGTGGTGGAAAGAGAGGAGAGGGATTGGGTTTTTGTGAAATTAATGTGTACAGTATTTCTCTCTCTTTTTTAAAGTATACGTGTACAAATTCTTATCTAAATCGGATAAAAATGTGGTTTGCCTAAATTATGGGGTGAAAACGTAATGGGGTTGGAAAGGGGGAGAGGGGATGAATATTCAGAAACCATACGTAGGCAGTATTTTTCTGTTTGTTTTAAAGTATAAGTGTACAAATTCTTATCTAAATCGGATAAAAATGTGGTTTGCTTAAATTATGGGGTAAAAACGTAATGGTGGTGGAAAGGGGGTGAGGGGATGAATATTCGGAAACCATACGTAGGCAGTATTTTTCTGTTTGTTTTAAAGTATAAGTGTACAAATTCTTATCTAAATCGGATAAAAAATTTGGTTTGCCTAAATTATGGGGTAAAAACGTAATGGGGGTGGAAAGGGGCAGAGGGGATGAATATTCGGAAATCATATGTTGGCAGTATTTTTCTGTTTGTTTTAAAGTATAAGTGTACAAATTCCTATCTAAATCGAATAAAAAGTGTGGTTTGCCTAAATTATGGGGTAAAAACGTAATGGGGGTGGAAAGGGGGAGAGGGGATGAATATTCGGAAATCATATGTTGTCAGTATTTTTCTGTTTGTTTTAAAGTATAAGTGTACAAATTCCTATCTAAATCGAATGGAAAATGTGGTTTTGCCTAAATTATGGGGTGTTATGGGGAATAGGGGCTGACTTTTTGGAATTTTTTTTTTCACAGGAACCTTCGCAGACGCACACTCGAAAACTCTCCAAAGTTTCATTGCAATCTGATAAATGGTATAGGAAACGTTTATATGGGAAAAGAAAAGGGCTGTTTTAAGGGTTGGAAAAAGAAAAGGGCTGTTTTAAGGGTTTTTTCCGGCAATTATTCGAATTTTTCTCGCCGTAAAAACCATCCTTGAACTCCGACGAACATTTAAAAAAAAAAAATTGGCCAAATTGGTCCAGGCGTTGTTGAGTTATGCGCTTACCAACACATTTTGCGATTCATTTTTATGTTATAGATTAAAATTGCAATGGAGTGCACACTCCAGTGGCAATTTCCCTATACACCAATGTTCCCTCTTTCCTGCACACACCTAAATTTGCGTTCTTCAATTTTCAAATTTAAATTCTTTCAAAGTTTTTGATAAATTAGTCATCATTTTTCTTGGTAACTTATTCAATTCCCTGACACCCTTATCAAAAAAAGAGACTCTTCCTACACCCTTGTGACTGAAATCAAGTGCCAGCTTGTGGGCATGGTCATCTTTTCCATTCCATGCATTACTTTCAATTCTTACACCAATATTTTTCCATGCCTCATCATCAGTATATGCCTTGAACAGTCCCATGACCCTCTTCGCCCTCCTCTTTTCTTCCAATGAATCCCATTCCAGCTCTTTTATCATATCTGTTACTGATTGTGTTCTATGCTAATTTCCAAAAACAAATCTAACAGCCCTTTTCTGCATCCTCTCCAACTCCTGTATTTGATTCTCAAAATATGGGTCCCATACTACAGTACCATATTCAAGCAATGGTCTGACCAAAGCTTTGTAACCCAATTCCTTTACTTCTTTTTTACATCCCCTCAACACTCTCTCCAACAAGTAGAGAAGTTTGAAACCTTTTCCTACTACCTGTCCCATGTGTTTTGCCCAGTTAAGCTTGTTATCAATGTAATGCCAAGATATTTATGTTTCAAGTCTTCAACAAGCAATTCTTTCCCCACCTTATCATTATAACCGACCATTAGTTTTTTTATATGTGTATCTAATAAGCTGACACTTCTTTGCATTTATCTTCATCCCATGTTTACCAACCCAACTAGCTATCCTGTCCAGATCACCATACAGTTGTTTACAGTCCTTGATCGTTTTATCCTTTTATATATCATTATGTCATCTAGAAACAATCTCATTTCTGAGAGTAAACCATCAACACAATTATTCATTAGAATAATGAATAGCACTGGTCCCAATACGCTACCTTGTAGCACCCCCATTTTCACCTTCACTTCTTTTGATGCTGCTTTTACTACCCTAATTTGTTGTTTCCTACCTTTTAAAAATTCTTCTACTAAGGTATTATATTTCTGTAATGTTATTTGCTGAATCTCCCTCCATTATCATTTACATATTGAACCTCTTAATACAATCTCAGTTTGGATTACATTAGTAATTGTTAAGAGCGACTAACCTGGGACATATTGAGGATTCATAATTTCAATTCTTCCAGTTATGGATGTAGATATAAACTCAGTTATGTGTTCTTGGCTGGATAGTGTCAACAGTGGAGGCAGTGTAAGAGACAATGATGTTGTTGACTCATTATCCTCGCTATTGTTACCAGGTTAAGATTTTGAAGGAATAATTGCTGCTAGGTTAGGGTTAGAGTGTAATAATATGTCATTTCAGTCAATGATGGGTTAAGGCTTCACTTTTTATACATTTTTATAAAGACTCATGTGAATTTTCTTCTACCTGCTTTCTTTTGATAGTTAGTTTCTTTTTTTGAACTACCTAACTCAAATTTTCTACAGGCATCACAATCACATGAACTCATTTCATAAATCTTGTTTCACACATAAAACTAATTCGGAAATAATTTACAAGTAGTTTTATACAGGTTTTTTTTTTTTTTTTTTTTTTTTTTTTTTTTTTAACAATTCACTCTTTACAATAAGAACTGTTAATAACGCAAGATTCACTAAAACTTAATATCATTTAATGTTTATTAACTTACTGTATGATATTTGCAATTTAAACTATTTTTTTAACATATAAGCTGCTAGCAAAATAAGCTTAAGGTGACAATAATCGATAAAGGAAATGAAACACAGAGATTGTCTGAGTGTAAATCTTAAATTGAGGTACAAGATTCAAATAGTAATGAAGTTTTCAATTATGTTTTACAGTCAAACTACAAAAGTACTATTATTCACTGATGAATTAATTAATTTTGATAACCTTAATCTTACTTTTTATGCAAATGTGACATTGAATAAATCTAAATAACAAATTATATTCAGACATTTATTACTATTAATATATACTTTACTATGAATTAACCAACTTTATTATTGTAACCAATAGTTAAGGATAAAAATATATATATATATATAAACTCTTTTCTATTCGTGTTGTTGTACGATGCCCCAGGCAATTACCCTGCTTGCCACCCCCTAAGGCCACCTCTGGATATGGGAAAATGTGTGCCACGGGATTGAATAGTGGGACCGTTACTGTTCATTATTCTAACGATTCTGTTGTTGATTCACAGTCAGGGGTAGGCTGTTTTGCACATGACATAATGCTCTATTACAGGATTACATCAACATAGGATTGTGAGCAAAAGCAAATGGAGCTACACAGGATATCTAGTTGAGTGGATTAACATGGATGAGATAAATGCCAAGAAGAGTTATTAGTTATACAAAGGAGAAGATGAAGATTCTGTATAATTATATAGTGGATAGGTAATTACTATTTGAAAGAGTAAAATACAAATAGTTGTAAATATCATTTGACAGTATGCTAAACTGGTCAGATTGCAAGTATGTTGCCTTAGAAGGCTGGCTGCCATGTAAAATATGTCAGCATTTCACTGTCTCGAGAAATACAATATGTCTGTTATATATAGAGAAATGCACATGTCCTACCCACATACTTAGTGTATGTAATGGGCACTTTTACCCGAATAGTGCTGCCTAAGAAATGAATATAGCAAGTTTCGTATGAATTCCTTTTGTGTTCAGTGCTATTTTCCCAAAGCCAAATTCCATGAAAAATCAGAAGTATTTTTATTCTATTATGCCTTTGTAAACATTATCCACCAAATGATATTGAAATCAAAACTTTTGGCCTTATATTCTGATAGGTCATATCTGGTTACCATCATTGCTAACTCACATTTTTATTGATATACAAGGGGAAAGTATAATAAGCATCTACAAGGTAAACTAAATATTATGCAGTTATTGTTAAAAACAATCAATTCCAGTGTGTAAGATCAATCTTCATGACAGTATATTAAGAAACACTCAATACATTCAGTGAAAGTGTAAATGACATTTTAAATATCTCTCAGCTACAATGGGAATGGAATAAATGGCCTGAGATGTACCTTTTGGTTTTTTAAAATAATTTTTGTGCCTTTTAAAGCCTGCTTTTTGATTTTACAGGTTGTCCATACAAAACTTCCATGATTTCAAAGAATGATATTAAAAAAAACTATTAAACATAGAACCTTGCAGTTTTCACCATGCCATAAAGCAAATCATAAAGTTTTGACAAAAAATTAGTGCACTTCTACATGTCTTCCTTTCGAAGCTCTCAAAATGTATAGGCGATACTCAATCTAAACTTATGTGCATTCAAGCTGGAGTGATAGAACAGATCGCATCCAAAATTCTTATGCGAAGATCGTCAATTTTACATGCATGTGAGGCATACACAATGTCTTTCACATAACCCCACAGGGCAAAATCCAGGGAGGTTATGCCTGGAGATAACAGTGGCTACTCAGCCGGTCCATCTTATCCTCCCAGTGGCTAGAAATCTCTCATACAAAGCCTTAATTTTCTTTACATCTGATACACCCTATGAAATACATGTCAGAAATTTCTTTGGATAGCAGTGGGTGACTATATTTCAGTATACCACACCATGCATTCGGCTCTTTACTGTGAGGTAGTTACTTTTGATAATTAGTCAACATTTAAAACAAAATTAAAGCACCAACTTACAAAATTACTCAAAACACTTTTTGAGTTCCTTTACAGGATGGTGTTAACCACAAGGTTCTATGATTAATACATTTTTTATATTGCACTTTGAAATCAGGGAGGTTTCATGTGTAAATCCCATATTTTGATTAATTTCTTCCTGTTGTTAACATTTCCACTGATACTGTTGTTGCCCTCCTTTTACCACAATCTCCATTATGACTGTAATAGTCAAAAACAAGGTCTATGTCGAGGATGCCCACTTGGCCAAAGTCACATGGTTCTATTTTCTTCATGAAAGGCATAGCAAAAAACATTGTGCTTTTTGTGTATGTGAAGTGTTTTTTATTGCTGCTGCCCTCCTTGCTTCCACTTAAAATGTATCACAATAGACATAATACTTTTATATGTTCAATAAGACCGTTTTTTTTTTGTTTTTTTTAATAAAACAATACTGTCCACATCTCTTCTGATTTCTATTTCATGAATTGAACTGGACAAATAATAATTTATTATACAAAGGCAAATCAAACCAAAAGTTGATAGCTAAAGATTATCTTGTGGTTTTGTTAAATTTATCATAATATTCAGGCTTGAGTTCATTGGTAAAGACAAATTTCTTGAGATATTCTTGATGAGATTTCTGCTCCTGTGCAAGAAGTTTATTCTGCTCCAAAAGTTGTCTTTTTTGTTCCCTGTAATGACAAGCAAATAAAATAAAAATATGCCGGATCATGTCATGAAATACACTATTTTAATCTGCAAAATAAAGAATTAAGATCTACATCTGATTTATCGTCATTTGATAGTATTCAGTTAGAATAAGCTTCGTAGCATACCATAGATAATGAAAGGACAATGCATAAACATTAAAATAAGGAATATAAAAGTATAAACAAATTTGGTGTAAACATTTTGCTAAAAATGTATGGGCATTTAGTAGGAGTAAATTCCATACTTCCACTAAATATGCATCAAATGCTTTGGCAACAAAGTGGTTCCAACAAAACCATGATTTTTTTCTGTTTCCTACAGGTTTTTACATATACCCTCAATTGTGCTGCTAACTTATATAAACAAAGGTCTCTTTCTGTTGGTTTCCATTGTATTTTTTATGTTAACAACTACCTATTTATCAAATGAACTGTAAACATTGTGAGTAGTAAATAATTTAAACATTACAATCACATCAGAACAATTTGACAGTAGTTATGATGAACATTAGTTATGATAGAGAAGATACATATGCAGTATGTCTCACCTCTAATATGATTAATGTTTTTTACCAAAATATTGTAAAGTGGATTTAGTGTTTATCCTGGCCCCCCCTACCTTCATCTATGGTAAGTGATGGATTATTTTCCTTTCCTTATTTTTAAAACAGTAAACAGTAATTTCCATATGTACTTTTGTGACAAAGAACCAAAGAGTAACTTATATTGGGATACTTTTTCAAAACTTAATTTATATTTGTCCATCATAAAAAAAAAAATCTGTAAGTAATCATTAATTTTCTAGGTACAACTAAAGCACCTAAATCAAGCTACTAAAAATTAAAGTGAAATACAGATGCATGATGGCAGATATCATAAATACTAATGAAATAGAAGAAGTTTATGAAACAGTATCAGCATAGTCACAATAAGGAGGATGAAAAAGTGAATTATAGCACTGTTACCAGTAAACATAGGAGTATAATGAACACAGTAATGGAGTTTGATACCTCAGTAGAGATACACAAACCACAAGTAGATACAAGAGAAGAGTCTTGGTTAAAGAAAGGAGTGCTAGGTACATTGTATCCCAACAGAGAGACTAGGAATTGGCGGGGTATTCATTTTGGTTAGCAAGATAACTATAGTTAACTGATGTTAACAGATCATATAATTTACTGCGTTACAGAAGCTGCGCAAAAGAAAAAATTCTTGGTTGCTTACCACAGTAGAAGAAACAAGATTGAGGATCTGTTGGAGAAATTGGTTTCAGGGTTCAGAGATGAGAGAAGAATGCTTGATATAGGTGGGAAAGTAAATTTACCTGATGTCAACTGCAGGGCTGACGTTAGGGGGCGTAAGCATAGAAAAAGTGCCCCGGACCTGAGATCCCGAAGGGCCCGCCAGCCAGGGTCCGTAACTAAATAGAAACATTTAAATTACAAGGAAAGGGAAAATGACTCATCACTCACCAAAATTTAAGGCAGTGACGGGAGAAGA
Organism: Vandiemenella viatica; assembly: GCA_031002005.1. Classification (NCBI taxonomy): domain Eukaryota; kingdom Metazoa; phylum Arthropoda; class Insecta; order Orthoptera; family Morabidae; genus Vandiemenella; species Vandiemenella viatica. The sequence continues at coordinate 177,506,643 of JARYHS010008075.1, read as the reverse complement.
GCATATATCACGAACATAAAAACACACAATATTTCTGTCTTAAACCTTATTCATGCTAAAGAGAATGAGTCATGTGGCTCGGGAGGTGTGCACACACCAAAGTTTCCTACATGACATTAAACATTTAAAATATTTTTATTTTTTGCATTAAAATTTTCTGACTTCATAAAAAAAAAGATTAAAGTTACATTTTGTCATTGGGGGGGGGGGGGGGGGAGAGCACTATTCCTGGTCAACTGTGATGCAAATAAGATTAATAACACAAGGAAATGGAGGTTTTCAAATATATTAGTGAGGGAAAGAGGATATACACATGAGGTTGAGCAGGGCACAAGGGGACCAGACATGTCAGCTATTTTCATAATAAAGCCTGAGATAATTGTATGGTCTCTGGTTGCAGAATGAGTAAGTGATCATGAAGCAATTCTTATGAACATTAGAGAGTTCAGTAAATCAGTAGGGCGGCCGTGTATCCCCACACCTTTGAGGCCCCATCCTATGCCAACCTATTCCTTGTGCGCTGGAGGAATATTTCCTGAAGCACACTCCCTTTACACTTTGATAGCTGCCATCCATTCCATTCTATACAAAACATTCCCTCCCGTACAGCCTTGCCAGCCATAGAATGCTCATTCCCTCCACCAATACTCCCAAAAACTATCCCAACCCTTATTTCCCATAGTTACCCCACAGATCTCCCATGCAATCACTCACCATCTCACCATCCACATAACCACTCTTGCTTGTCAACCACCATAGCCCTGCCTTTGTTAACCAGTTCTCTCCTGGCATCGAGTCCATCAACCACATCTTAGGACAGGGGTATGACTTCTTTCGCTCCTTTCTAGAAATGGGAACTCTTCTACCCAAAATTCTACTGCCCCCCCCATATATGTTTTAGCAGACCGCCCAATCTTAAAAAGTCTTGGTCCACAAGTACCCTCCGTCAAACTCTCCAAAAACATCATATAGATCTTTTCCATGCAATAGACGTCGCCATTCAGCATGCTTCCACCTACTGACATATTGAAATTCTACTACAGGGGAAACTTTCACCATCATTGGACATGCCATATGTTCAACTACCCGTGTCATATACCAACTACATTGCTCGCAACTACACTAGTTCCTAGCTAGGCCTCACCATTAGCAACTCTCTGTCGTAATGAATGGCAATGTTAATAACAAAGAATAGGGAAAAATGACTGATCACTCACCAAAGTTGAATGCCACTACGAGTGAACAACATAAATAACGAACAAAAACATATACAATATTTCATTTGTACACCTTAATCATGTTTTAAAAAACAGACCATGTGTTTCTGGAGGTGTGCACATGCCAAAGATTACCACATGACACGAGTCATATGTATATGTTTTTGTTCGTTATTATATTTTTCTCTCATCACAGCATTCAACTTTGGAGAGTAATGAGTTATTTTTCCTTTCCCTTGTTATTTCCTAGTATCATAAGAGTGAAAGGCTACAGACAAACAGTCCATGCCTGTAATATGTACCTTTCAATACCAGAACATGCTAATAGCCATGATTTCAACAATCTCAATTACTGCTATACTGTGAGAGCAATCAGTTTTTTCCCTGATAGAACCACTGCACCAGAGCTCTGGAAATGCGAACCAGCATACCAGAATATACTGGATACCAAACACAACCCCTGGCCTTAAATACTTATAAAATCGTACCACTTAACCCATCACTTTTAATTTAATTATTTTTCTTACTTTGGGTCCATTGAAAATACAGTACAATGGAAGTTGAGAACTAATGAGGAAATATATCATAACATTGGAAAAATAACAGAATCAATCAGAAAAAGGATAATGATATTTTTTGGACACATCTATCGCATGGATGACACCAGGCTAACAAAAAGAGACATTCAAATATTTAAGAAAGATTTGGAATGAAATAATGTCAGTGAACAGGACGTTTATGGAAACAGAAATTTTTCAAAAACAGATTTTGAATATGGCAGGACGCGAAGGTAGAGAGGAGAAGAAAATGGGTGCAAAATGGTCTGAAGAGAGAAAGAGAAAACACAGTGCAATAATGAAGGAGTACTGGAAAGGAAGAAAGAAAAACAACAGGAGAGGAATTGAAATTAGTATGTGTTCCCTAGATGGCCATAACAAAAAGAAGAAGAAACGAGACTATAGGAGTATAGGAAAATATCCATCTGGAATTAAATATAAATACATCATGAGCTAAAATATCTTTATCAGTAATCAAAACATTAACACAATGGTATAAACAGCTTTTAATAGTCTAATTGCAGTGATAATCTATTGAGATAATAAACATTGATAAAATTTCATGGCAAAAAGAGTCAACAAGTTATCAAGCTTGTACAAAATGGGTAAATTAAGGGAGCACCAAATTGCAGTAAACCATCCAAAACCTAATCAAACAAGAGTTCAAATTTGTTACAGATCAGTTCCTAATTTTTGGGTTATCATATTAACACAAAATATTAATAAACAAATTTAAATTTATCAAAAATTGTTACAATAGTGTCAATGGGTCCCAAAATATAAAATGCTCCTCCTTGTCAAATCCTACGTACATACAGTTTTAAAGAGAAAAGAAAAACAGACTTGAAACAGTGAAGCAATGTACCATATTTGGTGTACAAAGAATATGTTTCTGAGAAGTGAGGATGACACAAAAAAAAATTGAAGCAACATATTTAGCAGCTCCTATCCTATTTCTATAATTAAAATGTAAATTCCATGATAAACAATAGTATCAGAGTCGGATATACATACATAAATATGTACAGTACACAAATGTGGGAACAAAGAAGCAACTTTCAAAAAAAGTAAACAGTATTCTACGATTCTGTCTTTTAAAGACAATACTTAAAACAAATCATCCTAAGGCAAAATGAAAGCAATGCAACAGATAAATTACAATACCTGTCAGGGTTATTGTCTAATTTAGGATTTTAAATAACAAGTGAGGAAACTCCCATTACTTGACACAGATAATATTCTGACACCATAAAATCACAAACAGGTAGATACTTAAGAGGAAAAGATAAATAGCACACTATTACTGTTATTAAGCCTTCATAGCACTAGAAGAATAGGAAAGCGAGAAGGCCTGCACTTACTTTTGCTTGCGTATGGCATCCCTGCTGATCATCTCGACGTGCCTTGCAGTCGCGTTAACCAGCTCTTCCCATTCTGCATTCCGCCGTGCCTCTGCTTCCTTGCTGAGCTGCGTAGTCAGTGGAAACAATATACAATGTGTTAAATATGTTTTTTACAGAGAGTTTACTGAGAATGAGTTAATTATAACAGACAAGAGTTCTTTAAAAAAATTATGATATAATAATTTCAAAAAAATTTCAGTAGTCTCGTTCCTGAAAATAGTATTTAAATTACAGAAATTGATACAAAATAATAGGCTGGAATTTCATATTTATCAAACATTTCTGCGAACTTATAATATTCCCTTCTATGTCTACATAGCTACATCCACATCTATACCCTGCAACTTAGAAAGTTGTGGGTGCAGAGGGTGCTTTGGACTAAAAGTATCTCTGTGCATTTGTATTGTGAATAGCATGGGGGAAGAAAGAATTTAAATAAGCATCTGTATGACACTAATATAATTAATTTAATTTCAATTGCGATGGAGCACACACATGTTCCGGTGGCAATGTGTCTATACCCACACCCACACATTGCCGAGGTTTCCCCCCCTCCCCCCTAACCACCTAACTGTGCCTGCCATTTATGAATTGCATCTTTAAACACCTGCAGTGTTTTTTGGTAAACTGTCCGTTATTTCCCCTAATAATTTATTTCAGTCCCTGGACTTCCTTTCCTGAAAAGAAAATTTTCCCATTCCCTTTTACCTGAATTCAAGTGCCAGCTTATCATCATGGTCGTCTCTTCTACTCCATGTAGAACTCCTAATCCTTCTACTAATATCCATCTATGCATTATCATAACTATAATCCTTGAACAAACTGAACATTTTTTTTCATCCCTCTTCCAATGACTCCCAACTCAGCTCCTTCATCACGTCAGTTACTGATTGCATTCTGCGGTAATTTTAGTAAACAAATTTAGCTGCTCTCCTTAGTATTCCTTCCAACTCCTGAATTTGATAGCCATAATGTGGGTCCCATAGTGCTCCATCATATGAAAGCAGTGGCCTGACCAAGGGTTTGAAACCAAATTCCTTCACTTTCCTGGTACATCCCCTCATCACTCTCTCCTGTCTCACCTGTTGTTGGTGGCAGAAGTATTTCGTTACACTCGTAAATGAAAGGTGTAATTTTGTCAATAAATTCAAACAAAACCAACATCACCCATCTACCAGACAATCCCTGCCCAATCTAATATCAATTCTTTGATGCTTAAGTAAGAACTTTTGAAGGCTAAATGCTTGCGGGGGGTTATGCATGTAGCTTGCACTTAAACTATAACTGTTGAAGTTGAACAATGGCACACTGTCTTTGGTCCCCAATCCCCTGTAGCAAAAAATTGTTTCGGCGCATTTCCTTCCTCGTGCTTCAAACTCACAGTAAATCTTAAATGTCTCCTCTGTACTTTTTTATCAACCTAAAGTGTTGCTCTCATTTGAATGCTGATTTTCTACTGCACATTTGTACATGAAGGGAGAAAACTCTGTTAGAAGATAAACCAAACTTCTTATGTAGTCAATGTCTATTCATCATGATCAAACTTTACTGTTTAATACTACTTTTTACCTTAAAACTACTAGAAAATGACTTTAAACATATTTTACTTTTGAATTTTTATGAGCTCACAGCTCTATTGGCTAATTTTGATCATGTATTGGCAAAATTGAGGATCTATGACCGACTGTTGCAAGTAGTCACAAATCGAATGGTCTTTCTCTATACCTTCTTTATACTATCAATCTATCCCTGTAATACAGATCCTGAATGGCACAATAATAGTTCAAATGTGGATATAATAGACTTTTGCAAACTGTACCCTTGGTATGTGCATTAAAATTCTTAAAAATCTGGCCTTTGAATTGCAGCCTAGAATTAGCTTTAGCTACAACTGAAATTATTTTCTGCTCCCATTTTATATTGCCTTGTATTGTTATGCCCAAATACTTCAGTGAATCTATCGTGTCAATAACTGAACTGCTTACTTTCCTGAACATATGGATTCTTATTGTTAGTTATTCACTTTGCCTTGCACTTTTTGAAATTTAGTGGGTTGACCGCAATATGATGAAATAAAGTCCACATCACATTGAATTTTTAAACAATCAGCCAAATTTCTTACTTTTCATCAAACTGATATTAACATTGTCTCCAAGATCATTTATAAAAATTAAAAAGAAGTGGTCCTCGAGAGACATCTGATGTAACAGTTAGATTAGTAGAGGCTACTCTGTTGGTGACAACGCACTGTGATCTACCAATTACAAAATCTCTTATCCATTTACAAATCTGTTTGAATAGGCTGTGCACTGGAATCTTCACTAAAAGACTCTTAAGTGGTACCAAGTCAAAAGCAGTGCAATCTAATACAAAAAGTGAAGCATGCTGATAGAAATGCAGTAAAATAATATTGCCAAATGATAATTACTCACATACCCTGAGGGTTCCATATGCAAATAATCTATTCAATTCACACAAAAACCATACACACACATTTTTTTAACCAAAATCAGTATTCAGGACTTTTTTAAAAAATATATTGTTTCTCATATGTTTTGTTCATATGAATCCTGGAATCTAAGGAAAAGTAATTCGATCAGTGTGGTTGGTGGCTCCTAGGGAAAGACTTTCACGTGATAGTAAATCACGTGAAAACTTTGAATTTTGACTGCTATTTGTTAATACTGATTCTAGCCTTCACATTATTCTGTGAACCCCTTCTCGTTTCCAAAGGGAGTAATACTACCTGGTCGATGTGACAATTTACAAACACAAAGTGTTGAACTAAAGTATTATTAGTGCAACATGAAGAGCAATCAATCTTTTTTTAATCTTAGACAGTATTTTTATTTTTTTACTCCCAGTGTAGGATATTAAACCAAATAATATGCAAATACCTTCAGCGAAATGTTTTATTAATACTTACATGCATTGATTATAACATATATTAAATATGTCACCAACAATGGAGCAGTGAGAAATGCCGTGAGGCAATATTAATGTGTTTGTATTGTTTCTGTTAATATGGAAAGGAAAGACAAAATACACTCATCAGTTACCAAAGTTAATGGGAGAAGAGCAGCAAACATACAAAAAAAAAGTACAATATCATTGACTGCTAGTGTCTTGTGACCTCAGTTGCACGTTTCTGTTTTTATGAGTGATGGCATAGCCCAAAATAATGAATGATTTGTATATGTCAATTTTTTCAATTGCACCTATCATTCCTGCACCTTTGGTGACCCATGGGTGTGTTTCATATTGACTTTCCATATTAAACATTAAAAACGGCAATCTTGTAGCAGATGCCACTACTTGAAAGTAAAGCCTTGTCTGCTCAGTTCCTTTCACTAACCTTCTTTTCCTCCATCTGGTGGAGCTGAAATTCTCGGACCTGCCTCCTCTGTTCGGGAGTCATGCCACGGTACATGTAACCGATACATCGGTTGGGCCCCAGGTTGCTGGCAGACACATCGGGGTTCTCGGAGAGCATGTCTCCTGTCAGACAGTTGTAGACATCCGCTCTGTTGTCTTCCTCCTCACGCATTTCACTCAGCTGCTTCTCTGCACCCTGTTCCTCAGCCTAGGGAACAAGAAGAAATGAACATAGAACTGTGTGAAGGTGGAATGAAGTTGTATATTAGGATAGGATAAAAAACCACCGCTTACCAAAGTAGGGGATTCCTGCGGTGTTGGTACATGAAAAAAAAACACGAACACACAAAGAATAGAATTTTCGAGAATGACTCTTCCTCAGTAGAAGTGATGGCTGCACGCAAGCAGCAAGCAGCCAACTGCATGAACCACATTGTCTGTGGCTCATGGTGGGGGAAAAACAACATGGCAGGAAGAGAGGGTGGGGATAGAAGGGCACAGGCTGGAAAACGATGATGAATAGTAAGTATAAAGCAAAACTGTACACAAGGACCCATCGTGGAAGGGCAGTATACCTCAGTTAATCGAGTAATGGACACATGTGGGGGAAAAAAAATTATCTGAAATTTTAAGTTAAAACTAAAACTAAAAATAAGCAAAATTCGAAGTCACAATTTATAAAGATAGGCTCTGGTGAGCGGTGGTTCTATGAGGTAAGGTGGAAGTGAAGGGGATGGGTGGGAGGAAAATTGGTGCTATCTTAAATTTAGACCTGGAGATTGTCTGGTCCCCAGTTGGTACTGATAGGCCAGTTCCCACCTTCTAAGTTCTGAAATACTGCTTTAATCTGAGAGGACTCTGATGGCGTGGACCGAGAAGCAGGTATTAAAATCGTTGGTGCCATGTATAGTGGCATGATGAGATACAGGGTGGTCAGGGTTCTTGGTGTGTACTGATTGTCGGTGTCCATTCATTCTGATGGCCAGTGGATTTGTTGTGAGTCCAATGTAGGAGGCTGGGCAATGGTTACAAGTGAGTTGGTATATAAGGTGGGAGGATGTACAAGTGGTGAATCCTGTGATGGGAAAGCTTTCCCCAGTTACGGGGTTGGTAAAGGTGGTGGGAGGCGGGTGCATACCTTCCACCACCTTTTCCCACATGTGTCCATTACTTGATTAACTGAGGTATACTGCCCTTCTGCGATGGGTCCTTGTGTACAGTTTTGCTTTATACTTACTATTCTTCATCGTTTTCCAGCCTGTGCCCTTCTACCCCACCCTCACTTCCTGCCATGTTGTTTTTCCCCCACCATGAGCCACCGACATTGTGGCTCACACAGTTGGCTGCTGGCCGCTTGCGGGCAGCCATCTTACTTCTACTGAGGAAGAGTCATGCTCGAATATTCTATTCTTTGTGTGTTCGTGTTTTTTTCGTGTACAAATGCCACTGGAATCCCCTTCTTTGGTAAGCGGTGGTTTTTTATCCTAATACATACATATATATATATATTGTATCTTGGAAATGGCTATGACGATTTGGATGAAAATTGATATTTAGATAACGTTTTCACTTTTAAGAATACCTAAATAGTTGTCTTCCCCACAAAAAAGCGAGTTTTCAAAATACGAACAATTTTTTCAGTCAGTATCTCCAAAATGGCACTAGCGTCATCTCGTAGACAATTCAGGTACCAGAAAGCCTACAAATAGATTCTCATTGATTTCAAAGAACAGTTCTTGTATACTGGCTGACCCATGGAAATATTAGCACTGCGAGTTTAATTGTAAAACATTTAAAAAGGAAGATAATAAAAAATTTATCATTGGTTTTGTCAGAGGTGATACTTTACAGAAACTTCTTTGAAAATAGTATCATCGTTTACTTTTTGATCGTAAAAAGTGGTTGTTAGTTTGTCATTAAATACTACCACGTGAGGTATGAGCATAGTTTTATTGAAGTGAATGAATTTAGCACTGATGATGTTCTATCATTACTATGGAGTCATAATCTGTTGATAAATTCTTTTAGAACTCGACGAAACATATCGAAAATAAAGAATAAATGTTCTTGGTTTTCGAGATATAGTATGTCAAAAATCAGTTACAGGTGTAGTTCTTGTGCTTTTGGTGACGTTTCTTCTGGTCCAGGCCGTTGTTCAACCTAACAACAACCATTAGCAACAAAATAAAACATTGAAAGTGCATTTCCACCCTACAGACATAGTGATTTTTTTCTGGTCCGGGCCGGATCTGATCCTAACCTCTTAACTTGAGATATCAGAAAAATAAATTATTTATTTTCGATGACTCGATGAGTTTCATATGAATTCATCATTTAACTTGGCTATGGCTAAATTGATCTTCTGGTCCAGGTCGCATTTCAACCAACCACGTCAAATTTGAGATATGATATCTCGAGAACAAGGCGATATATATATATATAAAAATTACTTTCAATTTTTCTCGTCGAGTTACATATGAATCCATCATCAAGGGTTATTGTAGAATCCCCTGAATTACCACAAATCTCGCACCATTAATTAATCCCTGACTGACATTATGATTTCTATTTAATATAATAATAGCATTTTTCTTTGAAAGAAATTTATGAGGCGGTCTCGCAAATGGATCTAGCGATTTGGATGAAATTTCATATGTAGATAACGTATTGCTTTTTTTTTTTTTTTTTTTTTTTTTTTTTTTTAAAAAAAAAGTAGCAATTTTGCAATTTTTGTATTTGGTTTCTGGAAAACGGCTCTAACCTCATTACATAGAAGGTTCAGGTACCAATAAGCCTACTGATGTTAGTTAAGCTTCTCTTTGGTTAACTGTGCACCTCAAAATGCCTAGAAAGCCTTCAAGCCTTTTACTTTAATCAAACTTTACTCGAAATCTTGGATATTGAACAGAAATTGGAAGATGCCGAGCGAAGATCGTTCACCCAGGTACTAGAACATTAACTACAGCAACAGCAAATATATGAAAGCAAGATTTATGTTAGAAAAGTTTAAATGAATGATATAAGCCATCCTGAATAAAATAAATACATCATAAAATCATAATACTATATTTCCTAAGTCAGAATAGAAATACAAATACATCAGTGGTGCCATACAATGATAAGGGAAAAAAATATCATAACCACCTGCTTAATAGCATATTGGTCCACATTTGCAATGCAATACAACAGCGATATGGTGTGGCATTGATTAAACAAGTCCTTGATATGTTTCCGGAGGTATCTAGTGCCAGATGTGTAGACACAGATTATAAAAGTCCCTTAAAATATGTTCCAGCATATTGTAGGCACCCAATAGCATCGCAGATGTGTTATATCTGATTGAGATCAGGCAAATTTGGTGGCTAAGAGATCACCATCAGTTCATCATCATACTCCTCAAACCACTGTATCACGGTTCTAATCTCATGACGTGTACAGTCATCATGCTGGAAGATGCCCTCACCATCAGAGCAGATACAAAGCATGAAGGGATGCAGGTGATCTACAATAAATTTCACACAGTCTACAGATCTCAAGATGTCTTCAATCACTACCACAGGTCCCATGGAAGCCCAGGTGAATGTCCCTTTGGCATAATGCTATGCCAAATGGCCTGTATCTCTGGTGCAATGCATGTTTCCAGCAGCCAATTGCTTGTAAGATGGCATATCCAGACACGATCACTGATCTTGTGCAACAAACATGAATTGTTTGACCATATGACACTTTTCCATTGATCCTTGGTCAAATCTCAATGATCTCATGTGCACTGAAATCATAATTTATTATGTTATTGAAAACACTTAAGGGCTGTCTGCTGTGAATCCCCATGTTCAGCAATGTGTACTGAACGGTGTGCTCTGAAATGTTTTTGCCCCTGTCAGCACAGCACTCTGCCATCAGACCTGTCCCAGATTCCTCCCCCCCCCCCCCCCTCTTTTACCCTGCTATGCAGGGTGGGAAGCCTCTAAACTCCACATTCTGTGATGTGACTTGGATGTTCACCACCTTGTCACCTACCCATGATTATATCATCCTTCAACCATTTTCCATAGATGCTTGGCTTGCTATGCCAGCACATGGACAGCTCATTGTTTCCAAGATGCTCATGTCAAGTCCCAGACCATGACAATCTGTCCTTCGTCAAAGTCACATATGTTAGTGTATTTCTCCATTTGCCACACAATGTCACTAGAATGACTCCACATCAATCTCTGCTCTGCGTGTATACTTTCTTTAGTCCATAACATACCCACAATGTCACCAGATCATCAACCTTGTGGCGGGCAATAATAATTTTCTGGTTCATCAATGTATGACTTCTTCTTTTGATATGCCAGAAAAAACTCATTTAAAAAAAGTTTTTATACCACTTTTTAATTAATTTATTTAATTTATCATATAATACATTTTGATGTATATTGGTCTTGTCATTTTATATTTATAAATACATCATCATCATTAGACGTTTCCACCTCTGGGGGTGGGTCATCCAGCACATCCTCTTCCAAGTCTGGTGGCCATTCCAAGATTTTTCCTCCACCACTTTTCTTTAAATGACTCCCTTTGCCTCTGCATCTTTCTTCATTTGGTTCATCCATCTTGCCCAAGATCTTCCAACTGGTCTTCTTCCCTTCCTGCCAGTCAGCAGTGCTAACTTCGGCATCCTTTCCTCCTCCATCCTCACAACATGTCCCACTACTTCAGTCTTTTTCTTGTTAACATTTCTTCTGATGCTTCCACTTGTAGTTTCTCCCTGATGTTTTCAGTTCTGATTTTATCTTTCCTCGTGACATTCTCTATCATCCTCAGAAACCTCATCTCTGCCACCTGCAATCTGCTAACATCTCTCTTTTTCCAAGTCCAGGTCAGTATGGGCAGTTAATATACGTTACAGAGCAGAATTTTGGCTTCCTTCCCTATGTTCCACCTCTAGATTACAGCCTTTATCTAATGATACAGTTGTCCACTCTTCCTTAATTTCTAACCTTTTTCTTCCTCCATTTTTCCGCTGATACTGTAAGGTGACAAGGTCGCCTTACTATATTTATAATTTTGGTGTTTATAATATTTAAAAACATGTTTTATTTTGTATTAAGAGAATTATGTTGAAGTTTTTTGCTGAATAACATAAATAGCACTAAAGGTAAGAACAGAGAGTGAGGACTATCTTTGGAAGAATGGACTAGGTGAATAATCTTTGGACTGCGCAAGGAATAGTAAGACAGAGAAAGCACGGTATGGCAGACATGCTTGATTTCTAGCTGTCGGACGTGTATTGAGATAAAAATAGTGCAAGTTGTTTTATGAGCCGTGTGTGTATTTGTATGTTGTGAAAAAAGGAAAATAAAAGAGTGAATTTTTCGAGTTAATTATATTATCCTGTGTTATTTGTATATTTGAGTTGCAGAGTTTTTTCTTCTTTGGTGCTGACTTCTACAGCAAAAAATATTCTGCTTGAAGTAGAGCACTTAAGTCATTTGTGGAAGCTGACAAAAAGCAGCAGAAAGGAGGGAAGCTTACAAGTGGCTGACCGTGAAAGGACGCAGAACTAAAAAACTTTAGTTCGGTAAGGAAAGAGCCTGGCAAATCTTCAGAGAAGAGAAAGAAGAAAGGTAAGACAGAAAATACATTTTAATAACGTGAAGTGGACAATAAATAAATGCAGATGTAAATCTGAGAAGCTATTTGAAGAGATATGGTAATTGTTTAAAAATTTGAAGAGACTCATAGCCGCGTAAATTACTGAAAATAGTAAGAGTAAACTTCAAGATATGGTAATGAACGTTTTGGTTAAGTATTAACGAAGTAGATATTATCTGTGACTGTTTGCCGAAAGGAACTTGCTTTAAATAAAAGTAATAGTAAAAGTAAATTACATTAGAGTGAATAATACTGTATATTAGTAAAATAACAAGCAGGAATATAACAGTTAAAATGCCGGGAAAGAAATTCATCTCAATGTATAATGCATGCACGAGAAGTTAACGAGCAAGAATAGTATCTTTGACAAATTGTGGAAGTAAATTTTCTGTAGTTAAAAACTGATATTTTGAATGTGTTTTGTGAAAATAATTTTTGTAAAGATAATATGTATGTTGATTAAGGTTTTTTGTGTCTCTAATTCTGGGTCGAACTACTGCGTTGTAAAATTCATTGTCACCTTGTTGAAGACTTTCTTGTCTCCAGTCTGTATTTACTCTCGTAAAAATTTTTTTATGGGGTTGAAATTATTGGTGTGAGGATTTATCCTTGTGTGAAATTTTGTGTGTAAAATGGAAAACAAAAATTTAGTGGTAGATTCCGAGAGTTCATTTAATGGGACGGGAGGCGAAAATAGTGAGCAGGTTAAGGTTTCTGGAAATTTAAATAACAGTTTGGATTCGGGTTGCGCGTATTCAGATCAGTCAGTGTGTGATGTTAGTATTGAGAAAGTTCATGAGTTATCTCCAGCTAGCGTAACTCAAAAGAAATTTGACCGGGAAGAAGATAATTCTTTGGAAATGATACTAGCAAAAATATTACAGAGCCAACAGAGATCTGAAGAAACAAATCAACAGCAGATAATGAATATGCAAGAATTAAAACAAACCCTGCTACAGAACCAACAAGATTTAAGACGAGAATTACAACCAAATCAACAGAAGTTTGAAAAGTTAACACTACGACAGATGGAGAAAATGCAAGAATTAATTACACAAAACCGACAAAGAATGGAACAAGAATTTAATCAATGGAAAAATTAAAAGGACAATATCTATATTAAGCTAGACAATGTGGAGGAGCGCATTGTTAAGGAAGAAGAGAATCATGAAGAGGCAATGAGGCTGGTATGTGATGAGCAAAATAAGTTGAAGAATGAATTTTCAGGGATTAAACAGGAATTTTGGCAAGTTCAAGATGAGGTCATGTGTTGCAAAAAGGCAGTTGAACAACAATGGATAGAGGTGAATCAGCGAGTTGACGTGGTACAAAGTAAAATCGAATGCTGTGCCGGCAACAATTTAGTACCGTCCGGTCAAATAAAACTACCGGAAGTAAGTTTTGTTCCAGGGGGCAAGATTCATCTGCACATTTTTGTAGATATTTACAGAAACGCACTACCGAAACACTGGAGTGATGAGGAAAAAATTAGATATGTAAAGATGATGATGAAAGACGAAGCATTGGAATGGTCGTGTGGAGTAGCCGAGAGCAGTATTAGCTACGGAGAATTCTGCGAAGTTTTTTGAAGAGGTACTGGTCGGAGGAGAGGCAGAGACGTGTGAAACAAGAATTTAGGAACAGCTGTCCATACAAAAGGCAATTTGGTAGCCTTCGCGAATATTGCGAAAAATTGATGAAGGGACTGAAATACTTCTCAAACCCAATAGAAGAAGACGAGAAAATAGAAATTTTGGAGAGAAAGATGCTGCATTGGGTGCAGGAAAGGATGTTGCTTACGCGATGGAATAATCTCCAAGAATTTTTAGAAGGAGTGGACAAGATAGACAAATGGGACGATAGGAGTGTGAGAGATCAAAATTTTACTGGAAGTTCGTATGGTGGAAAAGAGCAATCGGGACAAGTATATCGGGAAAAGGATGGAAAGAGAGATGATAGAGAAGCGAGACCGGCACAAGAATGGAGAGGAAAGCCTACACAGTATAAACAATGGAGCGATCGAAACACTAGAGAATGGAAAGCTTTCAACAATGGAAGTAGGGGGATGGAGCGAGTAGAAAGCGGAAAGCAGAGTGACGAAAAATGCAACCAGGGAAATTAGGAAGGGCTTGTGAAGAGGTCCGTTCCCAGGCCTATGAAAGAAGAGGACCAAGAAATTTTAAAGAATATAGATAAATGTTCATGAGAGTAAATAAAGTAGAAGCAGTAAAACATAGGAAGACCGTTCTAGAAGATGTTGCAAAACATTTCCAAAGAATAGAGAGAGAGGAGAGCAGTCGGAAGACGTCAGTAGAGAGTGACAATCAAATCAGAAATAATGAAGAAAGGAAGCCATTAATGGATAAAACACTGATGCTTGATGAAGTAGATGTATGGGTAAACCAAGCAAGAAGAGCTTGTAAGGAAAAATTAGGAGTGGAAACGGTAGAAGAAGAAGATGAGGAAGACCTCGAAAAACGATTAGAAGTGGGAAAAGAGCAAGAAGTAACGGTGGAAGACAAAGGTCCGTTAAAATGGTGGAGGTGTTTAGAACAAATTGTGGAAAGTGAACGATTCGACAAGGTTGAAAATGAGGCAATGGAAGGAAGTGAGGTGATTGGTTTAGCAGAAATGGATTATTGGACGAACAAGGCCCAGAAGAGTATTGCCGAATTGATAGGGGATGAAGGATATGGAATCAATAACTTGGAAAATGAGGATGAAAATTACGAAGAGCGAAGAGAAGAGGAAGATGAGGAAACAGACGATAGGATAGACGATGAAGAGTATGGAGACGAAGAAGAATTCAATGAAGATTATAGTATGGAAGAGGGAGAAAACTTTAACGAAGATTTAAAAAAGAGTTATGTAGTAGATAGTGACAAGGATGAAGAAAGAGAACTGAAATGCTTTCTAATAAGGAAGGAAGGACCAGGAAGAGGCAAGGAAAGTGAGGCAATCAAATTGATGAGGAAGAACAAAGAGCTAAGTTACCGAAAGGTGGAAGAAGAGGAAGCAACAAGAGGAAAAGTGAAGATGAAGGACAAAGGATCGACATACAGAGAAGAAGAGGACGCAACAAGAGGAAAAGTGAAGATGAAGGACTGCCGTTCTAGGAAGACTGAGTTTGAAGTAGGGGAACTAGTGTTGGTGAGAACTCATGAACGATCCAGCAGCATAAATGTGGAGATCAAAAAATTCTTTGATATATATGAAAGACCATATAAAATTGTAGGTAGGCCACATCCACATGCATATTATCAGCAACTACCAAAGTCTGGAAAAATGTTAGTGTTAAGGAATGTGCAAGATTTGAAATTGTATATAGAATGATTGTACCAATTGTAATGTAAGACCGAGCGTGGTGGTGTAACGGATAGCGTTCTGGCCTCGTATTCGGGAGGACGGCGGTTCGAATCCCCGTCCGGGCATCCAGATTTGGGTTTTCCATGGTTTCCCCAAATCACTCCAGGTGAATGCCGGGATGCTTCCTTCAAAAAGGCCATGGCCGAATTCCTTCCCATTCCTTGCCCCCATCCTTTCCCGTCTCTAAAGACCACGCTGTTAAAAGGGACGTTAAACTGTTACAAAAAAAAAAATGTAATGTAAGATAGATGATCATCAAGATTTCTGGGGAGTAATTTTGATGATGAGTTGACGGGGGGAATGTGTAAGGTGACAAGGTCGCCTTACTATATTTATAATTTTGGTGTTTATAATATTTAAAAACATGTTTTATTTTGTATTAAGAGAATTATGTTGAAGTTTTTTGCTGAATAACATAAATAGCACTAAAGGTAAGAACAGAGAGTGAGGACTATCTTTGGAAGAATGGACTAGGTGAATAATCTTTGGACTGCGCAAGGAATAGTAAGACAGAGAAAGCATGGTATGGCAGACACGCTTGATTTCTAGCTGTCGGACGTGTATTGAGATAAAAATAGTGCAAGTTGTTTTATGAACCGTGTGTGTATTTGTATGTTGTGAAAAAAGGAAAATAAAAGAGTGAATTTTTCGAGTTAATTATATTATCCTGTCGTGTGTTATTTGTATATTTGAGTTGCAGAGTTTTTTCTTCTTTGGTGCCGACTTCTACAGAAAAAAATATTCTGCTTGAAGTAGAGCACTTAAGTCATTTGTGGAAGCTGACAAAAAGCAGCAGAAAGGAGGGAAGCTTACAATACTTACCATGCTTTCCAAATATACAAACAATTCTACCCATTCAAATTTCTTGCTGTCAAGTGACATATCCTTTGACAGGCCAGTGTTCCTTGCTACCTTCATTACCTTGGTTTTTTTCTACACTCATCTCCAGGCCATGTTTACTCATTGCAGTCCACCATTTCCCTAATTCTCAGTCTAGATCCAGCTCTGTCTCCTCCCATATTATTATGTCATCAACATATGCTATCACCTTCAGCTCTGTTGGATCTCTGTGTCCCTGGACTTCAGCTGTTATTGCATCTAATACTATATGGAAGAGCATAAAAACGTGGAGGACAATATTAATTGAACATATCTTAAGACATGAGAGCTTATTAAAAACAATAATGGAGGATATGGTAGAAGGAAAGAGATATTGAGGAAGACCGTGTTTAAAATACATCCAGCAGATAATGGAAGATGTTGGATGCAGGAGATATGAAGAGGAGGGCAGAGAGTAGAGCTGAATGGAAGACTGCCGCAGACCAATCCCAGGATTGACTATCGTAGAGGAAGAAGACTATATTAAACAGAACAGGTGACAATACACTTTTTTGTCTGACTCCTCTTTCCATGTGAAACAATTCTGAGTGTCTTATGTCTACACTGTCTCACACTTCTCATAGAAGTTCTTTATTAGTTCCACAATTCCTTCATCTATTCCTCTATTTTTTAAACATAGCCATATGCTTGCGCTCAGTACTTATCATAGGCCTTTTTAATGTCAATGAAAGCTAATATTGTGTCTTTACCATATTCCCATCTTTTCTCTATGATCTCTCTGGGTATAAAAATTGCATCCATGTTGCTCTTCCTTGCCTGAAACCAAACTGCTCTTCTCTAGCTGTATTCTCTAGTCTTTGATTTTATTTAGAATAAATTTTTCATATATTTTCAGGCCATGGCTCAACAATGTAATACATAAGGTATATGATTTGTAATTAAATCTATATATACCTGCATATAAAACTTGCTGCTATCAGAATGTGTTGGTAAGCCAATTCCCACCTCCATAATTCAGGTGGGGCTGTGGTTTCAGGGAGCACTCTGACTGTGAAACAACATCAGAGTTGTGGGAGCTATCATGGACAGCATCAGAGTGGTCTACATTCTGGGAGTAATCTGTGAGGCGAAGGCAGTGTCTGGTTATTTTTTAGGTTATATGCATTTTACTATTTTTACATTAGCTTTAGAACATCAGAGAAAATTAAGTTGAAAAAGAGACAAAAACTGTTTTAGAACAAAATGATAGTTAATATTCTTCAGATCCTACACCCTCTCCCTCCACAGAATCAATTTCAGCTACTTCATAAGTCCTCTCCAGAGTTGCCAAGTTTTCATCAGTTTCTGAGATCTCTTGTGCGTGAGGATATTATCGAGTGGCATGTAGAGATCCACAGCACAACAGTTTGAACAGATTCAATAGTAATCATGGTCACCATTCCCTTACGGGAAAATGTCAACTGAAATTATAATTAAGTGTTCTTCTCTAAAGGGTTCCACAAAGAAAGATCAAACAGAATTTTGGAGAAATGAAGAAAAGAGGTGTGAACATTAAACCTGCCAATGGGAAACCTCTTTTAAGCTCAGACGATAGAGCTAACCGATGGAAGGAATACATTGAGAAACTGTACGATGGGGATGACTTGAACAATAGTGTAATGGAAAAGGAAGTTGATGTCGACATTGATGACTTAGGAGGTTTTGAGGACAGAATTGGAATTCCATTTCAAAAGAGTTAATTAAACATCACAATAATCTCCAGGCCAGTACCAAGCACGTATTATAAGCCTGTATCTAACAATGAACTTCTGATCTGAAAATTGCAGGTTTACAACTAGGAACGTTCACTTTCAACCGTGCACAGTTGTTACTCCTTATATAATCGTACACAGTCAATTTGTTTTTATAGTTCTTCAATTTGGTTTTGATACATCGTGGCCTATTTTAATGCAGGCATGACATGGTTAACACTCCACATAGTTCCATGCCATATTTCACCACCTTACTGAAAGACACATTTGCACATGATGGTAACTTGAATATAACTGTTCATACAAAACATGGACACTTGTCATTCATTCAATATTAACCTATCTATTTGTCACATGTGCCAATCTAGCCAATCATGGATTTCTTCTCCGCTTAGAACAACAAAGATTAGTTCTTTGCTAAGCCTCTCCCCTCTCCACTTTATTCTTTGAATCTCACCGATTTATATTGTTCCATCTTACCGGCTAGCACTCTCTCTGCTAGCCCTGATCTGTACCGAAATTGTTTGTTACATCTCTCCTACTCACTCGGCTTCCTAACACTCATCTTTCCTCCAAAACTGGCCAAAATTATCTGCTGGTGTGCATAATCAGAAAGGAAAAAATCAAAATAATAATTAAGTGATATGTTTACAAGAGGTTGGTATCAATGATATGGTGGTAGGCTACTTCCCATCTATGGAGGTCAGTGAAACCAGGAAAGACAACTCAATGAAAAAAGTTATTAACAAGTTTCAAGGCTCAAAAAGTCCAGAAAAATGATTTAAATACACTGCATTATTTGGAGGGATTCCTTCAGGAATTTAAATAAGACAAGAAAATATTGGAACAATTATTATTAATCAACTCTTGCCCTCTCACCCGTGCAATCATCACCCTTCCCTCTAGTTTCACCTTTGGTTCATTCATGGGATAGGCCTGGATGTGTATACATCTTTCCGCATGCTATATGTCTTGCCTCTTACATGATTATAGTTACTAATCAAGGTATTGTAATGTGTGTTCATTTGGCGCTCCTGCCTTCTTCTGTGATATTGTTAGATGATTATATCCTCACAGATTTTCTGTTGTAAAACATACATAAACAAGATTAGCATCAGTGCAGTCAATCTGCTGACTGATTACACACTCACCAGAGCCTTGTTGAACCGTGCAACGGCCTCATCGAGCTGCTTGCGGCACGCAGCCTGCAGTCTGTCCAGGTCTGCCGCGCGGCGGTCCTGTGCGCAGAGCACCTCTGCATAGCGGCGTTCCGCCTCTCGACGTGCCTCTTCGGCAGCTCGACGCTCCTCTGTCTGTTGGTCCAGCCACGCACGCAGCTGATTACGCTGTGCTTGTTTCCGCTCTGCTCCTCCCAGATCCTCACCGGCGAACCTGCAGATAAAACAAGAATTATTGCTGGTGAGAAATGTCTCCACTTGATTGGCAGCACATCCCATTCAGACCAATCCACAATCCTGGTTCAGAAAACTAATCTTTATTTGTAACATTAACTGAGGCAATATTGTCTATGACCATGTGGTGAAATATCTTTTGTTATTTTAGCCAACTGGACATGATTACAATTGCACAGAAAATGATTGCTTTGTATTCTTATTAAACAATGTAGATTTGTTTATTAAAATATAAATATATATTGTAATGGCCCAAGGGTTTTTTGTGAATTATTGGGAATTATAGCAACTGTTACAGAGTGCTACAGAAGCTAGGTCAGTTGCAACAACAAAGATAAACAGTTGCAGCACAAGGAATATATACACTTGCGGGGCAAACAATCTGCTTTGTAGGTTAAGCACTCAGCAATTTCATGCAAATGACAGCATACATGCCAGAATGATGCCATTAAGACATGCCACGATTTGGCAGCTGTCATCTCCTTCTAGAAAAATGTAGACGAGAGAGGCAAACAAACCCCAGGATGACGTATGAAAGGGGATTGATCTGGGCCGCAGCAGCAATGGTGACTTCGGCGGCCGACAGCGAGTGGCGACCCTGGCAGCAGCCATGGCGTCACAATAAATACAGGTGGGAATGATCCTGCTTAAGTGCCATTAGCTATTTGTGGAAGGTACAGCCTAATGAATAGTAAGGGAAGAATTATTAGTCGCAAGGATAACTGACCTGGCTAGAAGAGTTAAAGAAAGCTAAGGGGATGTTATGTTGTTATTTGGTATCATTTGTAAATAAATTTAATAATTATATATACCCTACTGTAATGGAGTGTTAATGACATAGAGTTGTACCCACACATTAATATTCTTCTTGGGAAGTGGCAGTGCGAAAAAAATGATTCACCCATCCACTACGATATGGCCTTGCTGCTGGATGATGGCAGTGTTTTAATGTACCACGTACTGTACCTCTTTGTTGGCTTAATCTCAACTGGTAATCCTACCATTTAAAGAAGGACCGGAAGTGTTATGTGTTACCCAAATCATATTAAAATAGCCTTGTGGGTTGCATTTAATTTGGTAGAGATAGAAAATTTGATCATTCCTATAAAACAAATCAATACATCATTAACAGTAGAAGAATTTTTTTTTTTAAATAGTACGCTTTCAATTTATTTCTTCCATCGTCCACCTGATGGGGGAAAAATGCTAAAGGAAATTTCTTTTAATATTCACAAATGAATTAAAAGAGATGATTGTAATTTGACATAAAACTATGCATTTATGAGGGCTATCCAGAAAGTAACAGACATTTTGATCTGGTGCGGCAGTGGGCAGAGCTAGCGCCACCATCTTGACGTCAGAGTGTCCCTACACTAAGTACGCAACCAGCCGTGGTAGTTTGTGCATCGTGCCTGTCGTACTTTGTATACAGTGGAATTTTAAAATGAGCGCGGCAATTGAAAATCCCGCCAGTTGTGAAGTGCGAGCTGTGATAAGGTTTTTGTTGGCAAAAAATCACAAACCAATTGAAATTTATTTCATGAGTATGGCCAAGGAATAATGAGTGAAAGCCGAATGAGGCAGTAGTGTATTGATTTTAAAAATGGCCGAATCAATGTTCACGATGAGGATCGCAGTGGTAGGCCTAGTCTTGTGAGTGACGAATTGGTGGCGAAAATCAACAAAAACAATCCTTGAAAATCGCCGTTTCATGACTACGGAACTCTCAGAACATTTCCCCCAAATTTCACGGAGTTTAGTTCATGAAATTGTGGTTGGTAAACTTGGTTACCTCAAATTTTGTGCCAGGTGGGTTCAGAAAATCCTAACGGAAGACCACAAAAAACAGAGACTTGCTGCAGCACTGACATTTCTGGAAGACTACGGCAAAAGTGGAAATCAAGTTATCAAACATATCATCACTGGTGACAAGACTTGTGTAAAGCACGTCACCTGTGAAACAAAATGGCAGTCGATGGAATGGGGACACACACGTTCACCCAAGAAACCGAGGAAGTGTCTGCAAATGCTGTCAGGAGGAAAAATCATGGCTACTGTGTTTTGGGATGCTCATGGAGTGATTCTCGTTGATTTTCTTGAACGTGGCTATACAATCAACTCAGAGAGGTATTGCAAAACACTCAGACAATTAAGACCCGCGATACAAAACAAGCGTAGGGGAAAACTCAGTGAGAAAGTTTTGTATCTCCACGACAATGCTCGTCCACACACAGCCATCTGTACCCAAGAGATGTTGGATGGTTTTGGATGGGAAGATTTCAATCATCTGCCGTACAGCCCGGATGTGGCGCCAAGCAACTATCACCTGTTCCCAGTGATGAAGACGTGGCTCACTAAGCAAATGTTCCAGCTGAATGTTGTTTGTCAGGACACAGGGGCAGATCCAGGGGGGGGCTAGGAGGGTCAAGACCGCCCCCCCCCCAAAGTATCTAGGTCCATTAGGTCTATCTCCAACATTGTAATTTTGGAGATTTTTTTTTTTTTTTAGCTCTACGGATTTGAGGCCCGAGGAGACTATAAATATTACCTTTTGGCCGACTCAAACCCCCCTCCCCCAAAGCCAAAATCCACTAGAGGCAAGATCCACCCCCCAAATCAAAGTCCGCTCAAGCCCCTCCCAAACCTAAATCCTGGATCCGCCCCTGTCAGGACACAATGCAGGTTAAAAGCCTCTGAAAATTTCAGCAGAGCAGGGATTCAAATCAGGGGTCTTTTGATCTGCAGCCAGACACGTTAATTGCTAACTCAGCTGCCAAAACTAAATAAATTCAAACCTGACTCAGAATCACTGACATTTGCAGCCATCCAGTTAAGGGGCCTATACACCTTTAGTTTAATTGCACATTTTTTTTTTTGCTGACATCAGTCTTGACTGGTTCGATGCAATCCTCCATCCCATTCTATCTTGTGATAACCTCTTCATACCCCTTACAATCCAATGCCATCAATTATCTGCTTCATATATTCTAATTTCTGTCATCCACTATAGTTTTAGCTTCAACTGTTCCCTACACTAACAAATTAACCAATCCTGCATGTCTCAAAATATGACCTACCAGCCTGTTTCTTCTTTCTGTAAGCTTCTCCCACAAACTTCTTTCCTCACCCATCATTTCCAAAAATTGTTCATTTGATACTTTCTGGTATTCCTAAAGTCCATGCTTCACTACCATAAAGTGCTGTGCTCCACACATAGAGTTTTAAAAAACTCTTTATTAGTACTTGATCAATATTTTAAACTATTTTTTTAATTATTTTATTTCTCTTTTTGCTAGTGCTTTTAACATCAGTACCTGGGTGACCAATCTTTGCTCGGCATCTTTCAATTTCTGTATGCAAGATTTCATCAAAATCCTTAGAGAAGTTTGTGAGAAATTAATTTTATCTATTTACAAGAGTTGCTCATATAATAGTATCAGATTGGACAGGTTATATACAGAGAGTATATAAACCTAACCTCAAGCTTTCGGCTGTTATACTCCAGCCTTCTTCAGAGATACTGTTTATATTTATGTTCACATATTTATGTTCACATATGTATGTTCACATATGTATGTTCACATGTGAACATAAATATAAACAGTATCTCTGAAGAAGGCTGGAGTATAACAGCCAAAGGCTTAGATAAATTATCCAATAAACAAAGCGGCATAACACGTAAAGCTATAATTCATGTACAAAGACAGTCGCGGAAATCTTAAGAATCATCTAACCTGAAGGTTGGTTGGATCCTTCAGAAGGAGGCATACTAAGACATTGTATCAGAGGTAGGATGGCCAGTTCCTTTCCTCTGGGACCAACAATTTGACGTAGATTCTGAACTACAGAAAGTCCCAGCGCAGTTCATATGATCAAATACAAATCTCAAATAATTTTGCCCCCACCGGGAATCGTACATGGGATCGTAGCCAGAATTTTTTGAGAGCTAGAGCAGAAACCACTTGTTTCCCCACTAATTACATTTGAGCTGCCAGACTGCTCCATTTTGTTATACATTCAATGTATTTCTTTCCTACTTACATAAAATGTTTTACAAATAAATGAGTAGTATTTAATGATATCTGGTTACTGTGCAAAGTACGGCTAGAAGAAAAAAAATGTTAAATCGGGTTGAAAATACAGCCAGCTGCTTCCTTGGCACTTTAAGGAAAAATGTACCCGAATGCCATAAATATGTAACAAAGCTGTAATTAGCGCCAAAACATACGATTATGCACATTACTGCCTGTGCATTAATAGATGTTTTTATAGTCAGAATTTGATGTGGCAGCTGTTTTCATTTACTCAGCTTCCACTAAGCATCATGGAGTGTAGCATCATGGAGTAGTCATTCTGGTCCAGGCTGCCATTCAACCTAAACACAACAAGATTAGGCACATTGGTGACTTAGCGGCAATAGACGTCTCAAGCCACCTGTGATTTAATTATAGTTAGAATTCGTTTCTGCAGCCACCTTATTCACTCAAAAACCATGATAAACCATGGAATATTAGTCTTCATGCAGGTCCAGGCTGCATTTAAACCTAACATCACCCTCCGCTAATATGGCTGCTACATATTGGCTAAAACTGCACATAACCTGACGATTTGCATTGTATTACTCTTGTCTTACCTGTTTTGTCAACTTCGCTTACACTTTTTCTTTAATACTAATGCCTAAGGAGTGCATTAATCATATTTTCATTCTGAAATAACAACTTTTTTCTACTGGCTGTACTTTGCACAGCACCATCATAACCACGTTTTACAATTCAGTAATATTGATGTTTGTGTTAAATACACATGCAGTCAAAAAGTAAATGATGATTACATTATAACTGCTAATATTATTTTTAAAGAAGTTTTCTAAAGTAAAGAATCACTTTTGACAAAGCCAATTTTTAAATGTCTACTTTTTAAACATTTTACACGGGTCAGCTAACAGTTTTTTACAACAACAAAAGATAAAGCCAGTAGACACAACCTGTCGTTAAAATTTTTTTATGTTTGAAAAAAAATAGCATTTAACAAATCCAGTATCTGTTTTTTAAATATCTAATTTTTAAACTTTTTACAATTAAACTGGTAGTATTTAATGGTAACAACTTTTTACAATTCAGTAATATTGATGTTTGATATACGGTCAATATTATTTTCAAAGAAGTTTTGTAAAGTAAAGTATCACTTCTGACAAAGCCAATTTTTAAAAATCTCCTTTTTAAATATTTTACAGTTAAACATGTAATGCTAGTATTCCTCCAAAGAAATTTATGCAAGAAATGTTCGTTTAAATATTTGAGTTCATTGAAATCAAAGAGAAAATATTTGTAGACTTCCTGGTACCTGAATTGTCTATGAGATGGTGTTAGAGCTGTTTTCTAGATACCAAGAGCAAAAATTGTTTGCATTTTGTAAAACTGGGTTTTTGCAGGGAAGACAACTATTTATATAAACTTAAAAAGCAGAATATTATCTAAATATGAAATTTCATCCAAATGATTTGAGCTGTTTCTGAGATCCAAATATATATATATTTATTTGCAGGAATTGCTTGTTTAAAGATATAAGATTCTTGCTTAAGCCATCAGCTGTAATTTTGCTTCCCAAGTAGCATAATTCACTTACTTCTCCTATTGCAAGTTATTTGCGCTAAATAACTAAGAAAAAATCTGTACAGTTATCTGAGCTGATGGAGTAAAGGCTTCATTCAGTTTCCCATTCTTCAGTTCTTTCAGTTGTGGCATTCAGTGCAGTCATGACAAGTGGGGATGGGTGACAGAAAAAGGAGGGCCGCAGTTGGATGCGTGGTTGAAAATTTTGCATTGTTTTATCTTAATAAAGAGTAGTAAGGAAACTAAAGAACAATAAATAGCAAAAGCTGTGTTTCACAACCTGTGAGTATGTTGCAAACAACCATATAAAAAATTTGAACCAACAAAATGACTCATATGATGAATAAGTTTCTATATTCTAAAATAAATTTGATCAAACTAATATATATTTTTTTTAAATTATGTTTCATTTCAGTGTTAGTTTTCAAGTATTCAGAAATAAGTGACTTGTCCGGAAACTTTCAACCACCACAGTACATAATATAAAATGAATATTAATATATAAACATAATAGTCTTAAAATTTTATTTCCAAGCATGGTGGGTGAGCAGTTAATGAAATCACACCAGACGAATGCCGGGATGATTTCTTCAAAAAGGCCATGGCTGAATTCCTTCCCATTCCTTGTCCCCAGTCCTATCCTGTCTCTAATGACCTCGACGTCTCTAATGACGTCGAGCTTGACAGTAAGGTGAGCAGTTTTGGCAAGACTGTGGGAATTGTACAATTACCAGAGAGAACTGCACAATTTATCATCACAAAAGATGACTCTCTCCTGCAAGTGAGTGGCCTGCATCAAAACCTGCCTGAACTGCACAGTTATCTCCATATATCACTCAGACATGACGGCACACATGATAAACTGTTCATTTAATTGAAGGTTTGTAGACCCTTTCATCCATGTTTTTAATAAAAAAAAGTGTCATTTATGTTTTTTTCTACAATAAAATTATTACGAAATGATCTATTATCACTTTCAGAAACAACTACTTTAGCTCCCAAATTTTATCTCAGTATTAGAAATTCTAGTTTTGTTCAGTTTGTTGTGTTTATAACCAAAAAATTATGTTCCTATTTTAATTTCATATTTTTTTTCAATATGATACTGTCAACTGTGATTAAAAAAAAGTTCTTAATTCTGTTATTAAATAAAAGCCTATTTAAAAAAAAAAAATTAGCATATAACTTTACATACATGTAGTAGTGGAATTACATCATCATATTTAATTTAAAAGATTTTTTTTAAGCTTGCAGCAACTGTTACATCAAATTGCAGTTAAATTGAATGATAAACTTTTATGGTGTATGTTCAAGTATATATACTTGCTAGCATTGGAGGTGTTACTAACTTTTGAGCTGCTGAAATGCCGCATCGGTCATCGTCGTCATCTGCCCTGGCTGGAAGGGACTTCTTGAGTAGATCTGGGTCATTTAGGTCAAACTCACGCCGTGCCTCAGGTCGCTGGTATACAGATCGGAAACGACTGATGTCTGCTTCGATTTGACGGCGTTCCTTCAACCAGAGGAATCAGCAGTGTGATCAAAACTAACCTGTTACCAAATTAATTACCACTTGAAAGATAACGCCAATGCCACTCTTTAATTTATTTATTGTTGTGTCATATGCGTTTCACCTCTCATCGACGCATCAACAGTGACGAATCTGTGTTACAGTTTTTATATACAGTTTTATATACATTTTTATCCTATTATTACATAATTATGAGCATTACTTACTATTTACATAATATGGTATGCAGCTGCTCATAATTACGTAATAATCGGATAAATATGTTTAAAAAACTGTAACACAGATTCGTCACTGATGAAGCCTCGATAAGAGGTGAAATGCGTATGATGCAAATTAAACAGTTGCATTGGCGTTATCTTGCAAGTGTTAATTAATTAAGCAACTGTGCAATCATGGCCTGCTACAACATTGCATTGTTACCAAATTGTTTTAAAAATTATGCAAAGTAGAACAGATTTTGGCAAAATTTAGCTTAGTTGTGGAAAAAGTACCTGTAACCAAGATAGCATATTAGAACTATGTCTATAAGAAATTTAACAACAATTTTGAAAATTATTGAATTAAAATTTCATCACAAAGCAGGTAATTGTAACTAAAGCTAACAATTGGTTTGTGTAAAAGTTCAGTTTTCATTTCATAAATAGCAGATGTCAATTTGTAAATATTAGTCACAAACTCTGCTGGCAAGGAGAGCTATTGCAGTAATTAACTCAATTAGGATAATACCAACTCTGAAGAGGGTGTGTTCACTGCAAACATACATTCGTCTAAAAGAACCACAAAAGTTTTTATGGTTATCAATTTACCATTGATGTATTATAACAGTAAGAATTATCCTCTAAATACTAACTGAAAATTTTTATTATTATTATTACTTGCAATGGAACTTATAGAATATACATATTTTTCTTACATAACTTTTTTCACAACAAATTATTAGTAACTGCGACAGAACATATGCTGCAGTGACAATTCCATGACTTTCCATTAACAAATTTTCACTTTAGATACTTTCAGCATTTAAGTTAAATTGTTTAAAACATTCAATGCTTTTTTTCCAATCCTGACTTCCTTGCCCACAGAAGTAACTTTCTCAAGCCATTTTCCTCAAAATCAAATGTATTTTATGCTGATTGTAATCTCTTTATTGTCACATACTGTTCCTGATTTTTCTCCTCATATCATATAAGGCTTCATCCCCAATTTATGCTTTGTATACACTCACCAGTATCTTCCCTATCTCCTGTCTTCCAATGACTCCCAACTTTGCTCCCTTGTCATAATAGTTATTGATTGTGTTATACATTTTTTTGACATTAAATACAATAACTCTCTTTTGAGCTCCATCAAATGATGTATTTGACACTCAGACTATAGTTCCCATACTCACTCAACGAATTGATCAAGAGGTTTTGTAACTCAGTACCCTTATGAATTCTCTCATCACACATTCAGACAGATGGAGGACTTTGAAATCTCCCCCACCCCCCTAAAATCACCTCCCCAAAATGTGCTGCAAAATTGAGTTGATCATCAAATAATATGCCAAAACAAGGTGCTTATGAGAAGGAAAATGCTTTTAAGGAATGGAAGCAAGGAAACATAGGCAAAGTAGATCCATCAATTGCCAGAGATGAAATCAAGAGGGCAGCAATAGACGAGCTCATGCACTCACAAAAGAAATCAACTTCACAGTATCTCAGCAGAAACCTTATTCTATGTTCATCCGTAGAGAAAAGACACATGGAGAAGGAGTCAGATGCCTATATTCTGTGTCTCATCAAATGACTAATGTGGCATGTCTTTTGGTAAGTGATAGGTTTACTTTCCCTTCCCATACTTTTTTATGCTAAATTATTTGCATTTTATGCCTTGAATAAACAGTTCCTTTTGCACTGTATGATCATTCAAAAATTTTATTTGTTTGATTGTGTACCTAATAAGCTAATTTTTTAGCATTTATCTTTATTCAATACTTGCCTACACAACTACATACATTCATGTCACATCCTCTCTAGGTTAAACCATGACATACCCATGAACAGGACTTGTCCATAAACAGGACAATGCCTCATTGCTCCTGGGTCCAATCACAATGAGCAAGACAGCATGTAATGTACCTATATGCTTGCCAGAAGCATTTCTACTAGCTATTCCCAGTAGTTACAGACTTTATAGTTCAATTTTAAAGTTGTTTTAGTGGAACATAATAATTTCAGTTAAAGTAGTTTTTCAACCCTAGCAGATTTTGTTGCATTCATTTCCACTACAAACATTCATCATAAGAATCATTTTAAAGTGCATTCATTACACCTGGAAAAATTCAGTTTAAGAGATATTTGATTTGTTTACGTTTTAAGCCATTTTCTCAGTGAGGATCAAAACCTAAAATTTGAAATAACTTGGAATCGTGTAAAGTTATTAACTTTCTTGGCCTGACGGCAGTGAAGTTCTTGTGGGTGTATTGCCAGATTGCATTGTAAAAACAAAATTTCACACGTGAGGATGACGGCAGTGGCAGCCATCGAAGTATGTTATTTTTACAACACAATTTGGCGATACAGCCGTGAAGACTTCATTATAACATTTTTTTCTTTTAGTAGAAATAATAGCAAGGAGTTGAAAGGACACATGCTCTTCACACAAAAATAATGTATTTTGGTGACTGACCAAATCATACCAAGAGAGATTAATCAAAATCAGTTGTAGGGTGATCTGGACAGGATATCTAGTGGTGTTGGTAAACATGGGATGAAGATAAATGCAAAGAAGAGTCAGCTTATTAGATACACAAATAAAAAACAATATGTTAATTATGAATATAAGGTGGGGAAAGAATTGCTTGGTGAAGACATGAAATGTAAATATCTTGGCATTACATTTGATAATAAGCTTAACTGGGCAGGACACATTGGAAAGGTGGTAGGAAAAGGTTTCAAAATCCTGCACTTGTTGGAGAGAGTGATGAGGGGATGCACGAGAGAAGTAAAGGATTGGGTTACAAAAATTTGGTTATACCATTGCTCGAATAGTGTAGTATGGGACCCTCATTTTACGTATCAAATACAGGAGTTGGAGAGGGTGCAAAAAAGGGCTGCTAGATTTGTTTCTGGAAATTATCGCAGAATGCAATCAGTGATGGATATGATAAAGGAGCTGAAATGGGAGTCATTGCAAGACAGGAGGAGGATGAGGAGGGTCATGGGAGTGTACAGGGCATATAGTGGCGATGAGGCATGGAAAGATATTGCAACAATAGGTATTAAAAGTAGTGCATGGAAGGGAAAAGATGACCATGACCACAAGCTGGCACTCGATTTCAGGCACAAAGGTGTAGGAAGATTCTCTTTTTTAGGTAAGGGTGTCAGGGATTGGATTGAGTTACCAAGAGAAATGATGAATAATTTACTGAAAACTTTGAAGGCAGGAGGGCGAGACACGTAAAAACACAAAAACAAAAGAATTACACAATATTTCGACTTTTTAGTCTTCCTCATGTAGGAGGCGAGACAAATGGCAGGGGGAAAGATGTGGTCACATCCGAGCCTGCCACATGAATGAAGCACAGGCGGAAAACGCGTGGTAGTGGAAGAATTGCCGGGAGGGGTGGGGGGGGGGGGGGTAGGGAATAGGCTTGACCAGCGATAAAAGTGAAACAAATGAATATAATGTCTGTGTAGCTTAGTTCAAAAAGTTATAATTGAAGATAAAGGGAGATAGAATAATTTAAAATATATATATATATATATATAAAAAAATAAAAAAATAAAAATAAATAAATAAAGAGGAATATATATATATATAAATAACCGACTGTAAAATGAAATGAGAGATAGCAAGTGACAGGTTTAACGTAGGTTTAGGCCAGGGGTGTGTCTGGTGTCAAGGATATGTTGATAGGCTAGTTCCCATCTGCGGAGTTCTGAAGGGGTGGTGGTATTTGGAAAAACTCTAATAGCTCTGACTGTGAAACAGGTGTTGAGGTTGTTTGAATTATGGAAGTTCGCATGAATTGCCACGGGATGGTCTGGGTTGGAAGTATAAACTGTTTGCCTGTGGCCATTCATTCTGTAGGAAAGTTGTTGAGTGGTGAGACCAATGTAAGAGGCAGTGCAGTGGATGCAGGTGAGTTGGTAAATAAGGTGAGTGGTAGCACATGTGGCATGTCCAATTATAGGGAAAGATTCGCCTGTGACAGGATTAGAGTAAGTAGTGGTGGCAGGGTGCATGCTGCAAGTTTTACAGCGGGGTCTGTTACACGGGAAAGATCCCTGTGGAGGTCTAGGGGAGTCGGCAGGTAAATACTTGTGGACCAAGATGTTGTACAGATTGGGCGGTCTGCTGAAGCAAGTGCGGGGAGCAGTGGGTAGGATTTTGGGAAGGAGGAGACGTATTTCAGGGAAGGAACGTAAGAAATCATGCCCATGGCGGAGTATCTGGTTGACAGATTCCAGGCCAGGAAAGAACTGGGTGACAAGTGTTGGACCACGGTCAGCTTTAGGAGGTGCAGAACGAGGGTTGTGGGTGATGGCACGGGAAATTTGTTTTTCCACCAGATCATGGGGGTATTGGCGGGAAACAAGGGCTTGGGATAGTTTTTTTGGAGTAACTGGAGATTGATTCATGATCAGAACAGATGCGTCTGCCACGGATTGCAAGGCTGTATGGGAGGGAACGTTTAATGTGGAAGGGGTGACAACTGTCAAAGTGTAGGTATTGTTGTAAATTGGTCGGTTTAATGTGTACTGAGGTATGGAGGGTCCCCTGTCATAGGGTGATATCTACGTCAAGGAAGGTGATACAGGTGTGGGAATATGACCATGTGAAATTGATGGAGTGATTATCATTTAGTGAGTTGAGGAAGTCTAGGAGGTGGTCCTCCCCGTGGGTCCAGATCATAAATATATCATCTATGTATCTGAACCACACGAGGGGACTGAGGGGGGAATTATTCAGAAAAATATTTTCCAGACGGCCCAGGAAAAGGTTAGCATAGGACGGGGCCATGCGGGTACCCATGGCAGTGCCGCGTATCTGGTGGTAAATCTGGGAGTTGAAGGAGAAATAGTTTTTGGAGAGGATAAAGTTGGCAAGGGATATGAGAAAGGATGTTCTGGGAAGACTGTTTGGAGGGCGCATATCCAAGAAGTGCTGAAGGGAGCTGAGGCCTTCAAGGTGGGGAATATTGGTGTACAAGGAGGTTACGTCAATTGAAACAAGGAGGGAGTCTGGTGGTAGAGGACTGGGGACTTTTGACAGACGTTCCAAAAAATGTGGTGTGTCTTTGATGTAAGATGGAAGGTTCTGCACAAAAGGTTGGAGGTGTTGATCCACCAAGGCTGAAATTCGTTCAGTGGGGGAACCATAGGCCGCAACTATAGGTCGTCCCGGATTGCCAGCCTTGTGTATCTTGGGGAGAAGGTACAAAGTAGGTGTGCGGGGATTTTGAGGGGTGAGAAGGGATAAGGATTGTGAAGAAAGACCTTGTAAGGGGCCTAGGAGGTCCAGGAAGGAGCGAATTTCGAGGCAGATGGAAGAGGTGGGATCTGTGGCATGTGGACGATAGGTGTTGGTATCAGAGAGCTGTTTAAGGGCCTCCGCATCGTAGTCACTGCGGTCCATGACCACGGTGGTGGAGCCCTTGTCTGCTGGGAGGATAATGATATTTTTGTTATTGGACAGTTCTCTCATGGCCCGGATTTCAGTAGGGTTGAGGTTATTGGAGTTGGGAATAGAATTGAGGAAAGATTTTGAGGATAAGGTCGATGTGAGGAAGTCTTGGAACAGGAGGAGGGGATGATTTTGGGGAAGTGGAGGAGGGTCAAGTTGGGATGGTGGTTTGAACTGCTCTAAGCTGGACTCAATCTCACCTCGGCGGCTGTCACTCTCCGTTGTGGTAGCAAAGTGATACCGCCAGCGGAGTGTGCGGCAGAAAGCAAGCGAGTCCCGGACCAGAGCCGCATGGTCGAACTTAGGAATAGGCGAGAAGGAAAGTCCCTTGGAGAGGATAGAGAGTTGTGGTTCAGACAAGGACGTGGACGAGAGGTTGACCACTGACCGTTGTGGCGTGTTTACAGGTCGGGCAGTGGCACGAGGGATGGGTGGTAATGGAGGTGGGTGTGGCATATTAAAAATGTGGGCAAGACATGGGACTTTGGCAACCAGGGGAGGAGGTGGTGTGTGCTGCCTATGTGAAGGATGTTGGTAAGGAAGAGACAGGCCTAAAACAAGGTAGCTTTTCAATAGATTTGATAGCTTTAGCAGATGTTTTTGTGCACATTTCTGTTGCAACTGTCTGCACTCTGTGAGAATTTGTTTAAGATGTTGAGTTGGGGAGGGATGCATTAGACAAAGAATCTTGTGGAAAGACGAAAGTTGAATCGAATGTTGCTGGGCTTTTAGTAGATATTGCTCCATTACCACCCATCCCTCGTGCCACTGCCCGACCTGTAGACACGCCACAACGGTCAGTGGTCAACCTCTCGTCCACGTCCTTGTCTGAACC
Source organism: Vandiemenella viatica (assembly GCA_031002005.1). Taxonomy (NCBI): domain Eukaryota; kingdom Metazoa; phylum Arthropoda; class Insecta; order Orthoptera; family Morabidae; genus Vandiemenella; species Vandiemenella viatica. The sequence continues at coordinate 177,473,431 of JARYHS010008075.1, read as the reverse complement.
ACAACTCTCTATCCTCTCCAAGGGACTTTCCTTCTCGCCTATTCCTAAGTTCGACCATGCGGCTCTGGTCCGGGACTCGCTTGCTTTCTGCCGCACACTCCGCTGGCGGTATCACTTTGCTACCACAACGGAGAGTGACAGCCGCCGAGGTGAGATTGAGTCCAGCTTAGAGCAGTTCAAACCACCATCCCAACTTGACCCTCCTCCACTTCCCCAAAATCATCCCCTCCTCCTGTTCCAAGACTTCCTCACATCAACCTTATCCTCAAAATCTTTCCTCAATTCTATTCCCAACTCCAATAACCTCAACCCTACTGAAATCCGGGCCATGAGAGAACTGTCCAATAACAAAAATATCATTATCCTCCCAGCAGACAAGGGCTCCACCACCGTGGTCATGGACCGCAGTGACTACGATGCGGAGGCCCTTAAACAGCTCTCTGATACCAACACCTATCGTCCACATGCCACAGATCCCACCTCTTCCATCTGCCTCGAAATTCGCTCCTTCCTGGACCTCCTAGGCCCCTTACAAGGTCTTTCTTCACAATCCTTATCCCTTCTCACCCCTCAAAATCCCCGCACACCTACTTTGTACCTTCTCCCCAAGATACACAAGGCTGGCAATCCGGGACGACCTATAGTTGCGGCCTATGGTTCCCCCACTGAACGAATTTCAGCCTTGGTGGATCAACACCTCCAACCTTTTGTGCAGAACCTTCCATCTTACATCAAAGACACACCACATTTTTTGGAACGTCTGTCAAAAGTCCCCAGTCCTCTACCACCAGACTCCCTCCTTGTTTCAATTGACGTAACCTCCTTGTACACCAATATTCCCCACCTTGAAGGCCTCAGCTCCCTTCAGCACTTCTTGGATATGCGCCCTCCAAACAGTCTTCCCAGAACATCCTTTCTCATATCCCTTGCCAACTTTATCCTCTCCAAAAACTATTTCTCCTTCAACTCCCAGATTTACCACCAGATACGCGGCACTGCCATGGGTACCCGCATGGCCCCGTCCTATGCTAACCTTTTCCTGGGCCGTCTGGAAAATATTTTTCTGAATAATTCCCCCCTCAGTCCCCTCGTGTGGTTCAGATACATAGATGATATATTTATGATCTGGACCCACGGGGAGGACCACCTCCTAGACTTCCTCAACTCACTAAATGATAATCACTCCATCAATTTCACATGGTCATATTCCCACACCTGTATCACCTTCCTTGACGTAGATATCACCCTATGACAGGGGACCCTCCATACCTCAGTACACATTAAACCGACCAATTTACAACAATACCTACACTTTGACAGTTGTCACCCCTTCCACATTAAACGTTCCCTCCCATACAGCCTTGCAATCCGTGGCAGACGCATCTGTTCTGATCATGAATCAATCTCCAGTTACTCCAAAAAACTATCCCAAGCCCTTGTTTCCCGCCAATACCCCCATGATCTGGTGGAAAAACAAATTTCCCGTGCCATCACCCACAACCCTCGTTCTGCACCTCCTAAAGCTGACCGTGGTCCAACACTTGTCACCCAGTTCTTTCCTGGCCTGGAATCTGTCAACCAGATACTCCGCCATGGGCATGATTTCTTACGTTCCTTCCCTGAAATACGTCTCCTCCTTCCCAAAATCCTACCCACTGCTCCCCGCACTTGCTTCAGCAGACCGCCCAATCTGTACAACATCTTGGTCCACAAGTATTTACCTGCCGACTCCCCTAGACCTCCACAGGGATCTTTCCCGTGTAACAGACCCCGCTGTAAAACTTGCAGCATGCACCCTGCCACCACTACTTACTCTAATCCTGTCACAGGCGAATCTTTCCCTATAATTGGACATGCCACATGTGCTACCACTCACCTTATTTACCAACTCACCTGCATCCACTGCACTGCCTCTTACATTGGTCTCACCACTCAACAACTTTCCTACAGAATGAATGGCCACAGGCAAACAGTTTATACTTCCAACCCAGACCATCCCGTGGCAATTCATGCGAACTTCCATAATTCAAACAACCTCAACACCTGTTTCACAGTCAGAGCTATTAGAGTTTTTCCAAATACCACCACCCCTTCAGAACTCCACAGATGGGAACTAGCCTATCAACATATCCTTGACACCAGACACACCCCTGGCCTAAACCTACGTTAAACCTGTCACTTGCTATCTCTCATTTCATTTTACAGTCGGTTATTTATATATATACATATATATATATATTTTATATATATATATATATTCCTCTTTATTTATTTATTTTATTATTTTTTATTTTTTGTTATATATATATATATTTTAAATTATTCTATCTCCCTTTATCTTCAATTATAACTTTTTGAACTAAGCTACACAGACATTATATTCATTTGTTTCACTTTTATCGCTGGTCAAGCCTATTCCCTACCCCCCCCCCCCCACCCCTCCCGGCAATTCTTCCACTACCACGCGTTTTCCGCCTGTGCTTCATTCATGTGGCAGGCTCGGATGTGACCACATCTTTCCCCCTGCCATATGTCTCGCCTCCTACATGAGGAAGACTAAAAAGTCGAAATATTGTGTAATTCTTTTGTTTTTGTGTTTTTACGTGTCTCGCCCTCCTGCCTTCATCTGTGGTAAGTGACGGGTAACTGTTTATTTTCCCTATCCTATCTTATTTTCAGTGCCTCGCGGCAGTTTCTTTGTTTCCTTTATCCAATTACTGAAAACTTTGAAAGAATTTAAAGATAAAATTTGTAGAGGGCAAATGTAGGTGGATGCAGGATAGGGGGAAGATGGGTGTGTAGGGAAATTGCCACTGGAGCCTGTGCTCCATTGCAATTAAATAAAATTAAATAAATTAAAAGATAATAGAATATGAGTTCATGATGACATAGAAATCGTAAGCTACTTGCCATCTATAAACTCTGTCGGCTCTCACTGGAAAATGGTTGTTGAAGTTCTTAGAGTAGTGGGAAATTGTATGGTAAGCTGCTGGATGGTCTAGGTAGCTTGTGGAAACTGTTTGCTTGTGTCTGTTCATTCTGATGGGAAGTTGGTTAGTGTTGTGGTATATGTAAGTACTATAGCAGTGTAGGCCATGGGCATAGCCGTGGGTTGGGACATTTGTGCCACCCTGGCTCCCTCCCTCAAGTAGTCAAGAGAAAAATATATATATATATATATATATATATATAAAAATCCCACTTTTAATATTGAAAAATAAATTTTGTCAAAATTTAGCCAGAACCCTTGCAGACTTAACTTAAATAAGTTAAATAAATGTTTAATTGTTTTTCAAGTAAAATCATTTTTAACATGTACTTTTTTTAAGTTTCCTTGTCTTTTTCCCATGCTGGAGATAATCCTGGCTATGCCCTTGGTGTGGGCACATTAGTTGGCATATGAGGTGTGTTGCAGTACCATGTCCAGTAAAGGAATGGTTTGGTCATATTGGATCAGAACATAATGGCCATATACCTGTTGCACATTTAGGTGTGGAGGTATGTTGCATGGAAAGTATCAATGTGGTGGTTTGGGGTAATTTGAAGTTCAGTATTTGTGGACCAAGATGTTCTTAAAATTTGATGGTTTGCTAAGCTATGTGCAGTGAGCAGTGAGTAGGATTTTACTGAGAAAAGTTTTTGGAGAGGCTGAACAGAACCAAGGTTGTGCTGGTGAGGAAGTGCATTGGTCATATTTCTGGGAAGTATTCCAGGAAACTGAAACCTTTACAGTGGTAGTGAGTGGATTGTATACAAGGAATTTACATTGACGGCTGAGGTTATACTACTTCTAAAGCAAGTGGTGGGAGGAGAAAGGGGGATCTTTTCAATTCAGATCAAGATTGAAAGGAATCAAAGTCCTGTTATTGGACATGTATTGATTTGAAACCTGCAAAGATATTTTTTAAAAAAAATTGGATTCTATTTATGAAGAAAATCAGGTGGATGATAATAGCATATTGAGCTTGGGGATAGAGTGATGGTTAAAACAGACACATCTGCAATGGATAATGAAGAGAGAGCTTAGCATGAAAAGAGTGGTAGCTACTAGAGTTGTACTATTAAAGGTTAGTGGCTTGACCTGCACAGAAAAACTGATACGGTCATTTGAGAAAAATATATCATGTAAGACTTAGATGTGCACTGGGGTGGGTACACAAACTGCATCTTAACTTTGATCGTGCAAACCTAATGAATTGCAGTACTAAGTTCTTCACACAGTCGCCACCATAGTTTTGACCAGAAACTAAGGAAAAGGTTCAAGTTCAATGATAAAAGTTCACTTCTGATATGATGAGTATATTCTTCAAAACATTACAAAGTTAAAGTACTGCATAGGCATTCAGACAACTTTTCCAAATTTAATTTTACAGATTCGACTGACCACTCGAGCACGACCGAAACCCCACGTTACTATTACTTCTCAATTACATGAATCTTCAGAATAAAACTTCCCTAAGCTGACAAAATTTCTACTTGATGTTGAACAATCTAAAAGTTTGCCGCGCCACGAGCCAAGAGCTAGCCACCCGACATAACGCGCCTACATTGACCAACTGCTGCTTCTAGAAGGGTCTTCACGAATGGGGCGAGCTTAGGCTAAGGGGGAGGTATATATAGAATCGGACCGTGAGAACTTCCTTGTCTTGACTTTCCCAGGGGTTTGATACGATAGCTGATCAGTTTCTGACAACTGTTGCGAAATCCAATTTGATCATGACAGTAAAATTAATCCTAGCTCTCTGAAATTTTGATAGTAGCAAGATATTATTACAAACGTCGAATTAAGTTATTATAAAAAATGTTGTTACTTTAATAGTTTAGCCAGAAAAGAGTCGTAAAGATGTGATTGCCATAACTACCGAAATATTGCTTCTATCGAGCTGAAACAAATTTAATTCTATTCTCCTATTGCTCATCTATTACCTGATTTCAAATAAAGAATTTTACCTATTTTTTAAAATGGTCTAAAACTCGAAAATAAAATTTAATGTCTTGAAATATTTCGAATATTGACTTGAAAATACCTCTAAACAAATTTCCCTAATGAAAAACTATTACTGTAAAAATTTGGAATCTCTAAGTTAATTCCCTGATTTATTACGAAATTTTTGTAGATATCACCCTCGGCGAATGTCGAGCGATTGCATCATTGCTTACTCGCGCCAAAACCCATTTTATTTTATTACTATAAAATGCTTTAATATTTTGAAATGAATCTTTTACAGAAGTCTTTAATTTTAAATAAACTTTACTCTGAATATAATTTCTTTTCATGAATCCCCGAAAAAGACTGAAATATCGAACTTTTACCTAAATCACATGTCTGGCTATATCAAATTATATTCAAAAACGATCTTTAGGTTACATGAATCTTTCTAAAACTTTAATATGTTATCTAAACCGAAATTACGATACTTTATCTCTATCACTTGACTTCTTAACTGTTTAGAGTGGAAAAATTACGTGATAAAATTCAAAACCGGCAAATCACTTTCAAACATATTCAGACTCTAAGTAAGATCTTTTAATAACAAAACTAATTATCTACTGGCTATATATCTACCTAAACATCTTTTAAACTAACGAAATATCTTGGTTTATTGAAACTAAATGAAAGTCAAACACTACCTATACAAATCTGAGGTTAAGTTTCTGATCAGCTGTTTAAATGAATTTAACTATTGAATTTACTGCTTATAGTTGAACAAATACTTATTTAGGACATATTACTGGGAAATATTATCAAAAATTAACTATAAAAATGTCTTTAAAAGGGTGTTCCCATATACTTCAACTGAACCTGCTATCTCAGCAACTAATTTCGTTATGCGAAATTCTAAGATGTGTTACATGCCCCCCGAAGATTGAAGTTATTTCAAAGAAACCTGACTGAAATCTTGAAATCTTAGGTGGTGCAAGACTAAAATCCCCTTATTCTACCTACTTCGTGGGTTGGTCGGCCCAGTCATACTTCCTTTCATTCATTCTCACTCATACTTGTATCAAATGATCATATTAATTACCAAAATGTTATCAAAATTCAAAATTACACAAAAATCATAAATATTAAATCATCAAATCTTCAAAAATCTTAAATTCTACAACATTTGTTTACATTTGTGTACATAAAAATTAAATATTTGTTTTCATAAATGTTCAGTTTTTAACTGTTCTTTGTTTCCTTATTCTATTTTACAAAAATACTCAAAAAATTCACTTGTTCACTGCACAATAAATGTGTCCATTTTAACTGTTTTGTTCTGTTTCATTAACAACTCCCTAAATGGGCTAAAAGCCATGTCCTGTCATGGGAGTAGACCATATGTGTGGGGCAAAAACGAATACAAAACAACGCCCCCAAGCTGTGTCTGCCGAGTGCACAAGTCCCTGGCGTCTGACGCAGCAGATGCACCAAAGGACCTCGGTCAGTCAGCTGGTCTGAAACATAAAAACCAAAAAAACAAGTGCATGAGTTACCTATCATGAAATATCTACATAATAACTTACAAGAAATAGTAAATAACATACAAATAATATAATACAAAGAGTATACATTATAGTATACAAAATGATTACAAAAGAGTGATTAGAATAAAGTTTCAAAAGTTGAGAAAATAATAATCATTGAAAAATCGACAAGAATATGAATGGATTATTTACTCATTACAAAATCAAGAGTTAAATACAATATGTTAAGAGAATAATATCTTTCAAAATAAAGTTGAGAACATCAAAATTTCTAAATACAGCATGAAGTGCTTGAAAACGTATTAACTGGTTTATTAGTCATACATAATATTGGAAACATAGTAGAATATAATAGCATGAAAAAATCTTATAGGGGGTAATCCTAACTTAAAATACTAGGCACAAAATAATGTGTGTACTAAAAGGTCATTTCTTAGAATGTCTCTGTCACTATTATCTGACATATGCATTTGAGAATGCAAAAGTAAATCACTGTTTACAGAAAGGGTATCTTAAACTAAATTACATAAATAAGTAACAATAAAAGTAGAGAATCAATGTTAAGGAAACTCTGTTTCCAATCAGCAGTACACTGCTGCTTACAAAATGTCTAACTGTTAAAAGTAACACAACACAGTTGTGTAGGTACCAGTACACTGGTACAGGTGTTTTATCAAAATAGGTAAATGTATAATAAAGTATTATAATGGGAAGGAAAGCCTGTAGCTAACCTATATACAAAGTATCAAAGGGAATATAAGTACCGCATGTAAAATTTACATGGAAAAGTGTCAAGGGTTCAACCTAAGTTGATTGTCATGGAATGTGTGTGTACTCACAAGGTTGTCAGCTGTTAGCTGAACAAAATGTTTTGAAAATCGTCTTATTGACATAAGCAAGTTGATTTGAAACAATTACAAGGAAAAAATGTTGAATATCAAATATAATTAAAATGCTTTAGTACTTAGTATCACTGTGACAGTATCTTGAATCCTTATCTTGTTACTAACATCCTTCAATTCTGTAAGTGTATAGGACAATAGTAATCGCCGTCACAAACCTCTCTAAGGTACATAAAATAACACTTAGGGCAGTACATCACTCCCAAAATAGTGTTCAAGTCTTTCTTCCTCAACAAGACTTTAACTCACTCAGTGTCGAAATGATATCTACAAGACTCCATTATCTGTAACAAGCTTGGTTATTTCCGCTTTTGTCTCCATAAAAATGTAATCAAACTCTGTTTCCTATATTGTATGTTGTTGGTGTTGTGTAACTAATAAAAATGAATGGCGCCTTAATATTTATATGTGTGGTCATCATCCCTAGATGCCAAATGAATTAAAATATAATGTGACATGCCGCAAACCTGCTTTAGGCCATGCACGAAGTATGAGGTCGCCTTGTTACACTAATAATTATATGTATTTTGATAATAATAAGGTCATCCCATTTTCGGTGATGCCGAATACATAATAATAGAATAATAATAATGGGTGGAAATGCGAATAATATAAAAATGAGGATCGCAGTCAAAGTCTGAGCTATATATTTCCTGGTCCTGATATAATAAAGCATTCCCCCAATATATTGTTACTACTTCTCTACCATCCACCCCCTCTCTTCTCTCTTCTACAAATATAGGTAAACATGAATGATCTTCACTTCTACTTCAACTAGAGCATCTACTCCCTCTATTGTCCAAACAACTTTATCCTGCTGAAATCAGTCTTCACATCCATAAGCTCCACCCTTGGTGACTCAGAAATCCTATCCCAACTAATCTGGTCAATGGCTTCCCAAGGTAGATGTTTAAGAATGGTTGGATCAAAGTACTCTTTAGAAATGTAAAGCTGTTGCAAACTACTGGTCCTAAAACTACCTCAAAATCAAAGTCAGCTGAGTAAAAGACTCAGATAAGCAAATACTACATGTCCAAAAGTTATCAAAATGAAAAATACTTAAACTAACATAGGTTATCAGAGAATTGGTGCAAATGTAGATTTCCAATGTGTGCACCTGAACAGGAGGATTAGTAGGTTTAAGTTTAAAAACATTCCTCCAATCAGCAAAGAGTATATGTCTGTTCAGTGGGAAAGTGTTCAAATAGTTTTTTTAAATTTAGGAGCCCTCCCAAAGCATTGATAGCTGAAAATATTTTTCTGTTTGTTTGTTTTTCTGTGTTGACATAGCATGGTATTGGGGGTTGTGAAAGATAACCATCAGTTTCTTCCATATGATGGGTTGAAAGAGTTTCAGCACAATGTCAAAGGAAGTTGTACTTGAGGTGTCTATAGTTTGAAAAATCTCTTAGAAAGTGATGTAGGCTATCCCCAATGTGAGAAGTGTTGAAAATCAAAGTCAGTACCTCATGTGAAATATTTTGAAAAAGAATAAAATGTGCTATCTGCTTTGCTATCTGACAATCTCCCAAATGGGGACTGGTAGCAATGAAAAATTTCTATTGCTGTTCTCAGGGAACATTTTAGTTGTTAACTGTATATTCAACTTGTCAAACAAACGTTAACTTTTTCAATTTCTTGTTGCATGGTTTGCTAGAAACTTGTTGTGTGCAAACTAATGGAATATGGGAATCAGCTGAGTGATGGATATTATGTGATTGCACATATCAACATTAGAATTATTTAGGTCATCCCTATTGTCTAAAATTACTGGCATAGGGTATAATAGTGGGATATGCTAAGTCAGTTGTAGAATCAATCAAGCTTTCTGGTTCTTCAATAGCACTGTTAAGAACAGCTGATTGTATTGTGTGCTCAGAAACAGGCACCTTAACCTTTACAAGGTCGGTTACAGCCTTGTTAACTACAGGAGGCAGGTCAATGACCTGTGAAAGATCAGCTGAGAATTGTACATCAATTTCAGTTTTGGAAATGGTTCTACTGAGATAGGTTGTAATTGTTCAGTAGTAGGTAATGGATCAGCTGATGCAATAATGCTAGGTTCTGTCACCTCTGTGGGTGCAGAATATGTTGCAGGGTTTCCAAAATTATCCACAAGTGGATCAACTGCTGCAGGCAAAGGCTGTGCTTCAATATCAACTAGGGTTTCAATAATAGTAGGTTGTAGCGGGGGTGAAACATGTGAATTTACTAAAACAGCTGATGGCTGCGAAATGGTGTGTGCTACTAGAGCAGCTGATTCTTCTACAGAATGTTGAAGACCAGCAGAGATTTCTGCAATCTTTAAGTCTTGTGCCTCCACTTTATTGAGCAAAAAGTGTGTATCTTTCTGGCATTCATCTCTAACAGAATTTATTTGCATTTGACAATCTAAAAACTTTGTTTCTACTGCCTGAGCATGTTGGTTGAAGGTGTGTAACATTTCTGTGCGGTGTGCTTGGAATTGTTTGTTCAATTCTTGCCTACTGGCTTCACATGTCTCTACAGATTTTACTAATTTGTTTTCTAAATGCGAGATCTTATCCCCCAATTGCTGGTTAATGCTTTTTCTAGAGAATCTGTTTTGGTTGTGAAAGTTTGTGTGAGTTCCTGTTTCAAAGCTACATAAGAGTTAGCAATGGTAGTAAAACCACTCTATAAAAAGGGAGATAAGGCAGCCGTATCGAATTACCGACCAATTTCATTACTAACAGCCTTCTCCAAAGTTTTGAGAAAGCAATGTACAATAGAGTTTATGAACATCTAAAAAATAATAATATTCTAACTAAATCACAATTTGGTTTTCAAAAGGGTCATTCAACAGAACAAGCTATATTTGCATTCACTGACAATATTTTAGAAGGAATAAATGATAAATTAATTCCTGTGGGAATTTTTTGTGACTTATCTAAAGCATTTGACTGTGTAGATCATAAAATTCTGATACAGAAACTTAAGTATTATGGTATAGATGGCATTGTTAATAAATGGCTTAGTTCTTACCTTCTAAATAGAAAACAGAAAGTGTCAATGGAGAATTTTAAGGCTGCCTTAAGAGGTCCACTGTTTTCTGAGTGGAAATTAATCAGATGTGGAGTACCTCAGGGTTCTATATTGGGGCCACTATTGTTTTTAATATATATAAATGATCTACCCTGTGTTTCATCTAAAAACTCAAAATTTGTCCAATTTGCTGATGACACAAACATAGGAATTAAAACACTCCCGATTTATCTACAGAATATATTTCAAATTATGTCTTTGAACTGATTAATAAATGGTTTACAGCTAATGGCTTGTCTTTAAACTTTGATAAAACTCAGTATATGCAATTCAGTACATCACACAGAGTAACACCTGACATAGACATAAAATTTGCAGGCCAGTCCATTCAAGAGGTAGATAGTGTGAAATTTCTAGGTTTGTGTATTGATCATAATTTAAATTGGAAAGTACATGTTTCTGACTTACTAAAGCGATTGGGAGCAGCCACGTTTGCAATTCGTACAATTTCAGCTTTAGGTGATCTCCGTATGAGGCAGCTAGTTTATTTTGCTTATTTTCACTCCTTATTGTCATATGGAATAATATTCTGGGGCAATTCTACCCATAGAGATAAAGTGTTCAGAGCCCAAAAGCGTGTAATAAGAATAATGTGTGGGGTTAGCAATAGAACTTCATGTAGAGAGTTGTTCAAGAAGTTAGGGATTTTAACATTAGCATCTGAATATATATACACATTAATGTCCTTTGTAGTCACAAATTATACTTTGTTTGAAACAAATAGTAAAATACACAATTACGGCACTAGAAGTAAAAATGATCTTCACAAGACTTACAAGTCATTGTCATTTGTTCAAAAAGGGGTCCGATATTCAGGGATACATATCTTCAATATGCTCCCAACACATATTAAATGTCTAGTAGATGATAAGAATAAATTCAGGAAAAAATTGAAAGAATTTTTAATTGACAACTCCTTCTACTCTGTCGAAGAATTTATTTCTAAGGTCTCTTAAAAATAACTGCCAGTATCTTCTTTAAATATAGTTCAAATAATTAATTTACCATGTATGGTACGACTGTACATCTCCTGGTGTATGTATTTAGTTTCTTACATAATTGTTTACGGTACCATATATGTTATGACTGTACATCTTGTGGTGTATGTATTATTATTATTATATTTTTTTAATGTACCATATAAGCTATGACTGTACATCTTCTGGTGTATGTATTATTTTGTAATGGAAGTGTTTAATGTACCATGTATACTATGACTGTACATCTAGTGGTGTACTTATTATTTTGTTATGCAACTGTTTATCTGTAAATTGACAACTTTCCACATCCCACAGAGCCAGTCTCTTATATTGGGATCAATGGAAAATGAATGTATTGTATTGTATATTATTGTATTTAAATCTGACTTTAGTTGTTTAAACTCTTTATTTTGTTCTTCAAACTTGTTATTGAATTCTTTCTTATGATTATCTAATTTATTATTAAGAGTATGAAATTCTTCTTTGTGTAGTTCAAGCTTATTATTAATATCTTGTGTCTGTTGGTCAAACTTTTGGTTAAAGAGTGTAGCTATCCAACTGAACTCGTGTGGTATATTGGTTATGAGTGGAGTAGTCTCTCCTTCTGTTGTTTGAGTAACCATTGCAGTGGAGTGGGATGTAGATTGTATATTACCAATCATGGTCTCAGGTGGTGGTGGAGTACTATTCTGTGTTTCAGGTGTGTTGTTACCCCCATCTTTCCAACCTCGAAAATCGCTCTCAGAGCTAGTGTGTGAGGTAACACTATGAAAATTAGGATCAGAATTATTTAGTGAGCTACCCTGTTTCAGTTGTGAACTATCTTCCATATCAGACTCATCTGAATGGAGAGGAATATCAGTACTAAAAGTAGGTGTTAAATTTGCAATATTTTCTGCTAAATGTGCAGCTTGCAATGGATGAGGTTGTTGGTTGACAGTTACTGTTTCTTCTTCCGCAGGAATAGTGTCAGTAGAAGACTGGAGAGAATTCTGAAATGTTTCCCCAGCTTCATCAACAGCAAGGGAAATGTCGACAGGTGTATTAGTGTTAATAAAATTTTCTCCCGTCTGTGAAACAGTCTGGGAAATGTTAACATCCTGAGGTTGTGGAATATCAGTTAAATTTTGAGACCTAGTCCTCATTGAGTGACTTCTAATATCAATAGTTGACTGCATAATGAATGTTGTAAAATAAGAAAAGGGAAATAAAAATAGTGAAAGAATATTAAAAATATCCTAGAAAAGTTACACCTATTATCAAAAGAACGCTCACAAAGAAAAAGATTTGTTATGAAACAAGTGGAAAGATCTAACCCCAAAATTTAGTCAGCTGTTCACCAAATATGCTGACGAACAATGTTGGAAATTTGAAAACACATAAATAGAAACACACAAAAACATAGAAACACACAAATACAAAGCTTAAAATTATCCTACAGAAATACACAAAACGTCACACGGTAGATGTATATTGGTAAAGCTTGAAAAATAGTATCCAAAACATCGATGAAGCAAAATGTACAAAGTTACAAATATGAAACAGCAGTTCGGCGCAATAGCTGAGTGAACATGCGCTCGAAAAAGAACAGTAAGCTTACTGAATGTAAGGTACATGAAACCACTTGGTAGAAATTATTTGAAAATTAGGAAACAGGTCAGCTGTTTCAAAAACATTACACACGTTGATGCAAAGTAATCGCCGGTAACCATACAATTTGATGAACCCGTGCGATAATATAAAAAAATTCACTCGATGTTCTCGAAGAAAGACTGGCAGGCAAGTAGCGAATATAATGAAATGTACTTATCTTTTGTACTGAGTCGGCTTGAAGACTGCTGTTGTAGGCTGGAAACAGGTGTTGCATCAGTCGTAGGTCGGCCTCCACGATGTGGACGGAACAGCTGTTGAACTGCATTTCGCCGTCTCAGCGAGGCGGTCAGCTGGCAGCGTCGTCTGGTACCATCTGTTGGCGTAGCCGGTCCCATTATCCCGCAAGGCGGGCTGCAAACTGGCATAAGGTTGCGTCATCTCGGCGTCGGTAGTAGTGCTTGTAGCGACTCGCGGTGGCATCTGCTGCGTGATGTGAGTTGTCCGTCGTTGTTGTCTTGAAGAAACGGACGCGGTAGGAATCTCGGTGAAAGTAGATATTAATTCTTGAAGAAACTCACCGGCAGACACGAATGGTCAGAAAATTCAGAATGAATTTTGCCTCACATTGTCGCCATGTAAGACTTCTCCGGCACGCCACGACTTAGTAGTTTCAGAAGTCGCGGCACGAGCCCAAGAAAGGCGCCCGCCCGACATAACGCGCCTACATTGACCCACTGCTGCTTCTAGAATGGGTCTTCACGAATGGGCGAGCTTAGGCTAAGGGGGAGGTATATATAGAATCGGACCGTGAGAACTTCCTTGTCTTGACTTTCCCAGGGGTTTGATACGATAGCTGATCAGTTTCTGACAACTGTTGCGAAATCCAATTTGATCATGACAGTAAAATTAATCCTAGCTCTCTGAAATTTTGATAGTAGCAAGATATTATTACAAACGTCGAATTAAGTTATTATAAAAAATGTTGTTACTTTAATAGTTTAGCCAGAAAAGAGTCGTAAAGATGTGATTGCCATAACTACCGAAATATTGCTTCTATCGAGCTGAAACAAATTTAATTCTATTCTCCTATTGCTCATCTATTACCTGATTTCAAATAAAGAATTTTACCTATTTTTAAAATGGTCTAAAACTCGAAAATAAAATTTAATGTCTTGAAATATTTCGAATATTGACTTGAAAATACCTCTAAACAAATTTCCCTAATGAAAAACTATTACTGTAAAAATTTGGAATCTCTAAGTTAATTCCCTGATTTATTACGAATTTTTGTAGATATCACCCTCGGCGAATGTCGAGCGATTGCATCATTGCTTACTCGCGCCAAAACCCATTTTATTTTATTACTATAAAATGCTTTAATATTTTGAAATGAATCTTTTACAGAAGTCTTTAATTTTAAATAAACTTTACTCTGAATATAATTTCTTTTCATGAATCCCCGAAAAAGACTGAAATATCGAACTTTTACCTAAATCACATGTCTGGCTATATCAAATTATATTCAAAAACGATCTTTAGGTTACATGAATCTTTCTAAAACTTTAATATGTTATCTAAACCGAAATTACGATACTTTATCTCTATCACTTGACTTCTTAACTGTTTTCCTGATAGCTAAATGCTTCGTGTTTAGAGTGGAAAAATTACGTGATAAAATTCAAAACCGGCAAATCACTTTCAAACATATTCAGACTCTAAGTAAGATCTTTTAATAACAAAACTAATTATCTACTGGCTATATATCTACCTAAACATCTTTTAAACTAACGAAATATCTTGGTTTATTGAAACTAAATGAAAGTCAAACACTACCTATACAAATCTGAGGTTAAGTTTCTGATCAGCTGTTTAAATGAATTTAACTATTGAATTTACTGCTTATAGTTGAACAAATACTTATTTAGGACATATTACTGGGAAATATTATCAAAAATTAACTATAAAAATGTCTTTAAAAGGGTGTTCCCATATACTTCAACTGAACCTGCTATCTCAGCAACTAATTTCGTTATGCGAAATTCTAAGATGTGTTACAATCAGTACCTAGAAAGGTGACATGAGTACGAAAATGGGACTGAGTGAATTATGGTAAGAATTGAAGCTCTTAGGAGGTTGACCTGATGTGTCCAGATCATAAACATACCATTCATTAATGTGAGCCATATACACATCTAAGAGAATCTTGATCTACAGAAAAGCATTGAGACAGCCTATAAAAGAGGTTAACATATAACTGACCTATAGATCTGGTGGTAAATTTGAGTTGAAGAAAAAATAATAATGGGTAAGAACTAGGCAGGTGAGATAGGCAGTAGCACATAGACTGTTTGAGGACACTCATCAGCAAAATCTTTCAAGGTACTCAGATGGAAGGTTTGCGTAAAAATATGTGGCATGCTTTGTGAGAGTGACTGAATTAGCAGGAAGTGAAACAAGGTGGCAAGGAAATAGTGGCTGTCTATAATTTTGGAAGGAATGTGATTTAACGTACAGAAGGAAATGCTGGTCTACAAAATCTGAGATGCAGGTAGTAGGAGAGCCAAATGCAGTGATTATCAGGCATCTAGGGTTGCAGAGCTTGTGAGTTTTTGGAAGCAGGTGAAAGGAGGGAGTTCAAAACTGACGAACCTATGAACTAACTTGCAGATAAGTGTGGAATCATGAAATTCCATGCTCTCGTGTCAGTCAGCTCACAAAGGGCTTCAGTCACATAGTCACAGCAATTCACGGTATGCTCCTCATCTGCAGGTAAGATGATGATGTAGTTGGTGGAGAGAACTAAGATACTTAGCATGGAGTAGCATATACAGGAAGCTGACCAATTTTTTTCCAGAAATATGTGACACAAGAAGTGAACTAACATGGTGAACCAATACATCCCTTTTGATATAATATCCAGTTATCTCAAATGTTAATTAATGAAGCTATTTTTGCATGACTAATCGATGGAAGACCAGCTTCTCAAAAACTGTAGTTCTTGGTAACTCACCCATGCACCAATCCAGAGTTTAATTAATGAATTTTTCTCCTGTGTGCATATCAGGTACCCCTGAGAAACCTCATGTAAATTTTTTAAATTAATAACAATAATTATTGATGAAAACTTATAAAAGTTAGGTCATTCTTGTAAGATATATAGCAACAAAATGATTTTCTTGATTTAAAATTAATTCCAGTTTTGAATCTGCTGGCATTTTATGTAATGTGATTACCTGTTCAATGTTCCTCTCTATAACCAACCCTAACTTGGCATCTCGCAGTCTCTGTTTCTCAAATGCCTCATCTTCTCTCTTCTCAGCTTCCTTTCGCAACTTTTGCTCTTCTATCTGTTTCTCTAGTGCAGCTTGGTCAATCTGGAATTAATGACATTGAAGTGTGTATTAATTGACTGCAATATGGTTTAAATGAGCAATGTTACAAATTTCTCCTGGGACATTAGGTCTGTCACAGTTAACAATGGAAATAATAATAATTATGAATTCCAATTCCTGACTGCAGATTGTATGCATATTTAATTGATAATAACATAGTTATTCCAATGCTAAAATTTTTTGTTGTTAGCCACTTCTACTGGGAAATACATCAGAAAGATCAGAGGATGAACTAAGAATAGGTTAATTTATGTCAAATGCTACTCTTATTATTATTAATTTAATTACGATTGAGTTAACACTGCCTTTCATCCATTTACCCCTTTTTTCCTTTTCATTTCAGCCATCTATGGACTACGACAACACAACTTCATTTCCTCTTCTGAGTTTCCTTCCTCTGTCGCCAGTACTCTTTCATTCTCTGTCTCACTCTTGCTTTTTCTTCCTCTGAAAATGCCCTCTTGATTGGTTTTTCTTCAGTCAGATCCTTTACCTCTGCAATTTTTCCTCTGAATAATTCCATGTCTTGGATGTCTTCCATGCTGATCCCACATCTTTTCAGGCCCTGATGGACCTCCTTCACCCTTGAAACTTGAGTCTTCCTGTTCTCTTGAAAGTTGAGTATTTTCTTTGCCATTCTTTCTGGTTCCATTCTCTTGATGTGTTCATAGAAAGCTAATCTCCTTTTCTTAATTGTGTTTGATACCTTTTCAAACTGGTCATACAATTCTTGGTTCGATCTGAAATGGAAATTAAATTCGCTTCCTGTCACTTTTTTTGGTCCCAAGATTTTCATTAGAAACTTTCTTTCTTTCTTTTCTTTTTCCATGAATCCCTTTATGGCTAGTGTTTCTGCTGTGTATAAACATTCTGGCTTCACTACCGTACTATCGTGCTTGTATTTCGCCTGATGGGAGAGTAATTTTGATTTGTATGTCTTTTGACAAATCCTGAAAGCTGTTTCAATCTCTTTTGTCCTATCTTCAACTGAAGCCTTTTCATTATCATTGAGAGTCCAAATTTCACCAAGCTTTTTGAACTTGAACTTTTTTATGTACTGTACATATATATTTTTTAAATTTCTTTTGTAATTGGAATGCTAAATTATTTCCACAATGACTATTATGATTTACAAATTTTGATTCGAAATTCCTTAAGTGTTTTTTGAAAATGATTCATCACTACACTTCATAATTTGTTCCACTCCCTGACACCCTTACCAACAAAAGAAACTTTTCCGACTCCCTAATGCATGAAATCGAGCGTAAGCTTGTGGAAATGGTTGCCTTTCCCCTTCCATGCACTATTCCTAATTCTTTGACCAATATCCTTCCAAGCTCCAGCACTGACATACATTCCCAGCACCCTCTTCAGCTTCCTCCTCTCCTCCAATGAGTCCCAATCCAACTCTGTGTAATAATTTGCACAATCAAATCTAGCTGCTCTTCTTTGCACACCTTCCAACTCCTGTATTTGATAACCAAAATGTGGGTCCCAAACTACACCACCCTATTCAGCCAATGGTCTGACCAAAGTTTTGTAACCCAACTCTCTAACTTCAGTGGTACATCCTCTCATCACCCTCTCTAGTAAATGAAGGATTTTGTAACCTTTGCCTAACACCTGCCCAATGTGCTCTGCCCAATTGAGTTTGTTATCAAACATTATGCCAAGATATAGGCCTATACACTTCAAGCTTTCAACAAGTAATTCTGACCCTGCCCTATTATCGTAATTAACTTTTCATTTTTTATCTGCGTATCTAATAAGCTGACTTTTCTTGGCATTTATTTTCATTCAATGCTGACCAACCCATTTAGATATCCAGGTCATCCTGCAGCTGTTCACAGTCTTCAGCTGTTTTAATCCTATTGTACACCATTATATCATCTGCAAAATACCTAGACTCGGACCATAATTGATCAACAAAGTCATTCATTAGACTTATGAACAGCAATGGTCACAATACACTACCCTGTGGCACTCTCATGTTTTAACTTCCACCTCTTTTGATAGTGTACTTCCTACTCTCTTTGCTTTCTGGCTTTTAAAAATTCTCTGCCAAACAAGTAAATTTTTCATCCAGTCCAATAGATTTCAGTTTATTTAAATCCATTTTATGGCTCATTCTATCAAACACCTTAGAAAGATCTAGTGTCACTATCAAATTGGACTCCCTTGTCCAACTCATCTGAAATATCCACCATCTGAGATTCACATGAATATCCTTGCCTAAGCCATGTTGTTGATCTGAAAACCAGTTTCTTTCCTCAAAGACATTTCTGAAATACGATAGTTGCATATCAATATCTCCATCATTTTGCCTATCACTGGTGTCAAACTAATTGGCCTGTAATTTTCAACCCTATTTGTAACCCCTCCTTTATGAAATGGTACTATTATCGCTCTTTTACAATCCTCTGGTATGCAGCAAGACTCCAAATTCATTTTAAATAAAATTTCAAGATAATATACAATATTGTATCCCACAGTCTTTAATAAATCTGTAGTATTATCATCTACACCAGCCCCTTTCTTTTTTTAGCTTTCTGAGTTCCTTCATAATTTCCTGAGAATTTATTTCAAATTTTGTGATTTCCTCATTTTTATTTTTAGGGAGACCTAGTTGCAACATTCAGTTACATATAGTGATTCCATTTCCTGCTGGATGGCTGAAACGGAAAATCGGAGACAGAAATTTAATCCTTTTTGTTATTTAAGTATATTCAAATTAAACGAGAAGAAATAATAATACTTCATGCCAGTGCCGGATCTAGGGCAAATAAAAAGGGGGGGGGGGTGAGAGGCAAACTGAGCACTTGCCCTGGACGGCAACCTCAGGGGGACGGCAAAATCGTGTTTAAAGGACAGCGAGTACTCTTCTTTTTTTTGCTCAAGTGCTGTCTCTGGCGGAGACAATGGGGTGGCAACAATGGGGGCAACAAAGTAATGTTCAATCTCACAGTTTTTGCCCCTTCTCCGAAAATCTCTAGATCCGCCACTACTTCACGCATCGTTAAAATTCTGGGACGAAGATGATATTGCAATTCCAGATAGCAGCCAACCTCAAAGGAAAAAAAAATCGTAAACATGACATAATTCTTGTCCTCCCTAATTACGATATGAATATTACGGATTCAAGTAGCGTACGGTATTAACATATGAATTTTTATATAGATAGTTTATGAAGGGCTTTAAGATAGAGTGTGATTCACTCCACCGATGAAAAAAGGACAGTAACTTAATCAAATCTGGATGTACAATGAATTATTCGGAGAGGTAAAATACCAACTCAAAAAAAAATTACAAGCCATTAAATACATGGAATTTGAAGCATTTCAAAGGGCATATCACTGTTTTACGCCTAATTACTTTAGGTATCTTTTTTGGTTCAGAGATCATATTAACCTAAACTACTTATAAACTCTGGTGACTGCCTAGCGGTTGTGGTGTGGTTAAAATGATGCCTGGGCCAGGAGAACTTAATTATAAGTAATTCACTTCTGCAGCGTCGTTATTTAACGACTGCGAGCACTGTCGTGTAATCGAAGGAACAAAAGAACCTATTAGTGTTGTTTTAAACAGGCTGCCATGCTTGATTAATAGGATACACTGATTTTTTTCCCCCTCTTGTGCTGACAAATGGCGAAGGACTGCACCTCATACCACTCAAAACTGGATTGATACTTCTCCCTAATCATATATCGATAGTACGATCGATGTTACAGCTGAACTGACTTGAGTAATTAATTGGGATGGAGCAATGCTCCTGTGGCAACCTCCCTAGCCATGTAATTAATCCTTCCATGCACTACTCCTACTCCTAATTCATCGACCAATACTCTTCCAAGCACCGTAACCTATCAAGCAATATTAGCCAAGTTGTGGCTCTCTTGGTTAGGTTGCACAGAACACTGGACAAAAATGACACAACACTTTCCTTGTTCTGCAAACGACACTGGAAGTATAGTGGAAGCAGTTACGAAAAGTACAAATTAAGGCACAAATTAAATTCAAAATGCTGAAATACTGGATTGTCACACAGCTATCAGATGTCACCAACGCTGCAAACTTAAAACAAATCTTTTTAAATGTTGGTCAATTCCTTTGTTGTAATGTGTTTCAGCTAATCTCCTTTGTAAAAAGTCATAAGAAATTTGCGATGATAAAATATTCTGCACTTCATCGCAATAGATACGTCCCACCATGTTGGAACGATAGAGGGAATCGATTGTTTTCATTGTAACCAATAAGGCATTTCAACAAGGACGTTGCAGAACAAAATTTCGAAAACATTTTTTTTTTCCGGACCAGTCACATTTCAACTTAACCACTACTTGGAGGAAAACATAACAGTATAAGTTGGTACGATCCCTGTACCAGCAATATTTGTGGTACTTTCACTGTGTGCCAGCATTTCACACTTGCATAGTCTCATATTTAGACATTTTTCATTTAATTAGCGGTGAAGGTTTGTAAAACGTGAGTGGGTAATGTGAAGAAGACATTATATAGAAGCAGTAAATCCAAACTTCAAGAGGTTAATACCATTCTATGATAAAGAGTAAAAGTCGTCCAACCTCATTCTATGCACCTTTACCTCCTATCCAGCGTTCGGTCCTGAGGCCTGTTCAGGTCTCAATCCATCTTCTTGCTACCCTTCCTACAAATCTTCTGCCGCTGAGTTGGTATTTCAGGATTTTTCGTGGGATCTGGTTCGTCTTCATCCGAAGTCTTTACAAGATGTTCTGTAGTTCTGCACGGATTTCACTTGATCTTTTTCTGTTCCGTAGTGTCTAATGGGTGACTCAAAAGCAAGTGTTGGAAACACAAGAATGGAGAATGAAGTAGGGTCACACGGAGAACCAGAAAAAAATACCAGTGTACAAATCTGATCGAAATAGTAATTTATAATGAATTTTAAATATGCAACACATTATTTCCAAACACGGAGTTGCACAAATAGGCTTGATCCTCAAGAGGACAAACATCAATCATAGATTACGCTGCTATCTTGCAGAATATGTCCAGACTGTGCTACAGACACTAAAGATTGGCAGCAGACATTTTCGAAACATCAGAGAGTGGCGATTGATTCGTTCGTAGTTATAGATTATTTTAATAAAAAAGTGAGTAATATATTCTCTCTGGTAGTATATATATCAGCCGACGTAAAAATGGTCCGAACCTATTCTGCAGGATAGCCTGAATTTACATTTTTTCGCATAATTGTAATATTTTGAAAATCAGAACTGAAGCTGCATGTAAGTAATTCGGTTTTACTTTAATCCTGAACTGGAGGGCTGCACCCTTTCGGAACCAATGCGAAACTGTTACTAACCTTTTGAAATTTGGTTTAATTTCTTCGTCAATATGTCCTCTTTACGTTTTGCGCTCATGTCAGGAATTTAATTAAAAATGTCGAAATATGACAGCGACGCACAGTCATTAGATACCGCCTGCGTTGAAAAATCAGTGACAGTCTCTTAAAATGTTGGTTTAATTCTTTGTTATAATGTTTTTTTGCCGTTTCAACTTTGCTCCGTTGTAAAAAGTCGCATAAAATTGACAAATAGACAATATTTATCCGAGTTGTAATATGGTGATTGCTTCCGTTGTAAACAAATACGTCAATTCTGTGATGGCTGCCACAGAACGAAATTTCGTAAAAAAAAATTCTCTTGGTCCAGGCCGTTTTTCAACCTAACCACGATTTTTTTTTTTTTTTTTTTTTTTTTTTTTTGCTTAGTGCTTTACGACTCGTCGACGTCGAGGTCTTTATAGGCGGTAAAGGACTGGGGACATGGAACTGGAAGGAATTCGGCCATGGCCTTTTGAAGGAAGCATCCCGGCATTCGCCTGGAGTTATTTGGGGAAACCATGAAAAACCGAAATCTAAATGCCTGAGTGGGGATTCGAACCGCCGTCCTCCAGAATGCGAGGCCAGTGCGTTAACCGCTCACCCATCACGCTCGGTACCATAATTATGACAAAACGAAATTGTTTAACTTGATATGACGCCTGTAGAGATAATTTTTATGTTATTTTTGTAGTGCAGATAGCTTTTCGTAGCCTCTCATATTTTAACATTTATAATTTAATTTCTGTCGACTTTTCCGCAAAACAAGAGCGCGAAACGTGAAGAGGACATATTGACGAAGCAATTAAAAACCAAATTTCAACAGGTTAGTCCCAATTTCGCGTGGGTTCGAAAGTGATGCAGTCTCCCTGAACTGCTTACTTCGACGAGTGGAACAATATCGAAGCTGTAAATATTGATTACTGTTGTCGTTTCGTTTGTTTACTTACACCAATGAGTCTCTGCCTAGCGTTGAAAATGCGCTCTCTCCTCTCTTCTTCAAGTCTCCTCCGCCGCTCCAGCATCGCGGCCTCTTTCAGGTCTTCAGGTAGCATAAGCATCTTGCGTTAATTTGAAGAGAGATCCGCGCGATATAGAAATAGGGGCCCTGCCTGACACTCGCACGAACGCCGAAAGGAGTAATTTGACTGTCGCTATGGCAACGCGACGCTGCCGCCCGACAGTGGTGTTTGATCGTTGGCTGTGTCAGCAATTACGATCGTTGGTCGCAAGCGTCCAGAGAAGTAATGTTTTGCGAAATAAGCCAAACAATAGCATTTCAGTAGCTTGCACCCCACACAGAAAATACTCCAGTCTCAGCATTTCCACAGCAACATGCCAGACCATCTCCTTTAAAATTGTAAGCTAACCTTAAAGTGGCCAATTTCTTACGGTCTTTTTTCGCAACAGACTCAAATATTGGGAGTTTAACATCTTATTACACTGTAAAAAAAAAATGTTCCTTGACTCAATTGGCAAATTGTAGGTTCAGGAGAGAAGAATACGACAGTTACGATATTTTCTTAGCTCCAGTTTTACTGATATACAGATTTGCATACTGTAAAACAAGTAGACCCTTAATAATATACAGTATTTATATTTTACACAATAATAAAGAATTGGTTTTACATCAGAATTGTTAATAAATTTTAGCAAATCTTAAAGAAACACACTTCATTGGTATCAAGGTTTATATTTTTAAAAACCCTTTAGTTTTGTATCTGTTATGGATGTTATCGTATTTCGGAATGTTTCCTCTTGGACTAGCTGTAGTCAGCGACATTGAAACGTCCCATTTGTCCTGATATCTCTTCTCCGTCATCACTGAGATGTCCTGGTGAAACCTTTCACGATGTTTGTCACTTACAAATCTTCAGTTGTCAGAAAGGAAATCTAGATGAGAATGAAGAACGGAAATCGTCAGAAACATTTTGAATCCTAACGATATTTTTCTAAGAGCTGCTTTATATTTTGACCATAGTTTTCATCTTTGTTAACCCAAAAACCCCTTAAAAACCTTTTCAAAAGCCTACAAGCATCTCTTTAATCGATTAGGATTGATTTAGAAAACAAAAACAGGAAGATATACGTTCATATGGTATTCAGATGGCCACACTTCTCGCTTTTGATTATAATAGCTTGGTAGTTGTTCATTCTTCAGCAGTTGCTAATTAAATGTTTTTAAATAACGAAATGCCTGTTATAATTGTTTTGATGAATTTACTCTCAGTTGCGTTTCGTCCCTGTGGTGTGGGGCATCGTCAGTCAGTACTTGGAAGTATTCGTCAGCTGTCGGTCAAGAATAACCCTGTGCGCACTCCCGTTGACCTGGCTTTAGTGCCGTGGTTAACATTCCTTTCCGAGCGTAGGGCTTTAGCGGTAAAGTTCTAGCTTCGCACTCCAGAGGACGCAGGTTCGAATCCCCGTCCGGGTATCCAGAATTCGGTTTTCCTTGGTTCCATACGAATGTCTTCCCCTTCCTTGGGCATAGCTCTTCCCCGTTTCTAATGACCTCGACGTCAACGAGACGTAAAACCATCATCAACATACCTTCCTTGTTTTTGCGAAGGTTGGTGTTGCAGTGTTTTTATGTAAATGGGTGAAACATGTTGAACTTGTTGATAAAACAATTGCAACTGTTAACAGAAATTAATAGTAGTAACAGTAGGCATACCTGCATACCTAGGTTTAAAAAAAAAAAAAAAAAAAAAAAAAAAAAAAAAAAAAAAAAAAAAAACTTTATTTCGTTCAGTAAGCTTCCTCGTTTTTTATTTATAATAAATGGCATTCGGCCTTATAGCCATTCAGCCAACAACTTTGTTTCTTTTATTCCTCCATTGTGTATATAGAATCTTCTAGTATTATTCATGAGCAGAAATGAAAGGACTACGCAGAACGGACACAACACTTAATTAAAATCACCCATGCCCTGGGCAGGAATCGAATCGCCGACCCTTACAACGTGAAGCTAGCTCGCTAGCCATGCGCTACCGGGGCGGGCCTAAGCTTCTACTTGTCATGCTTCAAGTAGCGTTCATCAGAATTATGCATATCAGCAGAAAGGTTAGTGAAGAAAATAAAAACCGCCTTTCATGAAAACCAAGGTATTATCAACTAAGAAAGCCGCGGTAGCCCACAAATTGATTTGATAACAGAAGGTCCACAATGCCTGACAGAAGAACGACGCAGTGAAGTATTGTTACCTGTTTAAATTTAACTCAGATATACTGTATTTTAGAGATAATTCTTCCAAAATAAAAAAAAATGTGCATTTCATATCCAGAAACGGCAGAAAAAACATTAGTAATAAATAGCATTAGCCAAATCGGTACACAGAAAAAAAATACTTTCAGATTCCCCTAAATTTTCCGGACAACTTTTACCATTTTTTCACAATTTCATGCATTGTCATCCATTTCTGAGCTATGATCAAAATTTCAAGTCTCTAGCTCCACCCGGACAGACAGCTAAAAGCGAGTTAGTTTTTCCCGAATTTTCCAGGCAACTTTTCCAATTTTTCCTTCTTTAAAAACCTTAAAAACCTTAAAAACCTTAAAACCTTTAAAAACCTTATTATAAAAATTAGCGAAATTGGTACACAGAAAAAAAAAAAAGAATTTCAGTTCCTCCGAATTTTCCGGGCAACTTTTAGAATTTTTATTAACTAAAAACCTTATTCGGATTATTTCAAACATTTAAAAAAATAGCAAAATTGGTCCATATATATGATTACCTTCAGTTTTTACCGAATTTTCAAATTTTCCCATTTTTTCACATTTTCATCCAGTTCTGAGCTATGGTCAAAATTTCAAGTCTCTAGCTCATCGAGAAGTTAATTTAAAATCAATTACTAATTTCCACCCAGACAGACAAAGCCCAAAACGAGTTGATAAAAACATTTTAATAAAATAGCTAAATTGGTTCATAGAAAAAAGTCAGGTTCTTCCGAATTTTCCAGAAAACTTTTTCAAGTTTTCTTTCTTCAAAAACCTCATTCCAACATTTAAAAAAATTAGCCAAATCGGTACACAGAAAAATACATGTAAAACAAATGATTTGATCATTATGCATAATATGATAGTAATACTTCTACCAAAAAAAATGCCTCTACTATGTTGTTAAAAAAAATATTAAAATAAAACAACAATATTTTCCTACGTACTATTTCGGGATTTATAAGTCTTAGAGTAAATCAAACCAATTTTAGTAAAGATCATGTCATACATAGTCGCGGTAAGATACAATTCTGTTTCAGAAACTCAAGACTTGATTCGGAAGAATATCTCACATCTTTTTACAGTAAACAGGCACAATACTTCGCCCTATTTTTACACGATTTTTTTCGTGACGTTGGTTTCACAACATAGGGTCGATATATCGATACATCGATATTTTTCTTCGATATATCTAACCCGATATTGATACTTTTAAAAATATCGATTTATCGGAAACCCGATACTTTTAAAAAATATCAACATTCCAAGTTTACACTAGCGGCCAGCTCGGCTCAGCTCAGGTCTCGGCCGTTGTTGGTCGGTGGCGGTGTTATCTTCGGGTCGACCTGCCGTACCCTAACCCGAACGGACCGAGCAGGGAGAATGATCCCTTTGGATTACGTGTACGGCGATTTTGATCTTTACTCTGAACTGTCCTGATTTCATCTGATCTGACCTTACTTGATCACTAGTATGAACAGGCCTTAATATTGGATGTAAAATGGTCAGTTCCCTTTCTCCTTACCTAAGATAACCCGGTAATTCTACCGGGTGCCTAAAGTTTAACGTGGTATCCGAACCACGGAAGCTTTCTGGCGTTCGTCACATTTACACAGCAAGCTGTGCCAGAGATGAAGATCGCGTTAATCTCAGCTATGACCGGGATTCGAACCGGGGACTTCTCGATGTGCAGACAGACGCCTTAACCACTGATCCAACAGAGCACTCTGCTTAATGATAAGCAAGACGTGTGGCCGGGTTGCAGAGCCGGTTCCTAACGGTGCAGAATGCGAGCGAGCGCCTCGCATACCAGCCCAGTCTGCATGGAGCTGCCACGGCTGCTGGGACTGCTGCTGCTCGGCGCAGCGGGGGCGGCCGCCGCCCCCAGGGAGGACAGAGGTGAGCGCTCGCCCTAACTAGCAAAATTAGCTCCTCTATAACAGCGTTTCTCAACGACTTTCAACCCGAATAATTTCACACCTTCTATTTTTTTCATTTTTTTTGGTGTCATCAGTCTTTCGACTGGTTTGATGCAATTCTCCATCTCTTCCTATCTTGTGCTGACCTCTTCATCTCTACATGTCTTTTACAACCAACGTCCTCAATTATCTGCTTCATATATTCTTATCCCTGTCTTCCTCTACAGTTCTTTCCTTCGACTGTTCTCTCCAACAGCAAATTAACCAATCCTGCATGTCTCAAAATATGACCTACCAGCCTGTCTCTTCTTTATGTAAACTTCTTCCACAAACTTCTTTCCTCACCCATCATTTCCAAAACTCGTACATTGCTTACTTTGTCTGTCCACTTAATTTTCAGCATTCTTTCTTTCAAATGCTTCAATTTTTCTTCTTCCCGGTATTCCTAAAGTACATGTTTCGCTACCGTAAAGTGCTGTGCTCCACAAATAGAGTTTTAAAAAGTCCTTTCTAATTCCAAGATCAATATTTGAAAATATGAAGGCTCTTTTTGCTAGTGCTATTCTGCTTTTAACATCATTCCTGCTTCTGCCATCGGTTGTAATTTTTTCTTCCAATGTCGAAGAATTCACTTACTTCTCCTATTGCATCTGATCCTATTTTTATATTTAATCTACTATTATTGGTATCATTTCTGCAACATTTCATCACTTTTGTCTTGCTTTGATTTATATTCAGTCCAAAATCTTCATTCCTCAAACTTATAAGGGTCTAATTTTTTTTCTGCGTGTATATTATAGACTTGTAACGAATATTAATATTCGGCCATGCGCCGCATACCGAATATTCTGCAGACTTCCTGGCCGAATTGCTAAATATTCGGCAAAAAGTATTCGGCCGTTGTGGCGCCAAAACCTATGTCACTGCGCTTGTATCTGGCCGGCCTGTTCATGTAGAGTTACCTCCCACAACAATTGCGTCTATTTTGACATGCTTGAAGCAAGGCCTCAAATATCGACGTTGAGTTATTTGTGACAGATTCCATTTATTTTCCTTAATAAGATCGATTACTTGTGCTAAAAGCGCTTCCCACGAGGTGTGACAGGTGGAGTAGCTTTCCTGCTTTAGTTTATAACACAAGCCCTAACAGCTGACACCACTTTCTGAACTGCCCTTAAGTTGTTCAATAGTGACTATTTCGATCAATTCTTCTTGTAGTGGGATATGATATTTTCCAACGGCACGATATGAATCAATAACTGAGTGCGGTATTTTCATAGTCAAAACATCCTCAAATATCTTTTTTCAGTATTTGAGAAGGACATTTAGACTAAACGTTTAGCAAAACTTCATCATCCTCCACATTTTTTAGTGACGAGTTGGGGAAAAATTCGTGCCTTCCAAATGTTTTGCTTGAATATATTAATTCTGGCAGGAAAAAACCTAAATTATATGGCCTTCATTTTATTAAATTCTGATTGTCTCCTCGTAAGTACTACTACTGCCTGACAATGCAATTAGTTTTTCTGCATCACAGTCTTCCACTGCAAAACTTCAGTCATCATGATTCAAAGTGAACACATGTTTAATATGTTTGTTAGTTTTGCTTTGAAATTGTGTAAGTGGATTTTGCATGATTATTTTTGTAATTATAAGTGAAATACATTATCATATAATGAATCAATCGTTTTCTTTCAGGCAATTATCCAACTACAAAAAAATTCTTGAGTATTCGGTATTCGGCTGAATAGTACCTAGATATTCGGTATTCAGCCAAATATCCAATAGTTGAGGAATATTCGTGGGGTCGTCCATTAATAACGTGAGGGACGTGAAGTGTTTTTTTCGGAACCCCCACCCCACTTCTCTGGTGAGATTTGGTGACATCCCCCCTAAAATAACGAGATTTTTGAAGGAACCCCCCCACCTGCCAATTTTTTTAGCTCTACTGTCCTGCATGAATTTCAAAACCTCAAATGAGATTTCGCTGGACCCCCCCCCCCTCCAATTTCACCTCACGTAATTAATGGACGCTCCCTTGCAAGCCTAGCATATTATTAGACAACTCTACCAATCGTTGACGCAACGTACTGCGGTCCATTAGGACCTACACCTAAAATGAGGCCCTCATAAAATGGTCATTAACTAAACCATCAAAGAATAGCCGCCCTCTTTCATGCCTACTGGAGATATGTTTAGTGAATCAGTCATATGTTAGTCGTATCCTCATATCTTGGAACCATCAGATTTTTCCTGCCTTTCAGAAAGTTTGGCTTGCAACTTATAAGCTTACTCGCTTATAGTTTCATACTGTACGAGTACTGAACGACTTTAACTAACTTATTTTCTGTTATGATATCAATAATTCAATTAGGATTAAACTTTTAATATTCTGCCTGCGGACCAACGGACCCTGTATTCGCAGGCAGAATCGCTGCTCTAGAAAGTTCTTTTATATATATATATATACAGGGTGTTACAAAAAGGTACGGCCAAACTTTCAGGGAACATTCCTCACACACAAACAAAGAAAATATGTTATGTGGACATGTGTCCGGAAACGCTTACTTTCCATGTTAGAGCTCATTTTATTACTTCTCTTCAAATCACATTAAACATGGAATGGAAACACACAGCAACAGAACGTACCAGCGTGACTTCAAACACTTTGTTACAGGAAATGTTCAAAATGTCCTCCGTTAGCGAAGATACTTGCATCCACCCTCCGTCGCATGGAATCCCTGATGCGCTGAT
Source organism: Vandiemenella viatica (assembly GCA_031002005.1). Taxonomy (NCBI): domain Eukaryota; kingdom Metazoa; phylum Arthropoda; class Insecta; order Orthoptera; family Morabidae; genus Vandiemenella; species Vandiemenella viatica. The sequence goes on along the minus strand of JARYHS010008075.1, from coordinate 177,443,783 downwards.
GCAGCCCTGGAGAATGGCGTAGCTATTGTATCACAGCCGTCCACAATACGAGCACGAAGAGTCTCTACATTTGGTACCGGGGTTGCGTAGACAAGGGCTTTCAAATGCCTTCCTGCAATTGGGCCAACTGGCGGTGAATCGAGGAAGTACAGTACATACTAACGAAACTAAAATGAGCTCTAACATGGAAAGTAAGGCTGGCCGTCCAGTGGACGCGTATTCTCGCGAAAAATGTTCGCGCCAATACGCCTATATTCGCGCGAACTGTGTTGGCGCGAAGACACCCCGTCCACTGAAAGCAGATTCGCGCGATTCTGTCGCCAGTTCTCTGCTGTTGTTTGTGCCAGAAAGAACAGTAGAATTGCCTTTCTCTCAGTTGTTGGAATAATACGCATTGGAATCAACAATTATAGCAAGAAGATGAACTGCAAAAAGGAGAGAGGAATGGATGAGAAATATTTTTGCCAAAAGAAAGGAGTTTTCCATTTAGTTGAGATAGGGCCATATTTTTTAGACTTTTCCTGATTTTTCTTCAAATATTTTCTTCTCTTCTAAAGGTATCACTCAACCCTTTCATTTCAATCTTAAAATATACTTACAAACTTAAAAATACTTTCATCTGAAGAGAAAAATAATTATTTGAAAATCGGAAACAAAAAAGTAATTCGATGGGGCGGCTCAAACAACCGTCTCAAAGCTAAAATAGATGAATTGAACTGCGCCACAAATAATCGTTATAAATTGACGGTGGTTTGTTTCATAATATTATGCATTATGTTGAGTAATTTTATCAGAAACGATAACAAACATAAAGTTAATATATAAATACTATGCGTGCTGTTACGTACCAAAGGTTATTCGCCACTAATTACGATCCGAGTAATTAATTGAATTTTTTGTTTAAGTGAAAAACAAAATTATCGACTGTAAATCTATATGATTATTCCATCAATGTTGTGTTTTAATGTATGAAAGTGTTTTGAATGAACTGAATGACTGTTGTATTAAAAGCAGTACAGTGTAAGGAATATTGGTTAAAGGAATGCAATTAAGAATATTATGCGACCTATGATGTTATGAGTAAGATTTTGAATGTTTGAAAGCGTTTTATTTTGTAAATATGCTGCTTAATGCTTGTTTATATTTTCACACGTTTACTGACGATTTCCAGTAATTTTTGTATTTGTGCGATTTGTATTGTTACCGTAATTGTTGCCAGGAAGTTTCTATTCAATCATCTAATACCCATCACATCAAACCAGTAGAGATACTGATGACAGTAAGCAAAAAATAAAGCCTATACTGTGTGAAAATAATAGATATTTAACATAGCATTTTGTTTATATAAATGAATAAGTAATATAATTAATTACCTGGTGAATTCATTTCTCTTCCAATTTCTTCTCACATCTTCATTTGGACATTTCTTTGGTGGTATAAGATAATTTTTGAACCCGCTAATGGGCTCGTTCTAGAACAAGAGCAAGCAGTTTGTCTATATCCGTCGCGCGAACTGTGTGTTCGCGCGAACAAATCCAAAAATTTTTGGATCTCGTCGCCCTCGCGTAAGTTCGCGCGATTCAGGCGCTCGCAGTGGACGGAGTCACATTAAATTACCTTTGTTTGGATTGGAGCGATCTCTTCGCGCGTATTCGCGTTTATTCGCGCGAAGATTTTTCGCGCGAATTCGCGTCCACTGGACGGCCAGCCTAAGCGTTTCCGGACACATGTCCACATAACATATTTTCTTTGTTTGTGTGTGAGGAATGTTTCCTGAAAGTTAGGCCGTACCTTTTTGTAACACCCTGTATATATATATTGAAGTTTGTGTCACGGTACGCACGGCAGAATTGAGAACTTTGGAGGAGAGATAGAAACTGAGTGAGCGGGCGAAGAAAAAATAAATTTAGGAGCTTACATTGGTTCTAGTACATTGTTGCCGTATCTGTACTAATAAAATGCTAATCTTGGTCAATGTGTCAGTCCCGCTGTGACGTCACGCAGCCATCCTTCGCTGCTGCGTTAATAACGACCGGAGGATAATTTTTTTTTTTTTTTTTTTACTTATGGCTTTACGCCTCGTCGACGCCGAGGTCGTTAGAGGTGGGATGGGACCGGAAACAAGGAACGGGAAGGAAATCAGCCATGGCGTTTTGAAGGAAGCATCCCGGTATTCGCCTGGAGTGATTTGGGGAAACCATAGAAAATCCAAATCTTTATGCCCGGACGGGGATTCGAACCTGCGTCCTTCCGAATGCGAGGCCAGAACGTCAACTGCTTACCCACCGCGTTCGTTCCGGAGATATTATGATGTTATGAAGATTTTTTTGGTAAACGTTGTATTTACTTAAACACCCAACGAAGAAATGAATTGGCAGAATACTGAAATATAAGTATATATTGCATATTAATATTATTCATTATTTTTTATTCATTTATTCGTTCAAAGTAGATTATTTCGCTAAAATTCTTAATCCAAAGATACATATGAAAAATGTTTTAATTTTCTGACAGCAACGTTAGCGGATGTTTTAATTAGTTTGAAATTTGAATATTGAGTCAGAATGACAACTCGTATTTGACGTTACTGCTGAGAGCAAAAGTAATTCAAATTATCTATTTTTTTGTTTATATAATTTGTTTTCACTGACATGATATTTCAGCCACATGTCAGCCATTCAAACGTTTTAATGTAGATCTGAATCACGAAAAAGAAAGATGCGAGAACTCGTGAAGATTTTGGGTCATGTTTACATCGCGATGCGTGATGTCATTAACATGCGATACAGTGAATGTATTAATTTGCGTGTTATTGAAGCTTTGATTTCTAGCGGCAATTTTAGCGGAGTTCTATGGTTGGGTTGAAATGCAACCTGGACCAGGATGACAACTGAAACTTTTTTGCTACAGCTTAAGCCACAAGGACCTTCTATGGGCTTTATTTTATAACAAGTAAGCAACTGGGAGCAAATAACTTGCATTAACCATCTGTTCAAGTCGTCATTTTTGATTGGATTTGAGGCTAGTATAATCACATGACGCAAAGCACATATACGTTTCCGTCCGCTTGCCATTCTGCTCGTCTTTTTTTTACATTTCCAAAATTACCTAGTTTGTTTTTATAAAGATTTAATAATTAAAAAGAAAAAATGCTGTTTTACTCTTAACCTTTACCGAAAATTTAAACCACAAACACGTTTGTTGTGACTTATCTGTAAGAGATACATGTATGCTACCGCGTAATCTTTCTTTGTAGAGCATGCTGTACTCTACTATTATTCCACTCATTGTAATATCATTTCCATAATGAAATGCTCAAAAATGCCCAGACGACGTATTTTTCACTGACTTGATTCGTTACAATCGTTATTGCTCAGCTGTCACAGGTAATAAGTCGATGTTCAATACACACCAACCTTTCCCGAGGAATGCACTAAATAACAGTGAAGACACTACTTCTCGAGATACAACATCGACGCACAGCGTTCAATTAGTTCCTGGGTTGTCAAACCAACTCTGGGCTTCCGCCAAAAAGTTCTCATTTCAAAAATAAACTAATTAAAGGCCTTCGGTCTTATAAGCCATTCAGTCAACTACAATAGCTGTTATAATTCACGTCACACATCATCTATATTATTTGTATAAAATGTTTTTTGTCACAAGCCTATATCTCCCTTCGCACCTAGCCGAAATCGATAAATGAGGTACCATTTTAATCATCAAGGTATCCGCTGTGGTCACATCATATTTAAAAAAAGTAATTTTTCCAAATTCGACCCTTAAAAGACAAAAATATCAATATTTCTAAAATGCCGCTTTTTATACCTGTATACCTAACCGAAATCGATAAATAAAGTCTCGTTTTAAATATTAAGATCTCCTCTTAGAAATGAGATATTAGTTTAGAGATTAAGGTCTCCGCTTTTGTCACATTATATTTTAAGAACGGAATTTTTCTGAATTCGACCCTTAAAGGGCAAAAGTATCAATATTTCTACACCGCGTTTTTGTGTCACGAGCCATATATCTCCCTTGATATCTAACCGAAATAGATAAATAAGGTAACATTTTAAAGATTTTCTTTGATTTGGTCACATCATATCTTAAGAAAGGAATTTTAAGGAATTTGAACCTTAAAGGGCAAAAGTATCATTGTTTATATAACGTGCGTTTTTTACTAGCCCGTGGTACATAACCGAAATCGATAAATGGGGTATCATTTAAAACATCAAGGCCTCCGCGCAGGCAACATTATAAAATAAGAACGAAATATTTTTTCTGAATTTGATCCTTGAAGGACAAAAGTAATAACTGTGAAAGTAGCACGTCTGAGACAGTTCAGAATCAAGCTGATAGATAGCAGCACATATCACATAAATAATAATAAACTAGCGTCCTCTTTTGTTACGTATCTATTACACTAAACAAATAAACAATTCATACAAATGAGTCGGTTCTTCTTTCGACCTAATACAAACTGCCAACCTTTCTACTCGTCGTATTCGCAAAATTTTCGCACGGGTCATATTTCTTGATACAGATATCATAGAATTTAGTTTAATTACAGTGGAGCACATATCCCGCTGGCAATTTTCATTCACACTTTTCTTCCCAATTTAATTTTTTTTTTCAAAGTCTTTAAGTGTGATGTCGCCACGCTAGTAGTATTATTGGCTACAGGAAGGTATAGAGAATTATTGTGTAGGGAAATTTACACAGGAGCGTGTGCTCCATCGCAATTAAATTAAATTTCCCTACGTGAATTTTAATTTTATTATTCTGTTCCCTGACTCCTTTGCCTCCATGTCCGGGGTCATGCTAGAAATGGCACACGAAGTCAACCGCTTGAAAGGTTCAAATGAAACAGGTTGATGGCTTGCAGTTAATGGTGTAAACTACGCAGGCAATTAGAGAGGCCCCATTAAAGTGACGGCCTAGTTCTGAGCATAATGGGAAACAATACAGACATGTGGCGTTGTACAGTCGTGGCAAATAACCTGCTACACGCAGGGCCGCCATAAGCGGGCGCGCAAGGCGTGCATCGCACGCGGGCGGCATATCGAGGGGGGCGGCAAAACGAGAAATCGACAGTCGCCGCCCCGCGATGCCACTCCATTATCGCCGCGACGAAATTTGCGGCGTATTATGTAGAGCAGTGGTCCGCAACCTTTTCCTTCTCGCGGCACACCATAAGGTTATACATAAATCTCGCGGCACACCTTACCAAAAAAAAAAAAAAAATCCTCACCTCACGAAATTTTTTTCCGAGGTATGAAGCCCCCTAACACGTGAAAAAATGATAGCTAACAGCGATTGCATAAAATTAATAATCAGGCAGTTTTATATTGCTATTAACGTAAATAATTGTACACATACTTTCAATGTGACACTTGTGCCTGCTTAACTGCACACAGGTGACTGATCCGTGTAGAAATCGTTGACAATGCGGATATGAGTCTTTCCATCTTGGATGTTTTAATCTCAATCAACGTCGAGAAGCCCAATTCACATAAAAAATATGTATTTGTAAATGACAGTAACACATTAACTACCCTTCCTTATTGTTAGCCAAAATGTATCTAAAGGAACATCGAGAAGTTTTAATTTCAAAGTTCTGTCAGCTTTTAAATCTGCGAGTTTCTCTTGAATATTAATTGGAAGATGTTCCGAATTTGCAACGAATGGATCACGAACCCATTGAAAATCTTCAACACTTTCTCCAAGGTTCTTTTCGAATCTCTGCTGCAGGACTTCTAAATGTTATTTAAGTCCGTCACCATTTTATAACCGTCATCAGGTGACCATACAGTCGGGAAAATATCACACTACCCATATTCAATCCTCTGTAACCACAAATCCAGCTTATTCACAAATCCTTTCATCTTATCCATACTAATAAGAATATTTTCGTTCCTATAGGAACGTGCACAAACTACGTGGCTCGGTCCAGGGGGGTTTGGGGGGTTGGCTGGAAGGCTACGCTTGGCTACGTGGGGGGGAGTGAGGGTTTCGAGCCAGGCCACGTAGCTTTCCTTTCATAACATTTTTCACAGTTAAAATGAGGAACAGAACTCACAAGAACATGAGAATATTTATTACCCTCATTTAATTATCTCCGTATGTAATTTATAGTCGTCTGATAAGAGAAAACAGTACAAAATGTCTTCTGGAATCAAAAGGGAAAAAAGCTACGTGCTACGTGGAGGGCAGGGGAGGGGGGGGTAGAGGCAAAAGCCACACAGGGCTACGTGTGGGGAGAGGGCGGAGGGGGGAGGGTTCACAGGAGGCCAAAATGGAGCTACGTGGTTTATGCACGCTCCCTAACTTATGCATTTTGATGTTCGGTTCAGTCAAGTGTACGAAAATGTCGGAAATATATGCCAACTTCCATACCCATTCGCCATCTGTCCTCATGTCTAAGTTCATATATTCGCTTTAACACATCGTGACAGCCAGCGTACTTTTGTATGTGTGTGTGTCATCTGAACCCATTTCCTGACATAAAACGGAAAAAAGTCGCGAATTTAGGGGCCGCGATTTTATGAAGTTCGCGACTTTTACTACTTCATCGAGTACATCTTTCATAGCCTCTGATCAGAGAAGGCGGCAGAGACTTAGCAACAATGGCTTCGTGGTTAATGAGACAATGATCGCATCGTAGGTTGGGATTTACTTCGCGTACTTTAGCTGCAAATTCTTTCATTGGGCCTGTCATAGCAGCCGCTCCGTCTGTACAAACCTTCCATGTTAATTCTTTAAGAAGCAAATATTCATCAGTCAAACGAAATATTTCTTCACCATTAGTTTCTTTACAAAAGAAAAAATTATTTACAATTACATCTCCTTCGATATAGCGAATGTAAGCCGGAAGTTCTGCGTGGCGGCTAATATCTGCGGACTCGTAGATCTGAAGTGAGAACTTCTGATTGTTGTTTTTTTTCCTTCATAATGTATTCAATATCACTAGATATATCAATAACTCGGCGACTGACTGAGTCAGTAGAAAGAGGAATTTTTTAAATTTCACTAGCAGATTCTAAACCCATAACTATTCTTACCGAACCATTGTAAAATAAAGGATAAGAAATTGTAATTTAACTAAACATTAAATATAAACCATTGTAAAATTAAATGTAAAGAACCTGGCAGTATGGCCGAAAGCCAACACAAATAATAATAATAAAAAAACTATTCTCACCATCTCTTTACAAACAGGCTTTAACAGCGTTTGACCTATCGCATGTGGTTTCTTGGCCTTTACGATAAGTTCGGCTGCCTTATAACTAGCTTCCTGTACTTTTTCCGAAACACATGCTGTAGCGGTCATGAACGTTCTTTGTTTTTTCTTATTTTCTAACAACCGACAAAAATCGCTGCTTGACAGAAAATAATGTTTTGTTGAAAAATGTCGTTTCAGTTCACTGGTAACCATAGTAATATTACTGAGTTTTTCATCACAGATGATACACTCGGGAATTAGGCACGTTTTTTCACCACATCAAAAAAAATTAAGTAATTATCATCATATTTCCGCTGTATCAACTTTTGTTTCTTTCAATGTTTTCAGCAGTTGTACTCATAGACGGGACACTCCATTCAAGGAATTCGTCCATCTTGAAGAAATAAAATATTCTTCTAATTGTAATAGAAAATATCGAAACTAACTATTAACATAGTTTTCGGACCATTTCAGAGCACACTGAAGTAATTGTAAGAAGCAGGATTTATACACTCAAAGAAGTAACTAATATACTGCCGATTGCTTTTACAGAAATGTCTAACAAGGCGTCGGTGCAACCTCCTCCATGGGTGCAACGGTTCAGGAACAAAGTAGTATTGTTGGAGAAGCGAACACGTAATAAAATAAGGCTTGAAAACTGGGATATGTGAAAACTGCGACCAGTGAAATTTGCGGCCAACCTAAAATCTGTGAAATCTGCGGCCAATCCCTGTTCTCTTTGTGTCATGCCGCGCCGTCCTAATCACTCTAAACGCCCCTTTAGACCACCCGACCTGGTCTCACAAAATCCTGGCCTGGAAGTTGTTACGTGAACAAATCATTTTCCATTACACGCCCGAAACAGCCAAGCTAGTTTGTATTTTTTTTTAATAGACACACAAATGTTTCGATTAATAATTTTTGAATATTGATCAGTTGTGTAGACTCTGTCCATTCATTTTAATCGTCTCTTGATAACACCAAAGATACGATCACACGGGAGAAAAGTGTGACCTCTCACTGGAAAATATCGCTTGATTGTTACTTTACACATCAATGAAAAACTAAATAGAAATCGTAAAAACTTATGATTCATGTTCTGCCTTGTACATCCGTCGGAAAACGGTTGGGTTTCTTTTACAGTTTGGGGGATGAGGTATGCTATGAAGTGATTTCGGAAAGAGGAAACTACATTGCCTCCTTTTCTCGCAGTGCCTTCATGGTAGGTATAGATTTTGCTTGTTTTGCTTGTCAAGTCATAAATGCAAAACCCACAACTGCTGATGGTAGAATATTTTTTCCTGCACTAGTAATGTGAGGCAAAGGGAGATCTACTACGATTCTGTAAGTATCTGGCTCGTTATTACAATTCTTTTCTACGTCTTTTAAGCAAGAATAAAACTTGTATTTTAATAACAGTTATAAACTATAAAACATATGTAGTGTCAACCTGCTGTTTAGAAACATTGACTACAAACGTAGCAATCCCCTCAAAGCGCCAGCGGGGCGGCTTTTAACAATACAACCAGTTTGATCCTATTCTATAATCAACATACCGCTACAGCATTGTTGAGAGTTCTGGCCGCAGATTTCACTGGCCGCAAATTTCACTGGGCGCAGTTTTCGCGACACCTGAAAACTGTTAATCCCAGCAGTTTAGACTGAGTAAAAAAGCATATACACAGAACATGCGGTAAATATAACAGAACCTCAAAGCCCAACAGTAGAGGCGAGAAATAAAGATATTTATTTAAAAATTAATTTAAAAAAAAACTATCAGCAAGTGTGAGTAAATAAATAACATTTAATTTCTTAGAATACGACAATACGTCACAATTCGCGGCACATGGAACATAAATATAATTGATAAAAAAAACTTTACAATTAATTCCTTATAATAAGTAAAATTTCGCGGCACACCTTTCACCTTGTTGCGGCATACCAGTGTGCCGCGGCACACCGGTTGCGGACCACTGATGTAGAGGGCGACCTTTTTTTTTTTTTAGCTTGACAGCTGCTTCGGGCGGCCGGTGACACTCGGAATGGCAACAATGGGGGCGGCAATCTCCAATCTCACAGTTTTTTTGACCCGTTTCGGAAATTTCCTAAATCCACCACTGGCTGGGCTGTAGTTAGACAGGGGGTGGCATAATCGGTATTGCACGCGGGCGCTGAAACAGCTAGCGGCGGGCCTGGCTACACGTTGGTTGTATTAGTTCAGCGTTTCTCAACCTCTTCAACCCGATGACCAATGAAATGTCAAAAATAATCATGCGGACCACTAACGTAAACAGCCCTAATGATATATCTATGTGTATGTTATTAACCAATACTATCATTTGTTATCGGTACGTACCGCGATCACTTAAGACCAAAGTGAGCCTCCATAAATTATGTGTCTCGATGTGTGTGTGTAAGGGGGGGGGACGGAGGGAAGTTTTCGAGCCAAGCCACGTGGCTTTTAATTCACATGATTCGCCACATTTAAAATAAGTACAGAACACTCAACAGTATGTGGATATATATATCCAACAGGAAGATTCTCTTTTTTAGGTAAGGGTGTCAGGGATTGGAATAAGTTGCCAAGGGAAATTTACCAAAAACGTTGAAAGAATTCGAAGTTAAAATTTATAGAGGGCAAATGTAGGTGGGTGCAGTAAAGGGGGAAATGGGTGTTTAGAGAAATTGCCACCGGAGTGTGTGCTCCATTGCAATTTAATTTAAATTAATTTACGTTACTTCCGTATGTAATGTTGATATCCTACGGCTACATCAGCCCGCCGCTAGCTGTTTCAGCGCCCGCGTGCAATACCGATTATGCCGCCCCCTGTCTAACTACAGCCAGTGGTGGATTTAGGAAATTTCCGAACCGGGTCAAAAAACTATGAGGATTGCCGCCCCTTCGATCATTTGCCGCCCCCATTGTTGCCATCCCGAGTGTCGCCGGCTGCTCGAAGCAGCTGTTGAGCTTAAAAAAAAAAAAAAAAAAAAAAAAGTCGCCTGTTACATAATGCGCCGGCAAATTTCGTCGCGGCGACAATGGAGTGGCAACTATCGCGGGGCGGCGACGACTGTCGATCACTCGTTTTGCCGCCCCCCTGGATGTGCCGCCCGCGTGCGGTGCACGCCTTGCACGCCCGCTTACGGCGGCCCTGCGGCTACACACTGACAGTGGCGCACATGAGTGTGACTAGTTGGTTTACACGCGGCCGGCGCATTAGAACTAACCGATACGATTCGAAATACATTAGACTCGCCGAACATGGACTCAAATTCGGTTGCAGAAGTCAACCGGGATTTTGAAGGCAGTGACAGTTCGTATTGATTTAATGGTTTGGAAAAAATAAAATAAAGCTGTTTTTGATTATCATCGCCCGCGTGTGACTACACCGCTTGTTGGCAAAATAATTATGATTAGACGACCCATGCGTAAATTTCGCGAATAAAATACGATGAATATTGAGCTTGAATGCTTTAATATAATGAAAAGTAGAACCGCACTTTTGTACCAAATATGTATTTGTTTAGTGTAATAGGTGCGCATAAAAATACTTACAACATAGTATGAAACAGTTTAAATGTACGACAAACTGTCACTGACCTTAACAGAATACAACCAACCTCAACAAAATGCGCATAGCATATCAACATCTCTGTGATACGTGTTACTGTGCGAATAAAATGTTTACATTGGGAATGTATAGCAAAACAAAAATGTTACCGTAACTGATAAAAATATCTGAAAATACACTAATTTAAAAAAAAAACCATCAGCAACAACAGTTTATTGATGTTTCTGTGATTTCTGCTACTGCAATCTAGGGACTTGGCTCTGAACTGTCTCATACCTGCTACTAATTTAAGAATCAAATTCTTAAAAATTATTTCTTAATTTGTGATTGTACCTAATTGGAGACGTTAATCTTTAAAACGATATTACATTTATAGATTTCGGTTAGGTACCGAAGGAAATAAATGGCTCCTAATATATACATAAAACACGCTGTAGAAATAATATTGACACTTTTGCCCTTTAAGGGTCGTATTAAAAAAATCCGTTTATAAAAGAGTGTGTGACCAAACAGACACCTTGATCTTTAAAATGATACCTCATTTATCGATTTCGGTTACGCATCAAGCGAGGTAAAAAAAAGTCTTTGAAATGATGATATTTTTGCCCCTTAAGGGTTAAATTTGGAGAAAGTTCTTTCTAAAAATATGATGTGACAAAAGTGGATACTTTAATATTTAAAACGATACCACATTTATCGATTTCGTTTTGGTATATAGGGAGATAAATAGCTCGTGACACCAAAATGTGTTGTAGAATTATTAATACTTTTGCCCTTAATAGTCGAATTTTGAAAAATTTCTTTCTTAAAATACGGTGTAACGGAACCGAAGACCTTACGAAGACCTCAGTCTTTAAAATGATACCTTGTTTATAAATTTCGTTTAATTATCAAGGGGAATGAATGACTCGAGACACAAAAACGCATTTTAGAAATACTGATATTTTTGCCCTGTAAGGGTTAAATTAAGAGAAAATCCATTCTTAAAATATTATGTGACCACAGCGGAGACCTTAGTCTTTAGAATGATACCTCATTTATCTATTTCAGTTAGATGTTATTGAAGATAAATGGCTCGTGACCCAAAAACGCTTTGTAGAACCATTGATACTTTTTCCCTGTAAGGGTTGAATTCCAGAAATTTCTTTCTTAACATATAATGTCACCAAAGCTGAGACATTACTCTTCATAATCCTACTTCATTTATCGATTTCGGTTAGATATCCTTGGAGATAAATAGCTCGAGACACAAAAAACGCATTTTAGAAGTAGGGACATTTTTGTCCTTTAAGGGTCGAATTACGAAAAATTGGTTTCTTAAAACATAATGTGACCATGGTGGATACCTTAATCTTTAATATGATACCTCTTTATCTATATTAGTTAGATATTAATGGAGATAAATGGCTCGTGACACAAAAATGCGTTGTAGAACCATTTATACTTTTTCCCTTTAAGGGTCGAATTTAAAAAAAAAAAAAAGTTTTGGTGTCACCAAAGGCGAGACATTCATAATCCTTCATAAACCTACTTCATTTATCGATTTCGGTTAGATATCCAGGGAGATAAATGTTTCGCGACACAAAAAACGGCATTTTAGAAATATTGATTTTTTGCCCTTCAAGGGTCGAATTTCGAAAAATTCTTTACTTACAGTATGGTGTAACGAAACCGAAGACCTTACAAAGACCTCAGTGTTAAAACTGATACCTTGTTTATCAATTTTTTTAAAAACTCATTTTAGAAATACTGATATCTTTTACCTTCAAGGGTTCAATTCAGAAAAAAAATCATTCTTACAATATGATGTGACCACAGCAGAGAGATTAATCTTTAGAATGATACCTCATTTATCTAATTCGGTTATATATTAATGGAAATAAATGGCTCGTCACACAAAAATGCGTTGAGCAACCATAATACTTTTTCCCTTTAAGGGTTGAATTCTAATAAACATTCTTTCTTAATATATGATGTCACCAAATCTCTTTAAATCCTATTTCATTTATCGATTTCGGTAAGATATCCAGGGAGATAAATGGTTCAAGACACAAAAAAACGCATTTTAGAAATATTAACATTTTTGCCCTTTAAGGGTCGAATTCCAAAAATTCCTTTGTTAAAATATAATGTGACCACGGCGGAGACCTTAATCTTGAATATGATACCTCATTTATCCATATCGGTTAGATTTCAAGGGAGATAAATGGCTCGTGACGCAAAAAATGCATTGTAGAACTATTGTTCTTCTTCCTTTAAGGGTTGAATTGAAAAAAAAAAATATTTCTTAATATATGATGTCAACAAATATAAGACATTACTCTTCATAATCGTACTTCATTTATCGGTTTCGGTTAGATATCCAGGGAGATAAATGGCTCGAGACACAAAAAACGCATTATTGAATTATTGACAATTTCGCACTTTAAGGGTCAAATTACGAAAAATCCTTTTCTTTAAATATAATGTGACCATGGCGGAGATATTAATGTTTAATATGATACCTCATTTATCTATATGGGTGACACAAAAATGCGTTGCAGAACTATTTATACTTTTTCCCTTTAAGGATGGAATTTTTTTAAAAAATCTCTCTTAATGTATGATGTTACCAAAGCCGAGACATTACTATTCATTATCCTACTTCATTTATCAATTTCGGTTAGATATCCAGCGAGATAAATGGCTCGAGACACAAAAAAACGACATTTTATAAATATTGATATTTTTGCACTTCAAGAGTCGAGTTTCGAAAAAATCCTTTGTTAAAATATAATGTGACCAAAGTGGTGACCATAAGCTTTAAAATGACGCCTCATTCATTGATTTCGGTTAAGTATGAAGGGAGATATTGGCTTGTGACAAAAATAACACCTTATAGAAATAATATATATGATGATGATTTGGTTCCGTCAAATGGATTTTAGTGCAACTTTAGTCATAGTTTTAGCTTGAGTATTGTTTCAAGTTTTATGAGTGTGTGAAATGGCGTTGAACAACAAACTCTAAGGGAGTTATCGGAAATATTTTTTTCCAACAAGTTTTCGTTGGCAGATCAAAGAACAATTTCGTGGAAATATAGAAAGAAAGGTGACAAAACAGCATCAAAAGAAAACGGAAAATGCTGCCTTTATTTTTCTTTAAGCCGTAGATATGCTTTGTTCTACTTTATCAATAAGTGAACAATAATGAATGAGAAAATGAGAATATTTTCAGTGACATCTCAAGAAGAAGAGGATCACTCAATGTACCTGAGAAATTTTTCACAATAATTGATCATTTGCAGGAGTGACTAGTGTCAGTATTTCATTTAGAATATTTATAATTATAGAAAAGTACATAACGCAGGTGTCGGTTGTTTTAATTAAACACACAATAATTGTAACTACAGTCTGTTAAGACAAAACATTACGAAATCTCTTCTGGAATTAATAGTGATAAAGGCACGTGCCACACGGGAGGCGGGAGGGCGTGGAGGGGGGGGGGAGGGGATGGGAGGGGGGGTGCGTATTGAGGCAAAAGCAACGTCACATTCATGGAGGTAGGAAAAGAAAGGAGACGAGATTGTTATCAAATATTTGTTGATGCAGAGAACCAAATGGGTCATGTTTACATCGCGATGCAGCGAATATATTATTCTACGTGATTTAGGCCAGTTATAATTTATATTGAACGTGTATGATGAAATTAATTGTGATAATTTGTGCTATCCGAACTAAGAATCATAATGAAGTCAATTTTGCTTGTCGAAATGTAATTCGCGATACGTTTCATGTGTTTAGAGGTAAGTTTGCATCGTTTGATTTTTTTAGCGGCAAATTGTGACTAGGTTGAAATGCAGCCTGTAGCAAATATTGTTTTTGTAGCATGAGGACAAATTATTTATTAGTTATTAGTAATTTCTTGAGCACTATGTTAGTGACATAAGATGTTTCGCGATGTAAATTACTCCCATTTAAGCTTGCGACTTTTGATGTATGGCAGCAAAGTAATTGCACTGGGCAGTTCTATCGTTACCGTGGCGCCACAATCTGATAATGAATTCTTATGTAACTCAACGAAACAAATTGAACGTAAAGAACAAATTCTTAGTTCTCTTTTATTTTGGTTCAGGCCGTATTTCGACCTAACCACCTCACTTTTGAGACAGTATATCTCGAGATCTAAGCGAAATATCAATAACATTTATTCTTTATTTTCGATTTGTATCATCGATTTCCGTACGAATTCATCATCAGTTTGTGGCGCCACGGTATTGATAGAATCCCCTTGCACTGATGCTGCTGACGAATTTAAATAGGTCTATTCACTACCACTGCAATACCTTCTGAGTAAGCCGTGAATTCTTTTGAAGGTTTCAGTTGTTTTAAAGTACTAAACATTTACCTAGGCTATTTTTAAAATTTCGTACTGTATAGGACTTGCTTCTGTTTGTAAATATATCTAGACCTATTTTTCTTGATTTTGTAATCTACCCATCAAAGATTTTGAAATGATGAAAATTACTGAAATGGAATGTGGAAATATAATCTATTTGAACATCTATCTAATCTATTTGAAACAGAAACATGAAAACTCAGTCATTTCTTTTTCTTTTTTTTTTTTGCGACTATAGGGAGAAATAAAGTTCTGTTTCGGTGTACAAAATTCCTATAAAAAATTATTTAGCAGTTTTTTTCATAAATTCTCATGTTTGTAGATAATATCGATTAGGGTATTTATAAATGTGAACCCATAAGTCTTCATTTTGCGAAAATTAAAAACGAAGAAATTCTTCCGTTCCATATACATTCCATGTGTTTCTTGGACCTACCAATATGGCGACCTCCCCACCTCACCACTCTGCTCTCGGCTTCACTTCGTTGTATGGAGAAGCAGGGCCCGCTCTAGGGGGGGGCAAGCCGGGCATTTGCCCGGGGCGCTAAAATTTAGGGGCGCCATTTCGGCTGTAAGTGTGAGAAAAATATTAATGTGTTAAATACCCAATTAATAAAAGAAATCCACATACCGATTTTTTCTTTCGTTAAAAACTTACAGTTCTTAGCTATTTGGGTGCGCCCCTAGACTTCGAGGAGACGGGGCGCGGACCTCAAAGGGGCGCGCCATTGCCCAGCCGCCTCTGTGTGAATTCCGCCATAGGAGCAACTTCAAAATGCACCGCGTCCGCGCCATGTCTCAGCCCGAAGTCCGCGCCACGTCTCTTCTGTGTGAATTGGGCCTTAGCAGGCGAGTAGAACGCTGTTTCGACTTTTGTTGTCTCAACCTGCTTATTATTGCTAATTATTAAAGTGGTTTCATTACACAACAGCATTAGTCTTACTATTACGTTATTAGTGATAAGTGGAAGTTCGTAAAATTTACTTCAGGAGTTCATAATTTCTAAAGGTAAGAACATCTATGATTAAACTGTTATTTAGTTGGATATACGACATAAGCGCACAATGACAAAAGCGCACAACAGAAGCGCGGTAAGTGAGGGCTGTTACACCAGACCTCGGCTACCTGCACTGATTCCGACGTTATACTCCCCACAAGCTTCTAGACGCGGTGAAAAGGAGTGTTTTTTCGCAATTGCAGCTAGGCTCTAATACATGGAATCGATAGTGCTTGGCGGGAGATGCTGAGTACCGGTATTTATTTTATTGAATTGATGAACCAAATCAATATGGATCTTAGTTATTGGAAATTAAAGTGCAATAATTTGCATAATAATTTCTTCTCGTAATCCGAGCCTCACAGATTTGTCGTACAAATTAGATACAGGCATTGAAAGTGTTATGGTTGTGTTAAATTACATACACTAGCATTGATCGCTTGTGAAAATACTGTAGTATAGTGGGCGTGGGACAGTACTTACAATCATTAATAAATAAATAATATTACCAACAGCTGATTACCGATTAGTTACTTCACATACCATTAGTATATTCAATTTCTAATGTTAACTGCTAATATATAATAACCCAAGATGCTTATTATATATACGAATGCGGTTTACAGATACTCTAATTGCTGCATTTGTAAACCGTCTCAACAAAAAGAAATTCACTAACTATTTTAGTGAATTTGAATAACTTTGTCAGTTGGTTTAATATGTGCATTGCGCGACAATCACTCCACAGCATCATTTTTTTGTTTTTGTTTGTTTGTGAACTTGGAACGTATTCCATTCAAGTATATAGAAACTGCCATTCTGTATACACGGCTTCTGTATTTGCAGCAAATTTACGGATCGTATCCTACGCGAATAAGCTTTGACTGTGTAGTAACACTAGACTTTGTTTATGTTCACAGGGTATGGAAAATATTTTGTGTTGTGCATAAATATATATTTTTTTTATATCGACTGAGAATAATTTATCTTAGTTATGGTTTTAGCTTATTTAGAACAAGGATAAATATTTACTTTTTATATTATTTTATAGTGTACATTATTTGAGTTACGTGCGTGCCTCTTCCAAAATGTCCGACGGCCAATAAAACTATCTGGTTACCAGTACAATAAAAGAAGGTTGGGAAAGGAAGCAGAAAGGCAGAATCAATCTGGTGCGTTACAAAAATATACTGTATTCAGGTTTTACCAAAACAAATCTTAGAATCCAATATCAGGTCGGGATACAAAAGAAGTACAGAATCGTCAGAGAATAATAGCAAACAAATGAACGAAGTTTCTAAACCAACTTGAACTGACACCAACGTGAGACTCACAGAAGGAGTTCTACAAACTTTGTGGCCAAGAATTTTATGAGACGCCACAAGAAGCTTTTTAGTAAGGCAAGGTCCACTTAAACTATTGCATAATTACAAATTTCCTTCCAATGACACAGATCGACATTTTAGCGCAAAATATTATGTAAGCAATGGAGAGCAAATATTGCGAGATTAGCTACTATCTTTCACAAAACTGCGTTTACTGCTCCTGTTGCAAAATTTTCGGCTGTTTAGTTAGTTCTCTCTCAAAGGAGGATTTTAAAAATTGGAAGCACCTCGACAAAACTTTAAAAGAGCATGAAATTTCGAAAAATCTTATTCAGGCAAAAAAATCATTGCTAGAAATGAACGAAAGATTAAATTGTTGTAAAACTGTAGGTGCTGCCACTCAAAGAATTATTAAGTCCGAAATAAATCATTGGAATGAGGTGCTTCTAAGAATCGTTGCAATTACCAAAATGCTTGATAAAAGTTGTCTGATTTTTCAAGGTACAAGCGACAAGTTGTTTAAGCATAATGACGGTGATTTCTTAAAAATAGTTAAGTTACTGTCTGAATACGATCCCATTATGGAAGAGCACGTCCGTTGACTGCTCTAAAAAGTAGAGACTAAAGCTCAATATCTTGAGAAAAATATACAAACCGGTATAGTAGATATGCTGCATCAAAGTGTAAAGTCCAATGTTATTAATGAAATAAAAAAATTCAAATATTTTTCCATAATTTTAAACTGTACTCTTGACTTAGGTAAGATACAGCAAATTACTCTTGTAATCAGATATGTCTCAACCAATAAATTTAATCCTTATGTTGAAATTAAAATTAATGAAAGCTTTTAAGGCTTCTTACCAGTCGAAAGATCCACAGGAAAACAAATGTCTGACATTATAGTTGTAGAACTTAATGACTTGTGTTTAAATTTGCAGGATATCAGAGGACAGGTCCAATATGAGGGGCAATAAAGCAGGAGTGCAATCTAGAATTAAACAAAATAATTCGCGAGCATTCAATGTTCCATGTATTAGTCATTCTCTCAATCTTGTTATTAATGGCAAAAGCATCCCTGGAAGCCGCTAATTTCTTCAACGGTCCAAAAAATATATTTATTCTTTTTGGCATCTACTTTTGGATGGGCAATACTTTTAAAGCATGTTCAGGGTTCAACTTTTTTTTTTTAACTGCTTTACGTCTCTCAACAACGAGGTCTTTAGAGACGGGAAAGTATGGGGGCAAGGAATGGGAAGGAATTCGGCTATGGCCTTTTTAAGGAAGCATCCCGGCATTTGCATGGAGTGATTTGGGAAACCATGGAAAACCCAAATCTGGATGCCCGGACGGGGATTCGAACCGCCGTCCTCCCGAATACGAGGTCAGAACGCTATCTGTTACACCACCACGCTCGGTGGTTCAAGTTTGAAAACATGGAGTGACACTAGATGGGAGAGTAGGATAGAGGCATTAAACCCTTTAAAATTTATTTGGGAGATGTATACGACGCCTTGCTAAACAATTACGAAAACCAAGAAATTGATAATTTAATGATTTAGCCATGTTGGCAATTGAGTATGAAATTGCTGATGAAGTAAATTTAAAGATGTAATAAAAAATTCGTAAACTGAAAGTAAGAAAAAAAGTTTTTTTTGTGATTTTAGCGTATTTGATGTAATCTCGTTTTATTTTCAAAATAATGGCATTTAGATTGTTTGTTTGATAATATCCATCTGTAATAGCATTTAAAAATGTAAAAATATGGTTAATTTGTGGCAATGTACAGATATTTCATAATTAATTTCTCTATTTTTTGCTGCTAGATCAAAATTCAATAAGTTTATTTATGAATATATGATTTTATTAAAAATTAAAATTAAATATTTTATTTGATTAAAAATTAATAATTTTTTAAATATATATTTCTACATAATCTTAAGGGGCGGCAATTTGTCTATTTGTCCGGGGCGGCAAAACCGCTAGAGCGGGCCCTGGGAGAAGGTCCCTTACATGGTCTCTTTTCTTTCTTCCATGGCCTGACTACGTGGGGGAAGGTTCAAGGGAGGCCAGAATTGAACCACATAGCTCCCAAAGAAGTTAGAATATTCTTAAGACCTAGCGCCACAATAAAGCCATCATAAAATGGTTGTTAACTTAACGCTCGAAGGTATGCCCCCTCTGTCTCTCTGATACATGTGCAAACGCATTTAGTAAGCAACCTTTTTTAATAACAATGGAATCAAATCCTGATATACCAGATTTTTCCTGGTCGTTTGAATATTCATGGTGCCAGCACTGGCCGTACAACAGATGCACTTTGGCCTCGGGCATGGGTGGTTTTAAGTAAGGATTATGTTTGTCTTGTATTGGCCTTTGAATAGTGTCCTAAAATTACATAAGCAAAGCATGATACAATATTTTGAACAGTACAATTATGTCAATGTAGCTAAATGATCACAGAAACCGAAGGCTATATATATGTATATATACTGAAAAACTTGGCTTTTAGAACGTTTAGTTTATACTTTATACTCGCTTATAGCCAGATACAGTAAGTGTACAATATCCATATTATGTGACCAATTTTTATTTGTTGTGATATTTTTAATTAAGTTTGAATTAAATTTTTAATATTCTGCATGAGGGTCTCAGTCTTTGGAGGCTTAACGTAAAGAGGCAGTAAGTAGAGATGGTTTGTTTAGTGATGAGGGTGAGAAGGGTAGTTGGGAGGCGATAACAGGTCGTAGGGAAAATACTGTTAGCAGGATGAAGAAGTCAGAAACTTCAGAAATTGTGGGAATAAATAGGTTTGACCTGTTACTAGAGTCAGTAGGAAAGAGCCTTACGTAGAAGTAGGAGTAAGTAAGTTGCAGCAGGCCCTTAGGAATAAGAGAGTGCAAGGAAATAATAGGAAGAACAAAAAAGTAGCCATGAGAGAGGTGTTGGGCCTCTTCTGCAGGATCCGTTAGAAACAGTTTACCAGGTCACAAGTTTTCTCAAACCTAGCGTAATATTAGGTCAGGTAATAGAGGATATATATTTTTTTTTTATCTGCTTAACGTCTCTCTAACAGCGAGGTCTTTAGAGACGGGAAAGGATGGAGGGCAAGGAATGGGAAGGAATTCTGCCATGGCCTTTTGAAGGAAGCATCCCGGCATTTGCGTGGAGTGATTTGGGAAACCATGGAAAACCCAAATCTCGATGCCCGGACGGAGATTCGAACCGCCGTCCTCCCGAATGCAGGTAATAGAGGAGATAGGTTCACTATAAGGAAGTTTTACTATGGACGATAGAGTAATGCGAGGTGTTGTGGGTAGTACCTATAGAAACGCGAGATATAATATACAGAATGACCTGAGGAAGGTGGTGGAGGAGGCGCAGCATTCCAGGGTTGAGCTCATAGAGATCCTGAGCCGCCATGCCCAGCCACAGTTGAACCATGGAGCAAAGTAAAGTGTGGAGACAACGCAAGGGAGCTTTACCACACAATGAAGTGAAGAGTGAATGGGAGGTTGCCATATGAATTTACCAAGAAATACGTTGAATATGCACACAAACCTCAAAGGAACCGCACCGTAATTTGATGACGGATTATTATGTAACTCAACGAAACAAATCAAAAATGAAGAATAAATTTATTTTATATCCTTCTTTAGTTCTCGAAATATACTGTCTTAAAAGTGATGTATTTTGGGCTGAAATGCAGAAGTCAAATTTGATGATGGATTCTTATATAGTACAAAGAGACAAATAGAAAGTAAAGAATAAAAATTTCTAGATTGTGTTGCAAAAAAACTGTTTTTTTTTCTGACTTGGAAAAAAACGAAATTTAATTTTTAAAAAACTATGAAAAAAACACGTTTTTTTCTCTGGGACACGTTTTTTTCATAACTACTAAATCTCAAATTTGTAATGCATTTATCGTTTAATATGACTGTTTTAAAGTTTATACTAACTCTAAGTACTTATCTTAATTGTTAAATCTAATATATTTTTTCTGGTTCGGTAGAAAAAAAAAATACGAAAATATTGCCAACATTGACTGCAGTTTTCTTTTACGAATGGGAGGCTAGATTGTGCGGGAAGGAATCCCCGTTCCCCGTTGTTTGGTTGAAATTCGCTATTTGAAACAGTGTTGCCATCCATACGAATTTATCTGTAGACCTATGGGTCTTTTTTAAAAATAGGAATTTTAAATTTACCTGCGGTTTTTCGCCTCTTTTTATTACTTATTGTGCTTTTCTTATATTCGTATACTTGTTAAACTCTCAGTGTATAGTGATAATGAGTCATTACATTGTCAGTAATTACGGATCGTTTCCTTGCAACCGATGGCGTAAACGAATTATTGAAAAGAAATAAAGCTCCTATTTTGTATGATAACAGATTTAAATTTAAATTGAAAAGACCGTAATACAGAACTATCGGCGCAGTTTTTATGCACAGTGTGTACTTTGCTCGCAATTTAAAATTGCAATCTCAAAATCTTTTGCGTACAATACAAGAACAACCAGTAAAAGAAAATGTAACTATTTCTAAAGTTATGGATCTGGAGGAGACAGAAGAAGAAACAGAAAATTCCGACACCGACCAAACTAGTGTTGCTAGTGCTGATACTAGTGAATGTGGAACTTACATAGAAGATAAATAAAATTATGTTACCTATATAGATACATTTATGAATCATTATGTAAAACACATGATTCAGTTAGATTTAAAACAAACATGTAAAATGTAAGTTCCGTGACTAAAACTATAATTTAGTCAAATGTATTGTTTTCTGACAAAAAACTTAGAAAAAAACGAGGGTGCTATTTTTTTCACGTTTTTTTTTTTTTCACAAAGCTGAAAAAAAGTTTTTTTTCTTCAGTTTGGAACACTAGTTCTAGAGAAATATTGTCTCCAAATTGAAGTGGTTAGGTTGAAACGCGGCCTGGACCCGAATAAAAACGTCACCAAAAGGGTGCGGAACTACATCTATGACTAATTTTTAATAGTCGATATCTCGAGAATTAAGGCAGATATAAATAATAAAATTGTCTCGTCGAGTTACATAAGAATCAATCATCAAACTGCATCGCTCCGGTTATTATAGTGCTGCCCACCTCAACACATACATTTCATTGCGAAATACATTTCGAGCACAACATTGCCAACATCATGATTCCTAGTTCACGTAGCATAAATTATCACAATTAATGTTATCATATACCTTTCAGTATGAATTGAAGTTAAACTAACGCACGCGCAATAATAAAGTCGCAGTATCGCGATGTAAACTTGACCTGAAACTTGTCCTGTATGCTTCATGCTAATAGAGATAGTTAATTTCTGTAATCTTCTTCAGAAGATACTGTACTAGTAGTAGAGACGCCCTGATAAATTCGCCAGCTGCATCAGTGAATTTATCTTGTTACCATACATCAAAAGTCAGAAGTTTAAATTTGACATTCAGCACCTGTTTAGAATGAGGCTAGCCTATTATTTGCAAAATATAAAAAATGTAATAAATGCTGATTGTCTACACTATGCCAACAAATTTTTGAGAATGACGTCATCCTACTGAGAGCTATGAATTAACTTTTTTAACAGGCATTCTAAATTATAACGATAGGCCCTGCTCTCGCACATCTCGTATTAAATACTTCAAGAACAGTGATTACAATGTGACTGACTTATGAAATGATATTCGAGGTTGTTTACTATCTGATCTGTTTGTGCAACCATATGAAATACGAAAAATCTGGCATTATAACAACTTTTCTAGCGGGTCGTTGTCTCCTCTCTTTTCCTACCTCTATGAGTTGAACCGCGTTTGAGGCGGGTAAATGTGGAAACGGAAGAGCTACCTGGGAAAAGCATTAGTTCTGTCTTGGGATTTGTGCCTGTGAACTCCCTTGGAAGGTGGGGGTTCCACTAGGCTGTGGCGTCTTCTTTTAGGGAAAGTAAATTTTGGATCACACTGTTCCAACAATAACAAACTTATCAAGTTTGAATATCAAAATAATAATGAATTTTTATTTAGCCACATGAAGTATTATCGGAATTAATAGGAGAACTGAAAAGTGGGTGTACAATTTATTAAAACTTGATCATTCCTTAAGAGAAGAACTACTAGACAGTAAAACGTTCTTCCCGGTGGTTACGGAGTGTACAGAAGAGATAGTGGAACACTTGGTGGAGTAGTATTCATACTTGATAACAAAGACTACTTCAGTTCAATGGTGTTTATACAGGGTGCGGCAGAAATAACTCCCGAATTTAAAATGTGAATAACACAGCACTGATAGAAGCTACTGAGATATTTATTTCACACTTTCAAAGAATGATGTTTACCATTATGTTTGTCCACTACATCACTGAGTTTTGAAAATCACATCGTCCAAATGCCGACCTTCACATCTTATGCACTTCTGAAGTCTCTCCCTGAAATTCCGCATCACTTTCCTAGTCAGTTCGGGTGGTATTGCCGCGATTTCTTGACGGATGGCAGCTTTCAGTTCTTCTGTTGTTCTCGGCTTACGTTTGTAGACTTCAGCTTTCAAATATCCCCAGAGAAAGAAATCGCAGGGTGCAAGATCGGGTGAACGTGCTGGCCATGGAATGTCACCTCGTAAGGAGAGCAGGCGCCCAGGAAACATTTCTCATAGGACGTTCATCGATGCCCTTACTGTGTGTGCAGTGGCACCATCCTGTTGGAACCACAAATCACGACCCCTTAGTTCGTTGAGTTTTGGCCGCAGGAGGTTGTTTATCATATCGATGTAAGGAACAGAAGTTACTGTTACTGCTCTGTCCTCCTCTTCAAAAAAGTATGGGCCTATAATCCCGAAATCAGAAATAGCGCACCAGACAGTGACACGTTGGCTGTGCAGAGGCCACTCATGGACCTGTTGGGGATTGTTTTCGGCCCAGTACCGAAAATTTTGTTTATTCACGTAGCCTGACAAATGAAAGTGAGCTTCGTCACTTGAAAGCAAACTGGCGTTACCTGGAATACGTTGCAGGATGGCCTCACAAGATGCTATGTGGTTGACCCAATCACGTTCATTGAGCTCCTGCACAACCATAATTTTGTAGGGATGGAATTTTAGGTCCATGTGCAAAATTCGTCTTATGCTGCGTTCAGATATTCCCATAGCAACAGCATGCCTACGGGCTGAAAGTTGTGGGGAGGTCGTAATGGCGTGTCTCACTCCTTCAATGTTCTGCGGTGTTCGAACGGTGCGAGGTCTACCAGGAGGCTTCGTTTTTAAAGTCGAACCCGTTCTTCTCAAGTTGTTGACCCATGACAAAATGGTTTTCCTGTCAGGAACAACAGCATTTCGACGTAATCGAAAATGTGTACGGAATAATCGCTGCGTTATGGTAACAGAGTCCCCATTTTTGAAATAAGTCTCAATCACGAAACCACGAAGTTCTCCGCTCCACGCCATGGTACGTACTGAAATTGCAAGGCACACACAACCAAACGCCACAACCGTGACTCACGCCGCACCACTAGCGCCAGAGAAACAGCGGTGGCAAATTCGGGAGTTATTTCTGCCGCACCCTGTATATCATGTCCACGAGTTACATGAGGTTGAATTCTTTGGTAATTAAAAAGAAAAAAGTCGAGGTGTTGGCTGTTTACCGTACTGGAAGAATGAGTCATAAAAATTAGGGTCTTTGGGTGTTCAGAGGTGAGAGGGGAATGGCCATTATTGATCGGGTAATAAATTCACCAGGTATTAACTGGGTAGGAAATAAGATTATTTAAATTGAGTCTTGATACTTGTTGCTTACCAGAGGACTGGAAAAGTGCGGCAGTAGTACCAGTCCCTAAAGGAGGGGGGACAAACGGGGTAAAAAATTATAGGCCAATGAGTTTGTTATCAGTGGTAGGTAAAATAAAGGGGAGATTGGTAAGCAACCACATCAGAGGTATCTGTGAGTAACATAATTGGTTTTGAAGGCGACAACATGGCTTTACGCCAAGGATATTCATGAAAATCTCAGTTAGTAGTGTATGCACGTTATTTCGGATGAAATGGACAAATTTACAGTGTAGCGCTAGATCTTTCAAAGGCTTTTGATAGAGTGAGCCATAAAAAGATAGTAAATAAGATAAAAACTAGATGAAAAAAGTGGTTTAGTAGCTAGAGACATTATCATAAGGCATTCTTAAAACGTGAAAGCAAAAAGTTAGGACAGGAAATTCAATATCAAAGGTAATGGAAGTAAACATTATGTTTATAAGGCAGGGAAAGAATTGATTGTTGATACCTTGGGAGAACATTTGGTACAAAAAACTCAGCTGAGGAGGACAGATTGGTAAGGTAATAGGAAAAGGTTTCAAAATCCTTCTCTTGTTGGATAGAGTGTTAAGGGTATGTTCTAGAGAAGCAAGGGAACTGGGTTACAAAACGGTGGTCAGATCATTGCTTGGGTGTGGTAGTGTAGTATGGGACCCACATTTTGGGGTTTCATTACAGAAGTAGGAGGGTGTGGAAAGATGGGCTGCTAGATTTGTCTCTGGAAATTATCGCAGAACACAACAGTAACTGATATGATGAAGGAGCTGGGATGGGATTCATTGGAAGACTGGAAGAGTGTGAAAATTATTGTGGGAGTGTGCAAGCCGTATATCGGTGATGAGACGTGGAGAGCTATTAAGAATGGTGTATGGAAGGGGAAAGACGACCATTATCACAGGCTGGTACTGGATTTCAAGGTTAGGGATATGGGGAAATCTTCTTTCATCGTTACGGCGGTCAGGGATTGGAATAAATTACCAAGCGAACGAAGAATAATCTAGTAAAACAATGAAAGAATTTAAAATCCGTATAAAGCAAAGGAAGGTCGGAGAAAAAAATTGCATTGAAACAAGATAATACAAAAAAAAAGAACAAGAAATGGCGAAATAGGCTTTTAGAGAAATTACTGCTGGAAAATTAGATTTACCTCACCGAAAGGATTTAAAGTGAAAATTCGTGTAATACAGATGTAGGAAAATTATACTTCATTGCAGTTAATAACCTTTGTAGTGTAGCTGTTAAGAGGCCTGCAGACGATTAAATCGTTTGTCATATTATTTGGTAGTCTACGGCACAGTTTGACCCGTTTGTCATTCTATGTCTTTAATATGTTTGAAGGAAATTTTGATTGACGGCGTATTGAATGGCGTGTTTCGTTTGTTGCTTCGCAAGTTTCAATCATAATTGCCCTTAGTGAATGAGGTGCTATGCATGCTTGAAATTTTAAATCTTCAAAAGCAGCGCCACTACCTAGGTACCTCGAAGTTTTTGATAATCTTTGAATAGATGGTACAGATTTTTTAATGCGAGGACGTAGTAATTCTTCAAATATTTTTTGGTCCATGCACGGGGGAGTTAATGTATCTCAATCTTTGCGAAATATTTCTTGTACAATATTTTCGTAGGTAAATTTTAATGCTCAACACCAAAAATGCAAATGATTTATCGTTATTCCTCATGGTTTGAGCGTTTGCGCTATTGTTTGGTGAAAACGTGAAGTTTAACCAACAAATTTGTCAAATAAATTTTTTTCGTCTAGGCCCCTATAAAGTGATGGATCATCCGGCAGACTGCCGCCAGATGGCTCTGGCGTCGCCGCTGGCGGGGCCATGTCAGTGTGTCGGTCCAGGGACCGTTACTCTCTGTTGCGACACTCACATACATGATGTCGGGCAGGAAAGCCGGCTTCCGCGTTCTCTTCCACGAAAAATGCACTTTTTCTCTGACTGAAGCGCTGCGACACACTTTCCAGAACACATATGTTTTCGTCGGAAATTCGAAACAACGAAAGGGGCTGTTATAAACATTGTTTCTTTACAAACTTAAAACAATCGATAGGGAATACCTTTTGTAGCAATAATAATAATGTATTTGCGTTAATGACCAAGTGACAGAGTTTCTTACGTGCTTCACCAAGGTTTACCAACCGTACTTTATAGATAAATTTCACACTTTATTTTTGGTCGGTACACCTTAAAGCCTTTAAGTATGTTGAAATACTTTATTTCTGGGAAAATATACAATTCATACAGCGGAATACTCTTTGCATGTAATTAATTCTAAACTACAACACGGAACGCACGCCCTTGAAACGATTTAATAATTGTTTCCTACATGCCCCTGTTTCCACAATATCATCTTCCACCGAAAGAGTAATAATACAAAATTGAGACAGAAGAAATAAACATATTTAATTAAGAATATGATGCGTATTTATTTGTAACACTGGATTTAGGATTTAGTACCAGTCATAATTTGAAAGGAAACAACTTAATAGAGATACACGAACCACAAATAATAATTGGGGTAGAGAGTTGGATAAAAGAAGAAGTACTAGACAGTGAGGTTTTTCCTGATGGTTACAGAGTGTACCGCTGAGATAGAAGAGCAATTGGTGGAGGAGTCTTCATATTAGTTAGCAAAAACTACCAGTGGCGGATCCAGGATGTTGGTTTGGGGGG
Organism: Vandiemenella viatica; assembly: GCA_031002005.1. NCBI lineage: Eukaryota > Metazoa > Arthropoda > Insecta > Orthoptera > Morabidae > Vandiemenella > Vandiemenella viatica. The sequence continues at coordinate 177,415,816 of JARYHS010008075.1, read as the reverse complement.
GGGGGGGGCGCTTGCCTCGGGCAAGGAGAGAAATCTCACATTTTTCCAGAATGCCGCCCTTATAAAAACAGGTTATAAAAAAAGGTCCCCAAAATCGGTGTCGTCGGGGATGGGATGACCTTGGTGCTTTTGGGGATAATAAAAAATCAGGGTGTTGGCTGCTTACCGCAGTGGAAGAATGACAGATGAAGATGAGGCTGTTGGGGAGAAATTAAATTCATACTCAGTTTTCAGAGGTGAGAATAGAATGGTCATTATTGGTGGGGATTTAAGTTTACCAAGTGTTAACTGGGAAGGAAATAAGATTAATAACATCCGGGAACAAAGATTTTCAAATACCTAAATAAGGGAAGGAGGATTTACACAAATGGTAGAGCAAAACACTAGGGGGCAAAATATTTTTGATATATTCCTAATAAAGCCCGATGACAACCTCGTGGGGTGTCAAGTAACGGAGGGAATAAGTGATCATGACGCAGTTCTGATGGATATTAGATGATCCATACGCGCGAAGCACAGTACAAATGCTAGTAATAAGTCCGCGGTGATTAGAATGTTATTATGTTTTGCTCGGGAGAAGGACAAACTCTCTCCCTGTCTGATGTCCTTTCATTATTAATCGCGAAGAAGCGTATGCGCCGGTGGCAGTTTTCTTACACTCCTATTGCATTATGGGAATTTTTACTTTAAATTTTTTTTCACTATTTCGTGTAAAGCACTTACTCTGATAGTTTATTCCAGTCCTTGCGTCCGTTACCTACAAATACATACAGTTCTACTCCCTTATGCTCTAAATCAAATGCTATTCAAATTAATTTACAGTGAATCTTGCGTAAAAATCTAGACTCTGTATGGTAACTAAGAGGCTAAAAATAATAATAATAAAAAATTTTAAAAAATAATCCGTGTCCGGTTAGCAAGTAATTTCGAAAAGTTTGCGGCTATAATAGCATTATTCACCAGCAGACGTATATTGTACACTGAAGACCCAAATAAACTGGTACAACTTCCTAATATCGTGTAGGACCCACGCGAGCACGCAGAAATGCCGCAACACGACATGGCATGGACTCGACTAATGTCTGAAGTAGTGCTGGAGGGAACTGACGCCATGCATCCTGCAGGGCTGTCCATAAATCCGTAAGAGTACGAGGGCGTGGATATCTCCTCTGAACGTTGCAAGGCATCCCAGATATACTCAATAATGTTCATGTATGGGGAGTATGGTGGCCAGCGGAAGTGTTTAAACTCAGAACAGTGTTCCTGGAGCCTCTCTGTAGCAATTTTGGAAGTGTGGGGTGTCACGTTGTCCAGCTTAAAATTGCCCAAGTCCGTGAGAATGCACAATCGACATGAATGGATGCAAGTGATCAGCCAGTATGTAGTGTCACCTGTCAGAGTAGTATCTAGACGTATCAGGGGTCCCATGTCACTCTAGCTGCATATGCCTCGTACCATTACAGAGCCTCCACCAGCTTGAACAGTACCCTGCTGACATGCAGGGTCCATGAATTCATGAGGTTGTCTCCATATCCATACACTTCCATCCGCTCGATGCTATGGGAAACGAGACTCATCAGACCAGGTAACATGTTTCCAATCATCAACAGTCCAATGTCGGTGTTGACGAGCGCGGGCGAGGCGTAAAGCTTTGTCTCGTGCACTCAGCAAGGGTACACGAGTGGGCCTCCGGCTCCGAAAGCGTATATCAATGATGTTTCGTCGAATGGTTCGCACGCTGACAATTTTTGATGGCCTAGCATTGAATCCGCAGCAATTTGCCGAAGGGTTGCGCTACTGTCACGTTGAACTTCACGTTCTCTTCAGTCGTCGTTGATCCTGCTCTTGCAGTATCTTTTTCCGGTCACATCGATGTCAGAGATTTGATGTTTTACCGGATTCCCGATATTCACGGTGCACTCATGAAATGGTCGTACAGGAAAATGTTATCCCATCGCTACCTCGGAGATACTGCGTCCCATCTCTCTGGCGTCGACTATAACATCACGTTCAAACTCACTTAAATCGTGATAGCTCGCCATTGTAGCAGCAGAAACCGATCTAGTGCCTGCGCCAGACACCTGTTATCTAATATAGGCGTTGCCGACCGCAGCGACGTACTCTGAGTGTTTACATATCTCTGTGTTTGCATACGTATGCCTATACCGAATTCTTTGGCTCTTCAGTGTATGTTTGCTGCAGTTCCTTCATCAGATGATGCAATCCTCGTTCTCTTCGTATCTTGCGCTAATCTCTTTATCGTAACGTCCCTTTACAACCTACGACCTCGGTCGTCGGCTCCATATATTCTAATCTTTGGCTATCTCTAATGTTCTTTAAACCATTTATCGACGTGGTGATATCATTCATTGTTGTTTTGTTTTATCACCCTGAACTGTTTAACTGAAAAACCATTTCAAACAAAAGAGTACATCTTGGACGGTAAACTGTTGCTGTTCTTAGGAGCATTGTTTTTCGATTCTTAAAGTTAAGTTGCAAATTATCCCGCAATGCTGAACAGAGGTTGTTATTTCTCTGGTTGTGTTAGTTGTGAATTGCATTTGCTAGCTATGACCAATGAGAATTTTAAAGCAGTATCAACGTTATCTGCAAAATCATTTACATAATTTAAGAAACGAGGTATTACTCTTCTTTATGGGAATCACTGTCGCTGGAGGAATCGTTTACACCTAGGTCGTCGTATTATTCAGTGGCTTATCAATTCATACATCTGTTACCTTGTTCTGTTTGCCAAGATTTTTGTGAAGAGGTGATTGGGTGGCGACGCAATGAAAATTACACTAAAGTGAGTTTTCTTTGTCGTCTTAAATTTTCAGTAGGCAGTATTATTTAATAAAATATACACATCTGTGTGGGGGACCGATGCAAAATTTGCCCCGCGACCTTACAACCATAAACCCATATGGTTCCATAGCCTTCCTGTTAGTCACTTGGCAGACTCCTTAAAACCGACCTTGTCCTCTGCCGAAGCTTTGCTTTGTTAGTCTGAAGTAGTACGCTGACACACTCCATGGTTCGGGTTCCACGTTACCCGGTAGGAGTACCGGGTTGGATCAGGGTAGCTACGACAGAGGCGATTGCGCAGCAAATCGACACCCTGTCGCTCCGCCTCCCAACTACCCTTCGAGGTCTTACTACCAAGTAAATGCGTATGCCGCTAGTATAAGTGACGTTATGTTTTCGTAGTTTTTGCTCCGTTAAAAAAGTGAATATTTTAAGTCATAAAATTAGCTAAGGGCCGCGGAGGCCCCGACGATAGCAGATCGTATAATTTTAGGACGGTACCGGTTACGAATTAACGGTCTCGGAAGCAGCCACTTTAATGTTAATGGTCCAGGAAGCAATTTCTTTAATGTTAACGGTGTAGGTAGAAACCTCTTTATTTCTCCTCAACAGCACTACGAATTACTGGTAAGAACACGTCTACAGAAAAACCCACGTACTGGACGGCATCATTTGATTTTGAGAAATGCTGGAATGGTTAATTTGTCAGTGGAGGGAACAGTCGAAGGTAAGAACTGTAGCGGAAGACAGAGATTACAATATATGAAGCAGATAACCGAGGATGTGGGTTGTAAGGGATATGGATATGCACCTCACTTGAGACGAAATGCAGAATTCCTTCTAGTGTAATTTTAATCGCGTCGCTGCCGGGTATTGTATGAAATGGTTTATGAAAAATTTTGAAATAGAAAGGGACCAGCTTGTATTGGAGATCAATAACTTCCGTCCTGATTTTGTTAAAAAGAAATTTCATTATGTTGGAAAGCATTTGTTTGATAATTTATTGGACTATTATTGTTTTGTTTTTCGAAAATTCATATTTCCTGAGCTACAGTAACGTTAGTGAAAATCAGCCGGCCCTATTTACACATGACGTAATGAAAGTTGTCAATGCAGGTTATAGCATATCCACTAGCCCCGAATATACATATTTAGATGTATATAATTAAAATAAATGTATGAATATGCATTGTAAGCAATTGTATTTATGCTCAAGGAAATCACAGACGATATTAAGCATGTAAAAAAGGGTAGTATAAGTGATGTTAACATCTATGGTTTTGAGTGTGTGCAGAGGTGTGGAGTGTCTCTGGCCGTAAGCGGGAGTGAGAGGTCGGGCGCCAAAGTTGTGGCGGCGATCTAATATTTTGTATTATGCCAGATGAATCAGTAATTGTTTCTTAATATACAGAACGAGTGTATTTTCAATTGTAGTTTTGTGCCTCGTGTAAAAATAAAGTTGTTAAGAGCAGTAATCGGGCTTTAATCAATAAAATAGCAAATTATTGATTGTATGTATGAAGCTAAGACGTCTTATTTGGATAATAAGAACCTTTTAATGGAACTAAGTAGCTCCTCTGTCCGCGTACGTGGGTTGAATGGCAGTATTTAAGGGCCAAACCATCTAAAAAACCTGTGGACTTTAATTACGAAACAATTAGGTAGAAAGATAAATGAGTTAAGAACGGATTATTAGAATTGGCTAACTTAAGAAGAGTAATACAAATAATTATTATAGAGGAGTATTACAAGGTTCACAAGTTGATGCAATTATTTTTCATTTTCAGAGAGCCTTCGACTCTGTGCCACACAACCGCCTTTAACGAAGCTTCGAACATACGGTATATCGGATCAGCTTTGTGAATGGATGAAGGATTTTCTAGCTTGTTGGTTACAGTATGTCGTTGTTATAGGAGAAGGTCCGTCAATTTAGACGTTAAATCACGCGTACTTCAAGGAAGTGTAATAGGACCTCTCCTTTTCTATATTTTCATAAACGATCTCGGAGACAACGGGAATCCAGTTTTAGATTGTTTGCTGATGACGCAGTTATTTATAGGGAAGTAAGGAATTCAGCCGATTGCTTAGAAATTCAGCGCGATCTATGTATTATTTCGGCATGGTTCGACGAATGGCAACTTACACTATGCTGTAAAAAGAACAACGCAATGTGCATAACAAACAAAAAGAATCCGTTTATTCAGAAATACAAAGTAAGCAGTCCAGTCATTTATATGGACCATTCCGTGTAGTATTTGGGTGCAACAGTACAAAGGAACACGAAATGGGACTTGCACATTAATTCTCTCGTAGGTAGAGTTAATTCTATGCTGCGATTCATAGGTCGAATTCTGAAAAATTCTAATGTACAAACAAAGGAGATAGCGTACAAAACTATGGTGCGTGCATATTTGGACTACTGTTGTGTCGTTTGGGATCGGTTTCTTAAGGGGTTGATTGAAAGTATGGAGACAGTACAGAGAATAATCACCCGATTCGCCACTGCTTGCCAATGTCACAGAACTGATTAGTAGATTCAGCCAGGGATCTCTGGTAGACATATGACGCAGGTTTCGTTTGAACGTATTGGTTAATATGCGTACACCCACTTACACTTACAAATGCGATAAAATGCTTCGTCCGACAACCTATTTGTGTCACAACGACAGGAAAGATAAGATTAGAGAAATAAGGTGCCGCACTGCTGCTTATAAGAATTCTTTTTTCCCTCGTACCATTCTGGATTGGAATGCACGCAGTAGAGATTAGTTCTGGTGCAAAGAACCCCTGTCACCCACAATTTTGTGAATTGCAGAGAATATATGTAGATGTATGCAGGTGTAGTAAGTTCTTTCAATTAATTTAATTTAATTGCCATTGAACAAGTGCCCGGGTACAATTACCTTCCACGTCTGCTTTCCTGTTCCATCGCTTTCGTTTTTTTTATTTATCTATGAGGCGCGTCCAGAAAGTAAGTTCCGTTTGGTAATAAAATGAAATTGTACACAGATACAGAAGAAATTTTTATTGCACAAAATTCTACAACTCTTAAACTACTTTTCCACATAACTGCCGAAATTTTGCATGCATTTGTCATAACGTGGCACCAGGTTTTGTATACCTTCTTCATAGAAATCTGCCGCCGGTGTCTTCAACCAGTTGGAAACAGTTTCTTTCAGCTCGTCGTCATTGGTGAAGTGATGACCGCCAAAGAAAGACTTGAGATTTAAGAACAGATGAAAGTCGCTATGAGCGAGGTCAGGGCTGTACGGAGGATGGTGAAACACGTCCCAGCCAAATCCCTGTACGAGGTTTTTCGTCACGTTTGCAGTGTGTGGTCGTGCGTTGTCGTGAAGCAAAACAACACCTTTTGACAGCAGTCCCCGGCGCTTATTCCGAATTGCACGGCGCAATTTCCGAAGTGTCTCGCAATAAGCATCTGCTTTGATTGTACGCGGTAATAAGTCAATGAGTAGGATGCCTTTCCAGTCCCAGAACACTGTCCACATCATTTTCCGAGGTGTCATGATTTGCTTCGGCTTAACCTTTGGTGGGGATGAAGTGTGCCTCCATTCCATTGATTGCCGCTTACTCTCAGGGGTGTCGTAAGAAACCCACGTTTCATCTCCTGTGACTATCCGTCTCAGAAATTCTTCGCCGCTTTCAGCATAACGGGTCAAAAACTCAAGTGCACTACCCATCCGTTGTGTTTTGTGTTGCTCAGTGAGAATCTTTGGTACCCAACGTGAGTAAAGTTTACGGAATTTCAGTTGTTCGGTAACAATTTCATGCATCAGTGATCGTGAAATTTGGGGGAAGTCCATAGCGAGAGCACTAATTGTAAACCTACGGTTTTCCTGGATCTTGTCATCAATCGCGTGAACCAGTTCTTCTGTAACCAAAGTTGGACGCCCACTTCGTTCTTCATCGTGCACATCACTACGCCCGCCATTGAACTGTCGGACCCATCTTCTCGCCATCGAATCGCTCATCGCATTTGGTCCGTAAACATCGCAAATTTGCCGATAAATTTCACTTGGTTTCACTTTCCTCGCATTCAGAAACCGAATCACAGACCTGATTTCACAGGTGGCGGGATTTTCAATCAACGCCGATATTTCAAACAAGCACAACAAAGCGTACGTAACTGACAGCGATCTCCAAATGGCGCACGTTCTTCCCCTTGATACACATCGTCTACAGCGCATGTGCGGAACTGCAATTGCAGCGCTGCAGCGGAGATAAATTCAAACGGAACTTACTTTCTGGACGCGCCTCGTATTTATTCTTTAAAAAAAATTGCGGTAACAACAGCCAACTAATTTCCCACTTACGAATTTTAATTTCTTTCAGTGTTCCTGATAAGCTGTTCATTTTCGTTGGAAATCTGTACTAATCCTTAATTACTTTATTTACAAAAGAAAATTTTCCCATTTCATTGTTCCTGAAATTTAGTACCTGCTTATGGCCATGGTCATGTCTTCCATGTGCCATTCCTAATTCCTCTACCGATACCATCCCAAGCCTCTCGCCAATATGCGCCTAACAGAGTGACAGCAATCTCTTCACTCGTGTCCAATGAATCCCAGTCCAGATCCTGTATTATTTTAGTTACCGATTTTACACAAAGAAATCTAGTAGCCCTTCTCTGCGCCTCCTCCAACTCCTATACTTGAAACACAAAATGTACGCCCCCTCCCGCACAATGCTGCCATATTCAAGACGACGACAACGCCATTAACTGCCCATTTCCTCCTTGGGCAGAGTAGGGTGGAGTGTTTGTCTTGCGACATTTACTCCTAGTCTTATAGATGGGTACTTGCTTCAGGTTAGATTTGTCTTAACGTTTGGCGTAGATATTTTCAGATGGTTTGGGGATTTATTGTACAAGTGAGATAGGTCCTATGTGTGGACCTATTCCTACCGGATAATTTCCCAGATCCTTGATTAGTGGGTTGTTGGATTTATGGGCTGTATTATAAAATTTGGTGGCAAGATCCTTGAATCGTTGTTTTAAAGTTGGTAGCCCTGTGGCTTCATGAAGGGCAATTGTGGGAAATCTGCAGTCAAGATGAAGTGCTCTCTTCAACGCTCGATTCTGAATAATTTGAAGTCGGTCAAGATTTGTTTTAGCTGTGTATCCCCACACAGGACAGGCATATTCAAGTATTGGTCTTACTAAGGTGCAGTAGATCCGTACTCCTAAGGGTGCGGAGAGCTTACTGTCCCTGTTTAGCACTGGGTACAACGCTTGAAGTCTCGCGCTAGCTCTTCTGCGGAGGTCGTTTATGTGGGCCCTCCAGGTCAACCTGGAGTCAAGCAGGACTCCAAGGTAGCGAACTGTGTTTGACCATGGGATTAAGTTGTTATGTATTTTGAGTTGTGGATCCAATTGAGGTCTCTGTCGAGGTCCTATCCTTTTAGTTAGTAAGATGGCTTGGGTCTTCGTTGGGTTGATTCCGATACGCCACCTCCTCGCCCAGGCCTCAGTCTTCTGCAATACCTCCTGCAGACGACGGGTGACGATAGCTTTGCTGCGGCATGCGAGTGAAGTAAGCTGTATCATCAGCATATGTGGCGGTGTGAATTCCGTTTTGAGAAGGTACATTGGCTGTATATAGGGAGTATAGCAGAGGTCCTAGGGTCGAGCCTTGTGGTACTCCTGCCTGAATGCTACGCCTTGTGGAATAGACGTTACCAATTTTGACTTTGAAGGAGCGGTTTTCCAGGTATGATTTTATCAGTTTGACAAGCTGTCCCGGGAGTCCCAATTCGTAGAGTCGTAGTAGCAGTCCGGCGTGCCATACCGAGTCAAATGCCCGGGAGATATCTAGTAGCACAAGTCCACAGTATTCTTTATGGTTGAAGGCCGTCGTGGCAGTCTCAACCACCCTCATCAGTTGCTGGGTGGTTGAGTGTCCCTGACGGAACCCAAATTGATGGTCTGGGAGAATACTCTGTCGCTCGATATACAGGTTTAGGCGTTTGAGGAGCAGACGCTCAAACACCTTGCTGATAGATGGTAACAGACTTATGGGCCGGTAGTTTTGAGGTAGAGAGGGGTTTTTCCCACTCTTATGGATAGCTACGACTACGGCCTGTTTCCACCGGGTGGGAAAGTTCTTCATGTCTACAATTATATTGAACAGCATCGTGAGGTGGTTAATTGCCGCTGGAGGCAGGTTTCTCAAACAGATGTTACTGATTCTGTCGTGGCCTGGGGCTTTTCTTGGGTTTAAGCTGGTCACACAGGTGAAGACTTCTTGAGGGGTAAAGTGCTCGATGTTGTGTTCGTCTTCGTCATCAGCTTCAAGGAAAACCCTCAGTCGATTGTTGACTTCTTCGATAAGATCGGGGTCGCCGGGTGCTGGTTGAAAGTTTTGTTCGAAAGCTTTAGCTAGAGCGTTGGCTTTATCTTCAGGGCGATATATGTATCCCTGATCTCCAAGTAGAGGTGGAATTCGACTTTTCTTTTTAGTAAACCATCTGGTCTGTGACCACAGCGAGCCGTCGTCCGATCGCAGCATTGATAAGTCTGGCCTCCCATTCACGATTTCGATGTTCAGTTAAAGACACTTTCAATTCTCTTTGGAGACGATTGAGTAATTTCCTGGTATTGGGGTTCCTAGTGATCCTCCACTCCTTTGCGACCTCGATTTTTATGTCGGATCGCTGCTATCAGGTGAGGTGGGAGCTGGAGCGATTTGTCGTTTTTCTTGTGCTTCAAAGTGGAGGCTGTGATGGCGTTTAAGACTGCACTTTCAAAAGCCTCCAGCGCTGTTTCAGGATTGTTGTCTGCAGGGTGGTCCGCTAGTGCTTCAGTTATTAGATTCTTGTACATCCTCCAGTTGGTAACTTGTGATCAAATATGGGATTTAGCCTATCATCTGGTTGCCACTGGCCTATGCTGACTTGAAATATAACTGGTAAGTGGTCTGATGATAGTTCATCCACAGTGGATGCTGAGATGAACCCGTTGAAGTTCTTAGTAATGAGCACATCAAGGATGTCAGGCCGACCGCCATTGTAAGGATAGTGCGTGGGCTCGTCTGGAGCCCATACACACATGTTATGTCGATTTATAATTCTTCTGATGACAAGTCCCGCCTGGTTAGTGTTCTGACAGAGCCAGTCAGTATGTTTTGCGTTAAAGTCTCCTCCTAGGAGTAGTTTGCCTCGCAATGCTGCCAGTGCTTCTAAGTCTGCATCCAGAGGCATTCGTCTGGGAGGTCGGTAGGCAGAAATGACGTTGAAGGTCTGATTGTTAAGGTTTAATTCTATGGCGACTGCTTCTATATTTTGCAGCGCCTGGAAGAGGAGTTTCGTGGTGAGGTAGGCCCCTTTTTTATGTAGATTGCAACGCCGCCTCCAGCTGTGAGTCGGTCTGTTCTATAGCAGTCATAGTTAGCAATCGACGCACGTAGTCCTGGTTTAAGGTGGGTCTCACTGACGAGGCATAAGTCAATATTGTGCTCTGCAATGAATTGTCTAAATTCTGTAAGTTGAGGATAAAGCCCGTTTGCATTCCATACGCATATGGAGACGCAGTGTATGTGATGCCTTCTATCCATTGTTAGGTAGGTTAGCACTTGAGGTGATAGCTGAGGCTGACGTAACTGCTGCCTGGATTTCTGCAGGCAGGCGGTTCATCTTTTCGATGAGGCACATTAGGGTGTTGAGGATTTTGTCAATGCTATTGTAGAGCCTGTCGAGACCAGCATATTGCATATGTTCACAGGGGCCTGCATTCTGTGCGTGTTCGCCAGGGGGGACGGTTGCGGCGGCGAGTGCGCTTCCTGGGTGCTGCTGGACACAATGCCGGAGCTGATGAGTTTTCAGTTTCGACTGGAGGTGCAGGGATGGCTGCGCCTGCAGATTCCTCTGTTGGTTTGGTGATAGTATGTTGGGAGGAGTTGCTTTTTCCAGCTCCTCTGGTGGCAATTGTTGAATTTACCTCACGCAAGTTCTTTTTCTTGTCGGCTTTATCCATCATTTTCTCTTTGCTATGTAGCAGTTGCTGTTGATTTGATTTCCGTGATTTTTCCACAGCAGTTAGACTGTTGGACTTTAGTTCTTTATTCTCTAGATTCTGCTGAGTTGCTTTGGTGCCTCTGAGTCGATCACGAGCTAGCTTATAAGCGATGCAGCCTTTATAACTGGCGACATGATTACCTCCGCAGTTACCACATTTAGCTGCATCACGATTTTTCTGTGTTGTACATTCGTTGGAGTCGTGGGCTCCTGCACATTTAACACATACAGGGTTCATTTTACAGTTTCTGGCGACATGGCCATACAATTGACAATTGAAGCATTGAGGGGGGCCGGAAGTCGCCTTGAGTGTCTCAGTTTTAATTCTTATATGACATAGGTACTCCACCTCGAACAGTCTTCTGTTATCTGGTGTATCAGGAGCGACCTACCAGAAACAGTGGCATTGCTATATTTGTTCCAGGTCTCTTTAGTTGGGCAACAGTTTGCACGTCATAACCCATGTCCAGGAGTTCGTCCTTGAGGTCCTGGGTTGGAAAGGTGCGTGGTAATCCTCTCAGGACGACCTTTAGTAACTTGACTGCCCCTGAGGGGAAGGTAAAATAGGGGATACCATTTTTAGTGAGCAGATTTGTCACGTTAATGTAGTCCTCAGTAGTTGTGAAGGAAAATTTAATTTTATCACCTCCTGCAGTTTTGGCCAGAAAGGGGTCTTTGGCGACATTAGCTACCCAGTCATGAAGCTTTTTGTAGCTCTCTTCGAATTGAACCACAATAGGTGGGATGTTGGAGTTCCTTTTGGATGGTTGAGTTGTACATTGCAGGGCTTGGAACTGGTTTGTTAATGTTATTGGTTGGTCCTGAGCTAAATTTGCTGGAGCTTTGGCAGTACGACGCGGATGGATAAAGCCTTCATCAACATTTACAGTCGTACTGTGGTCACATTCTTGTGCTGCGAGGCGACCGTTATCTTCCGGTGCCAGTGCGGTGTCCCTTGCTTCATTACCCATACCAGAGTTTGATTCAATAGTTGCATCCGTGTCTGAGGAGATAAGCCGACTGAACTCTGGTCGACTATGCGGAGCTGGGAATGATGTTACAGCACGGGTTCTTCTGATTTTTCTTCTTCTTATTTGTTCTTTGAACAAGGGTGGTGACTCGTTTCTTCACTTGATCTTTGCCGGTCGGGATGGTTGATCCTCTCTTTCTGTAGGCTGCCAAATTCTGCTGCGGCGGTGTGTTGTCATCAGAGTCTGAATCAGTATCAGGTTGCCCTGATCGCCCTACGTTGTCATCCTCGTTGTCGGTGGCCTGGTAGCCATCTGACGAGTAGCACCCCAAGCCCAAGAAGCCGTTGTTGGAGTTGGTTGCCGCCATCTTACGTCCTACCAATGGAAGCGCCTACTGGAAGGGAGTGTTGCTCCGACCCTTCGTTGTCACCGTAGGGTATCCGGGCCGGAGACAACCCTACGCTCGCGCTCGGGGGTTCCACTCCCGCAGGAGTGGGCCGTGGAGCGGTAATCCCTAACACCTCGGGCTGGGAGGGCAAGGCAGTCCCCAAAGAAGAGGAAGCAAGTCGCTCACTATAATCTCCGCTTCGCCAGCGAGACAGAATTCGCATAAACAAGTATCAGTAAGATACTGGTGTGCACGAATACCTCGAGTGAGTGAGTGCCATATTCAAGAAATGATCTGGCCAGCGTTTTGAAACCCCATTCCCTCACTTCTCTGGCTCATCCCTTCATCACTCTCTCCAGTACATGAAAAACTGCTCGCTACCACGCGCACAGTGTGCACCCGCTTAATCGAGTTTATTATTAAATGCTATTCCAAGATATTTAAAATCTTCAAAAGCGATACCTCTATTTTCCCTCTCCTCTTTTTCACAATCATAAAGCGGATTAATTTCTCTGTGTAGCTAACAAGATTCTTCTTCTGCATCCATATATGTAGAAAACGATACGGACAAGGCCGCAATTTTTTTTTTTTTTTAAAAAAGTGCTAGTGGCCTACGCTGACGCTCCTCCGGACGTTGATCGGCCCCCCCCCTTCGACTGTTGTGCAGGCCCCCCTCTGTGATGCGGGCCCTATGCTACAGCCTAGGTAGCCTATGCTTAAATGCCGCCCTGGATACGAATGTACACTATCTACCAAACAGTAATTGGGCACATGTGAAGATAAGTAATTCAGTTGTTCTGTGTGGTTGCCAATATGCTGCAGGCTGGTGTAGAACCGTTTGGAGGTGGCAGGAGGTTCAGAGCTGTACAACGCGATCTGTTGTCGTGATTCCACATTACTCCTATTATTATCTTTGCGGTCACTATATTACTGTTTTCAAAATTTTAGAAATTTTAACATTGTACCTTGTTGTTTATATATGTGTGTGCGGCGGTACCAACTTAATGTTTTCGCTGAAACAAGGTACTTGCTATGTGCCACAGAAACAAGGTTAAAATTCCAATAATTTTGAAGACAGTGATATAGTAAGCTTCACAAAGAAAATAGGAGTAATGTGAAACCACAGCAACAGATCGGGTTGTACAAAAGCGCGAATAGAGATGCTCCCGACCAGCATGTAACTGTCTTAACCAAAATTCTCACTGACGATGCACCATTCCATAAGGCCAAAACGCATCTGAGTCTATATAAATTAGAAACCAGTTGCTAACAGACGGAGTATTTATTTAAAACCATCCAGTATATTAATCCGCTGTTATTGACAGCGGTACTTCCACTGAATTATTGTTTGTAACTCTAATCGTAAGATTCCTGTATATCAAAAAAGTATTTTTCCCCCCTTCGTTTCAAGGTACACGTTTTTATTTCAGAGAGCTGGTACTTATCATCCTCCTCTTTTCTTTTCTTGCAGTCCTGAACTTCTTCCCGGTTCCTGTGGACGACGAGTGTCTGGCTGATGACGGCCGGAGATCAGGTGAGTCTAACAATCATCCACACCCACAAATGACAACTTGAAAAGCTTTTGGTTGCTTGCACTAACAACTCCGACGAATCACTTTCCACTTACGTTTATTTTCCCTTGCGCTCTACAGCAACACTGCACAGTACACAAGGAAAATGTATCGGCTCGATCAAAGATACTAAGCACAATCATACAAAAATTCGGGCCCCTCCTTTCGCATGTTAAAGGCGACCAGAATTCTTAGTAAATTGAAGCCGGCTGCCGCCGCCATTTTAGGGGCAAGAGATTGCGGGAACTTTGAAACCCTCGAACAGTCATATAACAAACCACTATAGAATGGAAAATTTTATACTGTTAAGGGTCTTCATTTATTTTTTCTCCCTCTTCAAGTAGGCTAATTCAACTGATCCGGAAAGATGTAACATTTCAAATAATAGTGACGTATTTATAAATGTAATGAAGGAAAACTGATGAAATACCTGTTCACAATTTTAAGAAGCCAGAGCTCAAACTAAGTTTTCTTCTGAAGTTGAGCAATCATTTTCTGATCAGTTCAAAGACAGAATCTGGCATTCATCATATTGAAATGAAGAATATGACCGAGTAGTTCTTTCAGTATGAAGGCAACCGAAGAAGGAAAGGTTCTATTGTGACTATTTTTATCTTTTTTGTTCATTGTTATACCAAAATCTTTCACTTCTAAAGACTTAGCAATTCAGCACACGGGCCCAGGAAATCTAAACATGATACTCCTTGCGAATCAAATTTTGCCAAGGCCAACAAAATATATTAAAGTGCATTTTTCATATTACATACTACTTGAATTCAAGTGCACCCCTGGGTTTTAAATTATATATATTTTTTTCTTTTTTGTAACTGCTTTACGTCTCTCAACAGCGAGGTCTTTAGAGACAGGAAAGGATGGGGGCAAGGAATGGGAAGGAATTCGGCCATGGCCTTTTGAAGGAAGCATCCCGGCATTTGCCTGGAGTGATTTGGGAAACCATGGAAAACCCAAATCTGGATGCCCGGACGGGGATTCGAACCACCGTCCTCCCGAATGCGAGGCCAGAACGCTATCCGTTACACCACCACGCTCGATTTTAAATTATATTCTTGTATATCAGTCACTTTCCATTCTATGTTTTCCCCTATTTTTGTATACTCCAGAGACTACCTAAAGTTTAGCTGGCAAGGTGCCAATGTCTACATTAATTTTATACCACCTTTAATGCAATATCTGGAGAATAAAATTAGGAAATTAACAACAATCATATCATTCATATGAGAATATTAGGGAAGTAAATACAAGAAATTAACGAGTTTACTTCTTTTAGTCATTATAAAACAACACAGTTTTGTTTAGTTTCTGTTTTATTGACACTTTCTGCTCTTTACTGTGCATTTTTTTGCAGCATGATAAATCTCAGCCTGACAAACATATCGAAAGTAGGATAACATGATTTTCAGGATCCGGCGTGTTTTAGCTAACCTCTCCCTCAATTTATTCAAATATCGGAGCGGAAATCTGTATCGAAAAAAAGTATTAAAGATCTGATCAACAGGTTAGATCACATCCAAGGGTTAAGATAGTAGAAGATTCGGAACTTATTTAAATGCTTACTTACTTGTGAAACGACAAATTTGTGCCTCACGTAGCACATTTGGTGTAGTTACATGCAGCGCAAGACTTAACCATTGTAGAAAACACTTGTAAACCAAATATATACCAGCACGCGATCATGTCAATACGTCTCAACTGTACAAAAGTAAACACTAAAAGCAGTCGGTTGCCCACAATATGGCGACGAGCGCATCGTTCAATTTGCGAAGGAACACTAGCGCCGTTGCTCCTTCTAGTGTATAATATTCAAACTTCTTTGCAAATATTCCAGCTATTCTAACTTTCAATTAACTAGGAACTCTGCTCAACTAACTAACTATCTCTGCTCGCCATCTCCGCACGTTTATGTAGACGTTACAGAAATATCCAGAATAATTCAAAGAGTTACGACCGACTTTTCTTGAATTCGAACAATACTTTAACAATTAAATCCGTACAAAAACAACTACAAATTGTACAAAATCACTCACAATAATTAGAAAACTTCTTTAAATGAAGGTTGATACTGCTTACATGCATTTACACACAAAATTATCAACATAAACCATTCCAAATCGTCGCATATTGTCCCCCAAACATAGTAGCTCACATCAACTCTTTCGATTAATACATTTCATACATAATACTGTCCTTGAACACATTGCTTAGCATTTACATAAAAGTTTGTCCATGAAATAAGGTTCATTTGCATGACGCATACACGCAAGTCCACTACTAACCACACAAAATATATAAAATTCCTAATTAATTAACTCCCAGTTTGCTATACATAATTCTTCAAATAAAATTTCATACAAGGATTTGGCTCTGAAGGCTGTTATTAACTGATCTACTGTCGGAAAAGATTTTTTACATCTTACAAGCATATACACTCCTGGAAATTGAAATAAGAACACATTGACGCCGGTGTGTAAGACCCACCATACTTGCTCCGGACACTACGAGAGGGCTGTACAAGCAATGGTCAAACGCACGGCACAGCGGACACACCAGGAACAGCAGTGTTGGCCGTCGAAGGGCGCTAGCTGCGCAGCGGTTGGGCACCGCCGCAGTCAGTGTCAGCCAGTTTGCCGTGGCATACGGAGCTCCATCTCAGTCTTTAACACTGGTAGCATGCCGCGACAGCGTGTACGTGAACCGTATGTGCAGTTGACGGACTTTGAGCGAGGGCGTATAGTGGGCATGCGGGAGGCCGGGTGGACGTACCACCGAATTGCTCAACATGTGGGGCGCGAGGTCTCCACAGTACATCGATGTTGTCGCCAGTGGTCGGCGGAAGGTGCACGTGCCCGTCGACCTGGGTCCGGACAGAAGCGACGCACGAACGAACGCCAAGACCGTCGCATCCTACGCAGTGCCGTAGGGGACCGCACCGCCACTTCCCGGCAAATTAGGGACACTGTTGCTCCTGGGGTATCAGAGAGGACCATTCGCAACCGTATCCATGAAGCTGGGCTACGGTCCCGCGCACCGTTAGGTCGTCTTCCGCTCACGCCCCAACATCGTGCAGCCCGCCTCCAGTGGTGTCGCGACAGGCGTGTATGGAGGGACGAATGGAGACGTGTCGTCTTCAGTGATGAGAGTCGCTTCTGTCTTGGTGCCAATGATGGTCGTATGCGTGTTTGGCGCCGTGCAGGTGAGCGCCACAATCAGGACTGCATACGACCGATGCACACAGGGCCAACACCCGGCATCATGGTGTGGGGAGCGATCTCCTACACTGGCCGTACACCTCTGCTGATCGTCGAGGGGACACTGAACAATGCACGGTACATTCAAACCGTCATCGAACCCATCGTTCTACCATTCCTAGAACGGCAAGGGAACATGCTGTTCCAACAGGACAATGCACGTCCACATGTATCCCGTGCCACCCAACGTGCTCTAGAAGGTGTAAGTCAACTACCCTGGCCAGCGAGATCTCCGGATCTGTCCCCCATTGAGCATGTTTGGGACTGGATGAAACGTCGTCTCACGCGGTCTGCATGTCCAGCACGAACGCTGGTCCAGCTGAGGCGCCAGGTGGAAATGGCTTGGCATGCCGTTCCACAGGACTACATCCAGCACCTCTACGATCGTCTCCATGGGAGAATTGCAGCCTGCATTGCTGCGAAAGGAGGATATACACGGTACTAGTGCCGACATTGTGCATGCTCTGTTGCCTGTGTCTATGTGCCTATGGTTCTGTCTGTGTGATCATGTGTTGTATCTGACCCCAGGAATGTGTATATAAAGTTTCCCATTCCTGGGACAATGAATTCCCGGTGTTCTTATTTCAATTACCAGGAGTGTATTATTCACGAAGCAATTGCAATGACTTTTTTTTTTAGCAAAGCTGGCCTTGGGTCGGCCCCGATCCCGTAATGGGTAACGCGCAGCCTCACCTGATGTGGCCGCTAGTTCGATTCCAGTCTAGGGCACGCGAGGATTTAATTAACGGTTGTTCTTCACTTCGATAGTCATAAACGGTTTTTAAAATGAATATAATACACGTTGTGATCCCATGAATTTAAAACATTTTTAGTTTTTGATTATGGCTTTACGCCTCGTCACTAGAGGCTGCAAGGAATGGGAAGTAATTCGTCCATGGCCTTTAGAAGAAATCATCCTGGCATTCACCTGTGTGATTTCGGGAAACAGATCTGGATACCTCGACGGGGAATTTAACCTGCGTCCTCCCAAATGCAAGGCCAGGACGGTAAAGCTCACAAAGCACGCTCGGAAAAACATTGCAGTTTGGTGCATAGCTTTTTTTTTTTTTTACTTATGTCTTTATAACTTGTCAACGTCGAGGTCATTAGAGGTGGGATTTGATTGAGGACAAGGAACGTAAAGGAATTCGCCCAAGGTCCTTTTGAAGGAAACATCCCGGCATTCGCCTGTAGTGATTTGGGTAAACCATGAAAAAACCAAATCTGGATGCCCGTACGGGGATTCGAACCGGCGTCCTCCCGAATGCGAAGCCACCACGCTCGGTGTGCATAGCTTAATCGCCCGTATTTCAAAATAAAAAGCTTAGCATCAGTTACATTTTCTCACCCCCTTATAAATATTAGTTCGAGCATGCCAATTATTGCCATTGACACCATCTTTATAAATGTTGTCGGTATTGTTGGCATGAAATCATTTGTGTTAGTAATTAGATTTCGCAATATGCTTTATACTCGTATGTTACAGTACTTTTCATGTCATTTTGGTGTGACAGGATAGTCAATCCATTTTCGATAATTCTTCGTCAATGTATCGGAATTCACAGGGCTTACAGATGGCAGCTTTCAAAATTTGTAAAAATTAGAATGTTGTGATTCATTGTTAAAACCAGTTTTATAATCCGATCATGTTGCGTTAGCCATTGAAAAGCAATATTTTTTGAGCTCATAAGAAGGCAGTTTCAGCTAATGTTTAACTAACGTTTTTTTTAGAACTTTTTTTAAAAAAGTAATTTAACTTATTACTCAGTATTATTTTTATATAAAAAGCCTGGTTCGAGTCAGCCATGTTGAGCATTAATGAATCAATTAATTAACCGTGCAAGGCATTTCCAGCTCGCAAGTCTTCTAAACTGAGCTGCTATATGGCTAAGAAATAGATTTTTTTTTTCACAGAATGGTCCCGAAAGAATAATAACTTAATATCATGTGTCTGTACAACGAGAGTTTGAGAAGTTGTTTGGTTGAAACCTAGAAATTTTGTTAATGTTCCAGTCAACAACAGCTAGAGCAAAGGGACCTCAGTTGTTGATTTTTGTGTAACAACTGCAACTTTCCTAATCACTTGCTGTTTACCTTCAGTTTTACTCAGATCCCGTACATTGTTATCAAAGAAATTTAATATCTCACCGGTTCAAACACTTCATAGTATAACCGTAAAATCTTCCTCGAAAAAGTAGTTAGAAACGAACTGCTTATGGAGCTTTCATAAACTACGTACCCGCATTTTGACCTCCTGCAAACCTCCCCCCCCCCCCCCCACGTATCCTGACGTGGATTTTGCCTCTGACCCCCTGCCCCCCTCCGCGTGGCAGGTAGTTTTTTTCCCTATCGATTCCACAAGACATTTTGCACTGTTTACTCTTGTCAGACTATCGTAAATTACATACAGAGATAATTATTGACGGAAGTATATATTCACACGCTGTTGTGTATTTTGTATCTTATTTTAAATGTGACAAGTAATATGAATGAGAAGCTACGTCACTTGGCTCCAAAACTTCGCTCCCCCAACCCTCCCACGAAGCTTTCTACCCAGTTCCTCCACCCTAGACTGAGTCACGTAGTTTATGGACGGTCCCTAATGGCCAAGGTCAAGCACCCAACGCGGGGTGAGTTTATTCGAGTCGTGGAGATACAAGAAATTATCATCATTAGGATTTGGCCGCCAGGGTATGAGACGTCTAACAGTTCTTGTTTATAACTACGTGGCAGGATGTCTTTTTTTTTTTAAATTGATGGCTTTACGCCTCGTTGACGTCGAGGTAATTGGAGGCGGGATGGGATTGAGGACAAGGAACGGGAAGGAATTCGGCCATAGCCTTTTGATGGAAGCATCCCGGTATTCGCCTTGAGTGAAGATATCTTAAAAACTAATAAATTTTCCTAAAAATCCGTAAATGTTCTTTAGAAACCGATAAACGTCGTTAGGAAACCAAGGTGCTCATGCGCCATTGCGTGTCTACTCCCGGTTGTCGCCGGCGTGGGAGTTCGCTAGACGTGTTACCTCTCGCCCGTAGCGGCAGTGTAACCACGTTTGTTTATTTGCGCCTGTTGTTTGCAGGAGTGTGCCTGAACACCTACGAGTGCCGTATCCAGGGCGGCCAGTCCAGCGGACCCTGTGCGCTAGGCTTTGGCGTCTGCTGTGTTTGTAAGTACCACTCGCTCTGCCTGCCAGGCTTCAGAGCAGCACTATTCGCTTAATATACCAGTACTCATTAGTTTATTCAAACAACTTTTGCATAATCACCAGTGCAATTAATATGCCGGTCTGGACATCGCGTCCATGGAGGAAGGGAAAGAGTGGAGGCGAAAAACCGCTAAATCTGTGAAGCCTCCAATAAACACTCGGCTCCTACTGCGCATACGCGGCGGCCATAATGGATTTCCCAAAACATTGCGCTTTTTGCACTGTGCTGCTATGAATATTTGATTTTCTATTATTTCAAAGTTTTTTATAATACGAGATTGTGCTTAATATGATAGCACAAACAGACCAGATAGGAAGCAAACTACAATATCTAAGAACGAAGTCTTTCTCGGCGTTGAGAATGTATGAAATGCTCTCGGGTGACTAGCCGAGTCAAGAATGCGTTGTCACACGATATTTCGGCGACTAAAATAATTGTCACCATCTTCAACATTCTTGACTCGGCTAATCACCCGAGAACATTTCATACAAACTACAATATCGTTTAAGTTATTCACATTGTAACTATTATTCTTGAAGTGTTTAATAGGTATATGCAACATTAGGGCCTATCATTATAGATTTATTCATTGCTCTCAATAGTGTGACGTTGTTCTCAAATATTTGTTGGTGTAGTGCAGACAATCAGTATATACCTCACTCCTTTCCACATTATAGGCTAGGCCCCATTGTAAACGAGTGTTTGAAAGCCTGTAGTTCGCAATGAATTTTGTGTGTTAAGGCTCGGTCACACGGGGCGATATTTGTCGCTGCTACTAATCGCGGCGATCATTCGCCGCGATTAATAGCAGCTATTAGCCGGTCACACTGAGCGATTGGTTTGAGCGATTAGGTTGTGGCTAGAGAAGTAATGTATCAACCTCATTCGTTGGTTATGATATCGTACAAACCGCGTCGTATAGTTCTGAGACGATTGATTCTTTCGGCTAATGCTGAGTTGAGTAAACATTTGTTAAATCAAATTTTAAAAAGAAAAGAAAATGGATCCGCTATTGGATTAGACGAATAGAAAAAGCTGAGGCTTCTGCGTTTCTTCTGATAGAACTAGGATCCACAAGCCTACAGAAATATTCAAAGATTGACTGAAGGAAATTTTGATAAAATACTTGAAGTAGTTGCTCCGCAACTTATGAAAAAGATACGCTGACAAGAGGTGCGATTCCATGTAAGACCAAACTAGAAATTAACTAATGTTACATGGCAAGTGGTGATAGACTGAAGTCTGTGGAGTATTTATTCATAGCTAAATTATTTTCTGTATGTATCCTTAATGTTCTTAATTTTTTCTGAGGTTTTCGCCAGATGGAATGATCAGTCTAGTGTCATTCAATTAATTAAAAAACCTTCTCAAAGGATTTTATTCGCGCATTATTGTTAATTTATTTATTGTTATAGGTGTACAATACTCCTTCCGATAATCATAAAAGAACATAAAAATCAACCATTTGGTCACATTTCCTTCCCCGTTTTCCATAATGACAACAACAAAAAAAACAAAAAAATTAAAAAATGGAATTAAATTTAAAAAAGCGGTGAACGTCAGACAACAATGAAATGAGTAGCGATTGGGCTGTCAGAAGAGGCGACAACAACGCTGTGTAGCGCCCACTGGGTCACGTGACCACCACAATCGCGCGCTAGTAGCGATGAGAATTGAACATGTTTAATTCTCAACGCTGCGATTTTTTATCGCTGCTAGAAGGGTCAATCGCAGCGATTACATTGTCACACGAAGCGATTAATCGCTGCTATTCAAGTCGCAGCGATAAAAATCGCCCCGTGTGACCGAGCCTTTTGGGTGGGCAGCGCTATCACAACCGTAGCGATGCAATTTAATAATTGATTCTCATGTTAATCGACGAGACTAATCGAAAATCAGCAGTAAAAATTTTTGATATCTCCCTTAGTTCCTGAGATATCGACAATTAAAAATTAGTTATAGGTATAGTTCCTTTCCCCTTTGGTGAAGTTTTTATTCTGCTCCAGGCAGCTTTTCAGTCTAACCACAAGGGGTGATAAAAAAATAAAACACCCACTCTGGATGTCCAACGTGTACTTCCTAGTGGCTTTGGAAAAATTATTTTTTTGGTCCAGGCCGCATCCCAACCTAACAACCTCAATTTGGAAACGGTATATGTCGAGAAATAAGCGAGATATCGAAAACTTTTATTCTTTACTTTCGATTTGTCTCGTCGTGATACTTAAGAGTCTATCATCAAATTTAACGTAGGAGATATTTTTTTTCTTAATTTCAATCCAAACCACCTCAATTTTGAGACAGCATATCTCGAGAACTAAGCAGGACATCAAAAAAATTTATTGTTCATTTTTGATTTGTCTGGTCGAGTTACATAATGATCCACAATTAAATTGTGGCGCCACGTTTCTGGTAGAATCCCCCTGAGGTTTTTGTGCATATTCCCCGTTTTTCTAGGGAAATCCAATATGGCGACTTCCCCACCCCACTTCTCTCCGCCCGACTTCACTCCAGTGCGTGGTGAAGGTCCCTAGCGTCGCCTCCACTCTCTTCCTTCCGCCATGATCGTGTCATTCATTGTCTGTGACGCCTTCGTTACTAGGCTAGCGATGCTCAGAGTAATTTTCACTCTCGTTCCATAGATGTCACTATTATATTAAGCTAAAAATTAAGGTTTTCTATTTATGTATCTGTAATGCTTCAATATGTTTTAAATTGCACTTCAAACATAAGGTAAAATATGTAATCCATTTAAATCCAAATATTAATTATTAATGCTACAATGATAAAACCAGATCCTTCTTTGGACCAGAACACGTAGAGTTTCGTAAAAGAAGAGTACAGAAAGAACAGGAGAAGGATAGCTAAATAATCAATAAAACTTTTGGGACATAATTTTGGAAAAAGAGGAAAAATAAAAATTTGAACAATAACATGGACAAAATTACAGACATAATAATAATAAAAAAAAACTAGAATTGTATAGACACTAACATGTAATGGACCACTATGGGATCACCAAGAAAATATTTAGCTTCATTTTTATATTGAAAACATTCTCTGGAATCCCTAAAAGAAACAAGAGAGAATTTTTAAATACCCAATGATCACGCAAGATATCGTTAAGAACATAAAGGAGACCAACTGATGCTGAAAAATTTCCAGGCCTTCCACCAAAGCCGTAATTAAGAGATTACTGTTTCATGAACAGACACAGGCTATCAGAAAAAAAGGGACTGTACTATAATCTTTGCTTCCAAGAGACTAAATCATTCGTAAAAAAAAAGTGCGCTGTGGGGCAAACGATAGAAGTGAGAACTTTTATACGCTAATGTTTAAAAACAATTTCGTAAACCAAATTATTTAGAAACTAACAAATCAGAAATTAAAAGAATAATAAGACATGTGTTGTGTGACTCACGTCAGAAGAAAGAACTTTCAACGGATTCAGTCTGTTTGGCAGGAAAACATTGTTCTGTATAGTCTCCGTAAGCCGACTGACGGAGGGCGCATGCTAGTCTCTGTCGCGTTCAGTGTAAATAGCGATTTCTTTTTTTCCCCCCAAGTTATCAGTGACTGATAGATATATGCCACTCCGGAGATTTTTATAGAACTTGTGCTCTATAATTCCAGTACACATTGTTATATCTTCAACGATTTGGATAGATAGCATTCTAACGGCCGACTTTTCGCCGACTTGATAGACTAAATTCCCTCAGGTAATAGGTCAATGTTCAATATACATAAACCTTCAGAGAGAAAGGCAAAACATAACAGTTAACCCCGCACCAAATTCTTAACATATCGATACTAAACCACCGCGTGTCGTGACGCATCGATCTGTCGCCACTATGAGTTTACTGCCGCATCCAACAACCGCCGCCGTAGTAACTCACTTGAGACAGTAGTTCAGCTATGGTTGCAGTGGAATGGTTATGTCTCTATAGTTCAGAAAAATGAGTTAGAAAAATTTGCTGTAGGAGATGGAAAGAGTATAAGAGATAACTGGGAATATCTACAACAAAACGCGTTTTCATAAAAATGTTATATATTACAGCACTACTCCACAGCAGTCAATCCCGAATCTCTTAACGCAAGTAAATGCCTAGTACTGAATTACAAGCTGCAAAAGTTATACGAGGAGTGTAAGAAAAATAATTAGATTGGTAACACTACGAGCGATCTGGCAACGCTGTGTCTATCCGTCTGTGCTAGACAGGTTTGTTCATCCCTTCTACATGCTCTGTCCGAGTTTCAACTCCGTTCAGCCAACAAATTATTTTTGACAGCGCCATCAGTGAAGTTTTGTTTTGGTGTGTGTTACGAAAATGCAGCATCGGAATTTAGAGTAACGTTTTGCAATCAAGTTTTGTGTTAAACTTGAGGAATCCGCGGATGTGACCTTTGAAAAGTTCAATCAGGTCTATGGGGAACATTGCTTATCAAGACCACAAGTTTTTTCGCTGGCACAAATCATTTTTGAAAGGCCAAGAACAACGTCGCACATTGAGACCTTCAACTGACGAAAAGCTGAGCGTGTGAGGGTTCTTGTGATATCAGACCGTCGTTTAAAAATAAGGATGATGAATGAACAGTTAAATTTAAACACTTTCATCGTACATCAAATTTTGACAGACGGTTTGGACATGCGAAAGGTTTGTACCAAAATGGTGCCCAAAAACCTCACAACCGAACAAAAGTAGAATGGAAGAACCGTGTGCGTTGATCTTCTTGAGAGGATTGACAATGACCAAGAATCCTCCAATTGTATGATGACAGGTGATGAATTCTGGATATTTGAGTAGGATCCTGAAACAAAGTGGCAAAGCGAAGAGTGGCACAATGCGTCATCTCCTCGACCGAATAAATATCGAATGAGCAAATCACAGATAAAAATTATGCTGATTTGCTTTTATGACAGTAGGGGTATCATGCATAAACAATTTGTTCCTCCAGAACAAACTGTCAACTAAGTGTTTTACAAAGTGTCCTTGAAGGGGTCAGGAAAAGAGTGATTCGTGTGAGACCAGACTTTACAGACAAGTGGATGCTTCATCGTGAGAAATACCCCGTGTCACACGGCTTTTTCCATCAGTGAATTTTTTACCTCAAAACTCATTACTGTTGTTCCTCAACAGCCCTATTCACCTGATCTAAGCCATTGTGACTTTTTCCTTTTCCCGCAATTGAAAGATGTCTTAAAAGGACTTCATTTTAGAACTCTGGAGAACATTCAAAAGACTGTGACCGACCAGTTAACAACCCTACCAGTTGAAGTCTTCCAGCGCAGCTACTAAGGGTGGAAACAACGACTTCGCCGGTGTATAGCTGCCCAATGGAACTAATTTGAAGGGGATATATTATTGTTTGAAAAAAAAAAAACTTTGGTAGGTAAAAAATCAGTTTCATTACTTTTCACACACTACTCGTAAGTACAACAAAGAATTCTTGATCCGCTAATAATTACAGAACACTGGAAATTAAGAAGTAATGAGGATGTGACATTGTACCTTATCTTGAAATATTATTTAAATTGAGTCTGGATACTTGCTGCTTACCACAAGACTGGAAAAGTGCGATAGTAGTACCGGACTACCGGTACATAAAGAAGGGATGAGAAATAGAGTCGAAAATTACAGGCCAATCAGTTTGACTTCAGTGGTAGGTAAATTAATGGAAAGATTGATATGCAACCACATCAGAAATGTATGTGAGGAACGTAAGTGGTTTTGAAGTAGGCAACATGGGTTCAGGCAAAGATATTGATGTGAATCTTAGTTGGTGGGATATATGCAAGATATTTCAGATGAAATGGATAAGGGTGGCCAAATTGATAGTGTAGCACTAGATCTTTCAAAGGCGTTTGACAGAGTAAGCCACAAAATGGTAGTAAATAAGGTAAAAACTATTGGAGTGGATGAGAAAGTGATTTGCTGGGTAGAAAGTTTTTTAAAAGGTAGAAAACAAAAAGTTAGGGTGGGAAATGCGGTATCAAAAGAAGTGGAAGTAAAAATGGGAGTGCCGCAGGGTAGCGTATTGGGACCATTGCTATTCATTATTCAAATGAATAATTGTGTTAATTGTTTACTATCTGAAATTAGATTGTTTGCAGATGACATTATGCTGTATAAAAGGATCAAAACGATAGAGGACTGTAAACAGTTGCAGGGTGATCTGGACAGGATATCTAGTTGGGTTGGTAAACATGGGATGAAGATAAATGCAAAGAAAAGTCAGCTAATTAGATACACAAATAAAAACAAAAGGTTAATTATGAATATAAGGTGGGGAAAGAATTGCTTGCTGAAGACTTGAAATGTAAATATCTTGGCATTACATTTGATAACAAGCTTAACTGGGCATGACACATTGGACAGGTGGTAGGAAAAGGTTTCAAAATTCTGCACTTTTTGGAGAGAGTGATGAGGGGATGCATGAGAGAAGTAAAGGAATTGGGTTACAAAACTTTGGTAAGACCATTGCTCGAATATGGTAGTGTAGTATGGGACCCCCATTTTGACTATCAAATACAGGAGTTGTAGAAGGTGCAAAGAAGGGTTGCTAGATTTGTTTCTGGAAATTATCGCAGAATGCAATCAGTGACAGATATGATAAAGGAGCTGGAATGGGATTCATTGCAAGACAGGAGGAGGATGAGGAGGGTCATGGGAGTGTACAGGGCGTATACTGGCGATGAGGCATGGAAAGATATTGCAGTAGGTAGGAAAAGTAGTTCATGGAAGGGAAAAGATGACCATGACCATAAGCTGGCACTCGATTTCAGGCACAGGGGTGTGGGAAGATTTTGTTTTTTAGGTAAGGGTGTCAGGGATTGGAATGAGTTACCAAGGGGAATGATGAATAACCTACCGAAAACGTTAAAAGAACTTAAAGTTAAAATTTGTAGAGGGCAAATGTAGGTGAGTGTAGGATAGGGGGAAGTTGGGTGTGTAGGGAAATTGCCACCGGAGCGTGTGCTCCATTGCAATTAAATTAAATTAAATATATCTCTACACAGAAAACATAACAGAATTAATACGGAAGGGGCGATTGCTATTTTTGGACATTTGTACCGAATGGATGACAACAGCCAAACGGATCTAAAAATATCTTTGGAATAAGCAATCAACAAATACCTGGATTAGGACAGATTTGGAAGGAAAATATATAAGTGAAGAAGTAATAACAGTGAGAGACAGATTTTAAGGAAAAAGTTGAAAATGAAGGATTCCTAGGCAGAAAAGAAAGAAAAAAGGTTCGAAATATACCGAAGAGAGGGAGAAGATGAAGTACAGGGGGAAGAAGGAAAAACTGAGGCTGAAGCATTGAAAACTGGATCGCGCTCCTTAGAAGATCCTCCGTCTCGTCGCACAATACCCAGCAGAGCAGCTTCTCGAGGCGTCCTTGCCCTTGCAGAAACCTGTCCGGCAGGTTGTGTGTGCGGCGGACAGTTAGACCCGGGTCACCAGCTGGGCTGCCCCCGGTGAAAGTGACGCAACACCCGCCACCGTAACTAACTGCCCTCCAGCTGATGATATCGCAACCGGCTCCCTGCCACCTAGTGATGCCAACTACACTGACTAGCAAAACAAGAAAAGGACGAAGAAGCGAAACATCACGTGTTGAGAGGGTACGTGATGTTATTCAGTGATCACAAAATCGAGTCAAATTTACAAAGAACTTGGCAGAATGAGTCCATTAACCAGTATGATGTTGCATCCTCTCTAGCGAGGATACATGCAACGAATCGGTTGCGAGGACTGACGTCCAAGTTGGTACCATTTTTATTATTATTGGTTTCCGGTCGAGAGACTGTTTTTCCAGCTCTTATACATATAAAATTTTACATATCGCTTTTTCTATATAACATTTCACACATGACTTTTGACATATCATATTTTACATAAAGAATTTTACACAGGATGTTAAAAAAAATGTAAACTATTTTAGGAGGTAATAGTATGCATCAAAATAGACAAAAATGTCTCATTGAGCCGCAAACGTATAGCTTCGGAGTTAATAACAGGTCCGCAATGTGACGCACGTCCACGGCCTCAGGCCTTCGGCGTAAGGGTCGTCCATTAATTACGTGAGCTAAAATGGGGGGGGAGAGGTTCCGGCGAAATCTCACCAAGGGAGAGGGGGGGGGGGCGTCAACGGAATCTCACGTTAGGTTTCGAAATTCCTGTCGGACTGTAGAGCTAAAAAAAATAAGGTCTACAAACGACGCGAAAGTTGATTTTTAAGGGGGGAGGGGGTCTCACGGACGAGATCTCACCAGAGGAGGGGGGGGGGGGGTCGGACCTGATCTCACGAAGTCTCACCAGAGGGTGGGGGGGGGGGGGTCCGAAAATCCGTAAAAACACCTCACGTAGTTATTTATGGATGCCACCTAAGGAATCATGAACTCTTTGAAACTGTCCTGTTTGGTCCTGCACGTGCTGACATGTATTGAAGACGTACAGGAGTAACCAAGACAGTATAGAAGAGTGCCTGATTCCTTACGCCGAAGGGCTGAAGCATACGATGCCGCGGGAGGGGGGAGGGGAGGGGCGTCATATTGTGGACCTGTCATTAACTTCGAAACTATGAGTTTACTGGACATTTTTGATGTGTACTGTCACCTTCTAAAATATTTTACACTTTTTTAACATCCTGTATATCATAGCCGGTTTTTTTAATATTATTTTCTTTGGCAAGATGTTGATTTGTGCATTGCGTAAAAAGTTTATCAGAGGATAACTAGTAGCAAGCACGGTTAATTTAATTTAATTGCAATGGAGCGCACGCTCCGGTGGCAATTTTCCCAACACAGCCATCCCCCCTTTTTCCCTGCACACTCCTACATTTGCCCTCTACAAATTTCATCTTTAAATTCTTTCAACGTTTTTGATAAATTATTCACCATTTCCCTTGGTAACTTATTCCAAACCCTGACACTTTTACATAAAAAAGAGAATCTTCCTACACTCTTGTTCCTGAAATCGAATGCCAGCTTATGGTCATGGTCGTCTTCTCCCTTCCATGCATTACTTTCCATTCTTCATCACTAATATACGCCTTTTACACTCCTATGACCCTCTTCATCCTCCTCCTGTCTTCCAATGAATCCCATTCCAGCTCTTTTATCATATCTGTTACTGTCTGCGTTCTGCGGTAATTTCCGCAAAATAATCTAGCAATCCTTTTTTGCACCCTCTCCAATTCCTATATTTGGTACTCAAAATGTGGGTCCCATAATACACTACCACAGTGATGTCAAATATACGGCCCGCGGGCCGCATCCGGCCCCCGGACCCTATCAATACGGCCCGCGATCGCAATGTGACACAGAAACAAGAATCATGTATACTATACAATTAAATAAGTAAAATGTTATAATAATTCATTACATTTTTTATCTGAATCTGGCACGCCTACACATTCTAAATTTAATATACGGCCCCCTGCAAAATTGAGTTTGACACCTATGCACTACCGTATGCAAGCAATGGTCTCACCAAAGTTTTGTAGCCCAATTCGTTTACTTCTCTCGTACATAACTCATCACTCTCTCAAACAAGTGCAGAATTGTGAAACCTTTCCTTACTACATGTCCAAGTACCCGTGAGTCTAACAAACCCAGCTTCAATTTTGGCACTGCAAATTTCAACTCCCCTCACACTGGCAGCCTGTGTAGAAAACAGGGGGCCGGAGGGTATGGTCCGTAGTTGGTTGGATCGACAGCAGTAATGCATGGTGGGTGGTTTCTGTACTCCACTATGTACTATGTGTGGTGTTTGGATTAGTAGGTGGCTCGTAATCCGCCGTCTGTTGACAGTCACGGCGAGCTGCGGGCAGGAGCTGTTCAACAACGTGACGTACTTCGTGAACCCGTCGTTCCCTGGGCTGTCGACGCTGGAGCCTCCAGCGGAGTGCTCCGTGACCGTCCGCAAGGTGGCTCCAGGCATCAGCCAGCTGCGGCTCGACTTCGTCCACTTCACGCTGGTCAGTAAACACACACACCACCTGTTGCTGCTGTTGCGAGAAAATACCTCTCCTTGCTTTCATAGAACCTCTCTGCGATTACCTTGACTGCATACTGAGTTTTGTAAGGAAACTGTAAATTAATGTTGTTTCAAACACTGTTGTAATTTCATTATATACTTCTGGACTTCATATTAAGAACCGTAGGCGATTAGCAACTACTGCGTGTTGGTAATTATTAGACGATTCATTTTTTATGTATTGAAAATAACGTTTTCACACCACTTCGCACGCGCGGACTTTGGTGTGCGAAGTATTGCGTTTGCCCTTTGTTTTTCTTCTAGTATGTCCGTAACATTCACTGTAAATTAAGTAGGACAGTTTCGTTACAGTTATTGGATTGTTAAACTTTGATGTAGTTGTTTGATTAATGTTTTACTTGTGGTCTACTCTAAAGTACTATATCAAACTAAACAAATAACCAATCGAGGTTACACAGTCAAAATACCATGTTAACAGAATCCAAACTGTAATGTGTATGTCTGGTTGTAGCGTGATCTTAGTTGGATATCTCGTAAAAGATTTTTCATCTCAGATGCAATGTGATCTCTGGAACATAGCTGTACCCGCTATGAACGAATTGTCATTTTTGCTCTGTTCCCCGTTCAATTAAAATGATGCAATATACAACAGATTTTAAGTTAGACCACAATCTTTTAAAATGTGAAATCTGAATCCAGATTGTTTCGATAGTTTTTGCATAATGCCTTGACAATGGGACACAGAGACGGGTTCATAATTCTTTATGTTATTGAGACTATTGACTATGCCATATTGAAGTGGATTGATTACCAGAGGTTTGGGTTGGTAAGTCAAATAATCAGCCTCATTCCGTTTAATTACGAGAGTATGAATACATAATTTCATGTAATGAGAATAATTTACAAAGTAGAACTTAGGTATGAGCATAAGATGACCTTATCGCAGCTGATTAAGGACTGGGGCTGCCTTGTGGATATATCTGCGATCAGCTACTCTGTTGACGATCATTAAAATCATGGAAATGTGGGCTGTCCTCTAGAAATGGCGTCGGCCCAGATACCGCCAAGAGTCTGTCGATGCGGGAAACCCAGCGTGGAAAGTTTTGATTGCACTTTTTTTTGTAAGTGCTGACCAGTTCTTTGTAGTCGCTTGTGTGGAGCCGGCCAGGTCTCCTCGCGACTGAACACTTGTCGTATTGCAGGCTCCACTCTTATTCCCCTGTTACCGTTTTTTGTGACCATTTATCAGAATTTCCAAAAGCTCTGGTCGACTCCTATTGGCCACTCACTGTCGCGGAAACTAAGAGTGTAAAATGAGTGAAGCTTCTTACATCGAAAGCGTGTTCACATCGGGAAAATATTTCCAAGGTGATTGTATCTTCGAAATAAGGAAACTGCAAGTATTCGATTCGGTGTGACGTGTCGAAGGTGCGTGGCTAATTTCGGGATGTTCCTTCGAGACCATTCGTTGAATTTAGTTGTGTAGTATGGGAACCAAATTTTTGGTATCAAATACAGGAGTTGGAGGAGGTGCAGAGAAGGGCTGCTAGATTTGTTTTTGAAATTTATGGCAGAACATAATCAGTAAGGGAACGCCCATAAAATATGTGGCTCCCTCTGAGGGGGTGGGGGGGAGTGTGTGTGTGAGAGAGAGAGGCTGGCTGGAAAGCTACGCTAGGCTACGAGGCTGAGGTGTTTATCGGATTTCCGGACCCCTCCCCCTCCTATTTCACCTCACGTAATTTATGGATGCCCCCTTATTTGACTCAGTTAAAGTGAGGTACAGAACACAAAACACATGTAAATATTTATTTGCGTCATCTAATTATCTCCAAATGTAATTTACGATAGTGTGACAAAAGAGAACAGAACAAAATGTTTTCTGGAATCAATACCGGTAGCAAAAAAGCTACCTTCTAGGCGGGGGTAGGAGGGTAGATACAAAATCCACGTCTGGCTACATGGGGGTTCAGAGGAGTTCAAAATGGAACTATGTGGTTTATGGACGCTCCCTAACTAATATGACAAAGGAGCTGGAATGAGATTTATTGGAAAACAGAAGGAAGGCGAAAAAAGTCATGGAGTGTACAAGACGTATACTAGTAATGAGGCAAGGGAATATATTGGTGGGAGAATAAGAGAGGTGCAAGGAGGGGAAAAAATGACAAGGACCACAAGCTGGCACTCGATTTCAGGCACAAGGGTCTGAGAAAATTTCCTTTCGTAGGGAAGGGTGCCAGGGATTGGAATGAATAACCATCGGAAATGACGATTAATTTGCCAAAAACATTGAAAGAAATTAAAGTTCATATTGGTAGAGGGCAAAAGTAGATGGGAAGAGGAAAGGTGGTGAGTGGGTGTATAGTGAAATTGCCACCGGAGCGTACGCTCCATCACAATTGTATTAAATTAAAAAGTTAATTAATACCTCTGACATTTCTCTGCCTATTGATGTGAGTCTAGGATCCATCAGTCTGACACGGGCTCAGGTGTTTTGAATAAGTAACTGTGATAAATGTCACTTCCACAAATTTGAGAATTTCACAATTTGCATGGGTGGACTTCTGAACCCCATCAAAATTCTACCTCCAGTCTTTGCGTGAATCACGCTCAACGAAAAATAGATACAAATTTCCTGATACTTTTAATATAATTTCTCTGTGTTGTGGTGTTTTTTTAAATTACTTTTTGTGTTGTACATTATTCGAAACCCCATCAAAATCTGACCAGTACTTTTTACATGAATCCCGTTCACCCCAACTTGCAGAAAGACAGGCACAAATTTAAAAACTACTTGATTCCTTCTCTGTAGCTTACTCATTGTGACCAAAACTAATTTTTAGGAAAACTAAGGGATAGATGACAGAGAGGAGTGTATAGAGGGGAAGCCTGGATCAAGGTGGTGATGGAAAATTGGTGACAAGGGAGAAGAAAATGAAGAGGCAGACCCGGACAGTGAATGGAAGCTGTGGGTGATAATGGCAATATATTTGCACTTGAAATTCATAAATTTTTCTCTTACTTCTCTGAGAGACAACCTCATTCCAAAACAGGCTTTCGACATGTCTTATTATACCTTCTTTCATTTATACGTATCTCAATGGTTCCTTTCCATTTTCTCCATAATAATTCCTATGCGCTAAATATTCACCTTCTTCAAATGTTCTTCTGCCGTCATAATTACTCTGGTTATTCGATGATTAAATACACCCGCAGTTTGTCAACAACAACAGCTTCCTGAAAGGTGAGAAGAAGAGTGGGCAATGGTCCATGCACCTTCTTACTCTTGGGGTTTAAAAGAGCCCCTAGGGAATAATGAATCAGAAATTATCACCAGGATGAAGATACAGAAGGCTATAGGAAGCCATTTATGTTTAAACATCCCTGAGCCTTCTACATATTGCAGCATAGATTGTAGAAACCTCCTAGTAATGCATATTTTTAATACTTTTGGGGCATTAAAAGGTTTATATATAACTTTATCTTTGGAACGGTAGTGATATACTATTCTAATAAATCATTTTGTGCCACAGTTGTAGGAAAGTTATTTCTTCTATGAGCATTTTTTTTGTTGCTATTGGTTTTTTGTGACATTAAAAATAACGAATTTTCAATTTTGCTTTTTGGAGTCAGTTAATATTATTGTTGACTGTTTGCTCTTATTATTATTATTAATTAATTGAGATGGAGCACTTGGTACAGTGGAAATTTCATGTGATCTAATTGCTCATTTTATTTTTTAATTAAGTTATATAATTTTATTGTCAAATTCCTCCCCATCTAATTTTGCGATTTCAAAATTTCAATCTCAAATTCCCTCAGTGTTGTTGGTAAATTATTCATCACTTCTATTGGTAATTTGTTCCAATCCCCTTCTGCCCCACCTATAAAAGAAAACCCACTTTCTTATGCAGGAAATTGAGTACCAGCTTGTGGTCATGGTCATCCTTCCACTTCCATGCACCATTCCCAATTCTCCAACCAATATCCCTCCAAGCCCCATCACCAATTCATGCCCTGTACATTCCCAGCACTCTCTTCACCCTCCTTTCATCCAGTGAGTCCCCATTCTAGCTCCCCATACCAGACACTGACTGTATCATGTGATAACTTCCACAAACAAATCTAGCTGCCCTTATCTGCACACCCTCCAACTCCTGTACCCTATACCCAAAATGCGGATACCGAACCTCACCCCCACACTCAACTAATGGTCTGACAAAAAGCTTTGCAATCCAACTCCCTAACTTCTCTGGTACATCCTCTCATCACCCTCTCCAGTAAATGAAGGATTTTTGTAACCTTTTCCTACCACCTGCCCTATGTACTCTGCCCAGTTGAATTTATCATCAAACGTTATGCCAAAATATTTACACTTCAAGCCTTCAACAAACAATACTGACCCCACCCCATAGTCAAAAAGGGTCATTTTTCACCCGTGTGGCTAATGATTATATGGACAGTATTGCTGTTTTGGTGCAAGGCCAGTGTTTGTGATTCCAGGGTCAGCCGAACCGGCGGACGGGTGTCTGCGAAGGCGATTCGTTCGAGGTGTCTGCGGGACCCGCCAGGAGACTCACCATGTGTGGACACAACAGCGGTCATCATGGTGAGTGGGGATATCCTCAGTTAAATTATATTTTTGAATTGATTATTTGATAGGAGAATAATCACCGCTTACTCCAGTTTGTGGCTGGAACGACACTGAGACACGAAGGGCCATGTGTATCCATTGAGCGTAGGAGTTTCTCGGTTTATGACCCTTAGTCAACAGGTGATAAGATCACTTCTGCATAATGTGAACTGCGGGCTCAGACTATTGGTTTGTGTCTTGCAGCAACTACCATTTCATTTTACTGTTGAGGAAAGGACATAAACTCAAAAATTCCAATGCTCAATGTGTGGACATGTCTGTCTGTGTTTTGATGCTGTTCCTGTCTCACTTGTGGTAAGCGGTAGTTATTGATCCAGATATTTGAATTATCTCACTTTATAGTGCTTTTGTTCTCTAACAATCCATATTTTATTTTTACTTGGATAAAATTTATTGGAATGCATACTGTATCAGGAAACAACATTTATAGTCTTGTAATCAAAGTGTGCTCATCAAGTTTCTTGTAAGGGTACAAAATTTTCTGGAAGGTTTATTCTAGGAATTATTCATTGACCACTACTTACAAGACAAATGTAAACAAAGAAATGTCAAATCAGTTTGCTCCATTCTGCAATATAGTTATTATTGTTTGTATTAACAGAGTTTTAATTAAATAAATATTCTTTATTTATTATTAATTATCTGCATTTCAGCAAATACACCAGTGATAGTTTCTGTGGTCACATACTTTTGTATTGCATGAATAAAACAAAAAACAAGTTTTGGTTTTGTACCATTCAATTAACGTTCTTTTTTTTTCAGTCTACTTTGACGTGGACAGTGTGAAAGAGCCTATAACAATTACCATGAATCTGAGCAAAAGTAATCTTAATCGGCTGTGGGAAATAAAGGTATGTAAATATGTCTTCAAAGTAAAATTTTATTTATGTAGAGCAAGAAGTCATTCCAGTTTATAATAAGTACTCCAATTAAGATATAAAATTCCTGTGAAATTTAAGGGCTGTAACAAAATTACGTCACAAATGGAAATTAGGCAACTTTTTATTAATTATAAAGGGATTGTCGGTGTAGCATTTTAGATTAGAGGCTGCAACTATTAGGGTAAAAACTATACAACGATTTAAACACTAATTAGAGATACAGGAAGATAAAACATTAATACCAAAAAAGGTAGGCAGTCAAAAGAAAGGGGAAAGATGGATGTGCATGGGAAATTGCCACCAAAACATCCACTTCATTGTGATTAAATCAAATTAAAATTAAAGTTGATGAATGATATAATAGGTATTATAAGGTATGTGAACAGTACGAAATGCAACCAGGTGATTAAATGTACGGCTTGAAAACACAATTTTTATTTTTACATATTTGGGAGACATTCAGTTTGATAAGGGGTGGATGCTTACATCATTGCATATTGATTATTTTGTGTCATGTGTTTTGTGGAATTTGTTTTGAGGATTGAATGTTTGCAACAAAGTTTATGGCTGCCACATTGAGCATCTTCTGTAGAGGATCAGAATGCATTGCCAGATAAACAGGTGATATGGTAAAGCCAAAATTATACCTGTTTCATGAGTACATTACTGAAGGGGCTAAAAACACAGGGGAAACAAAATTACCTATTTTCTTGTACTAGCAGTATGAATTGTTATGTAGAAGAAGCAATAAACAAAATAAAAGAAAAATTGAATTTGAAGGAGAAAAATCAGTTTGCTTTGATTTTATGATGACACGAAACAGACTCAGGATATTTAGAAATTACTGAATGGCATGAACAAAATACTAAATGATGATTTCTTACTAGATATAGAACAAAGCAAGAAAAAAGTGGTGAATTTTAGCAGAAATGATAGCAGTACTAGTAGATTAAATATTAAAATAGGATCACAAACAATAGGAGAATTAAATGAATTATACTACTTGGGAAGTAAAATTACAGCTAATTGCCAAAGCAGGAATAATATTAAAAGCAGATTAGAACTAACAGAAAAAGCCTTATTTGAGTTTCAAATATTGATCAAGGACCCAGAAAGAACTTCTAAAAACTCTCTGTGTGGAGCACAGCCCTCTATGGCAGTGAAGCAGAAAGAAGGAAAACTGAAGTATTTGAAATGTGGTGCTACAGAAGAATGATGAAAAAAGTGCACAGATAAAGTATGAAATTAGTGTATTTTGGAAATAATTGGTGGGGAAAGAAGTTTACGGAAAAGTCTTACCAAAAGAAGGAGGCAGGATATTAAGTCATATTTTAAGACGGGCAGGATTGGTTAATTTGTTAGTAGAGGGAACAGTCGAAGGTAAGCATTCTAGAGGAAGAGATAACTTAGAATATAGAATATATGAAGCAGATAATTGAGGAACTAGGTTATACAGGAGAAATTGAGATGAAGAAATTAGTATGAGATAGGAAGGAGGTAGCAGGACTGCATGAGACAAGTTAAGATACTGGTAACAGGGAAGAAACAAATTACACACAAAACTGCCTTATAAAAATAATAATGTCAGCATGAACCCTTTTTTGGGTTATGGGGAGATATTGATATGAATTTCATGTTACTTTTAAGTTTGGTAGTAATGAAAAAAAAAAAAAAATTAGATAGGCTGCTCAAAATGTCTACTCTTGCTGTTGCTGTTCTTTAGGTATCCCAGATGCCATTCAACCAGAGGGCTCCAGCAGGGTGCCTCCAGTACCACCAGGGAGATGCAGGTTGGTTCACTAAACTTGTATTCAGATGTGTAGTACTAAACATTTTAATGACTTAAAAATTAACATTTTAACAGTATGACTGATTGTATTTATTAGTTGTCATAAATTAAATGCAACTCTTATCTCAAAACTGGATTACACTTACAAGCTTTGGCAATTGTGTAGCATTATTTTCTATATAACAGCCTGTTCTACTTAAAAAAACTAAAAGCTATATGAAATCACTTAGAATGTTTCAGAAAATCATCTACTATATGCTTGTTTATACTAAAAACCCTAACTGGTATTATAGTGTAATAATTTCAAAGTTGATTTACATCTCTGTCTGAAATATAAAAATTTGACAAGGAAAATCAGTTGCCGGGTTACAAAACTTTGGTGAGACCATTGCTTGAATACGGTGGTGTAGTAAGTCATGGACATTTTGGATATCAATTACAGGAGTTGAAGGGGTACAGAGAAGGGCTGGAAATTACCACAGAAAACAATCAGTAACTGATATGATAACACAATTTAAATATGATTCATTGGAAGACAAGAGGAGGGTGAAGTGTGTCATGGGTGTTCATTGGTGGTGAGGTATGGAAAGATATCAGTAGAAGAATTATGAGAGGTGAAAGGAAGGGAATAGATGACCATGACCACAAGCTTGCACTTGATTTCAGGCTCAAGGGTGTCGGAAGATTTTCTTTCATAGGTAAGGGGGTCAGGGATTGGAATAAGTAACCAACAGAGATGATGAATAATTTATCAAAAATGGTGAAAGAATTTAAAATTGAAGTTCGTAGGGGGCAAAAGTACATGGGTATAGCAAATGTTAGTATGTATGTGTGTGTGTGTGGGGGGGAGGCGGAGAATTGTTACTGGGGCCTGCTCTTCATCATAATTAAAATAAGTTAAAGAAAAATTGAAAGGAAATAAGTAACATGGACAGCAGAAAGTTCAGTTAAAGAGGAGGTAAGAAAGAAGGTGGATACTCATGTAATTAAAAGAATGTCAGGGTTGAAAAATTGAAACACTATGTTACAGAAAGGTGAGTGAAGAGCATGTGAGAACAGTAATAATGTAATAATAATAGGGGAAGAAATGCAATTAAAAGATAAAAATTAAATAAAAGCACAGAAATTTCATACTGCTGCAGGGGTTAATATGAAGTTGATAAGAAGAGAGAATAACAGATTAATGAGGCAGCAGGTTGGTACAGAAGGCATGAAATAACAAACAAGAAATTAATTGTTGCAAGGAGGGTAGTTAGAAATAAATTCTTGAAGAATTTTTTAGCTTGAGTGCTCTGAATAATGTAATGGAAAGGTTCCATGGCTTTCTGAGTAAAATGAGGGGAAAAGAAGGCATCAAATAGTTGCGACTGGTGGCAGGCAAGAACCTACCGATGACTGAGAAGGTTGAAATATTAAGCAGCCTGTTTTATGACTCAGTAGGGACCGTCATGCAGTGTAAAGGAATAAAAATGGGAGTATACGCTTCTTTACAAAAGTAGGAATAAGTGGACTACAAAATCATAAATAAATCCAAAGAAAGTGGGAGCAGGGTAGGGTAAAGAAATTAATTTCTCTGGTTATAATAATAATAATAATCAATAAAATTGCGATGGAGCGCCCGCTCCGGTGGCAATCTTCCTACACAACCCCATTTCTCATTTCCTCTTCCAACCTACTTTTGCCCTCCACTAACTTCAGTATAAGGTGAGCAAATAATTATCCTGCAACACAGTTACTTTTAATAAATTGTTTATTTATTAATTTATGGCGTGACGCGTTTCAAGATCTGAATCTATCTAGTGACAAAGTGCACGTGTGACTTTCTGTGTTTCGTGTTTTTGAAGAAGTCTCCACAAAATGAAACACAAAATAAAACCTGCTATCATCCAGCAGAAATTTACACGAGCACTCGTCACATCAAGAATGTAAAAATAAAAATAAAAACGGCGTTTGAAAATGAGATTCAGATCTTGAAACGCGTCACGCCATAAATTAATAAATAAACAATTTATTAAAAGTAACTGTGTTGCAGGATAATTATTTGCTCACTTTATATTTCTAAACAGTTACAGACTTTCAAAAGTCCATTTATCATGGATAAAATAAAAACTAACTTCAGTGTTTCTGGTAAATTATTCATTACTTCCTTAGCAATTTATTCCAGTCTGTCACACCCTTTCCTACAAAAGAAAATTTTCCCACACTCATATGACTGAAATCAAGTGCCAAATTGTGGTCATGGCCAACCTTACCCTTCCAACACCCTCTCTTAATTTTCCCACCAATATCTTTCCATGCTTCACGACCATTTTACGATTTGTACACTCCCATCATGTAATCACCAGGCGCTTGACAAAATTCTGTGGAGGTGATGTTGTAATGTAGCTAATATTATTATTCAGGTTGTCTATGAAGATTTGTATACCTGAAGACTAGAAATGTGCTATAGTAAATCTAATTTATAAAGGAAGGAAATGAATAGGGCTGAGAACAACATATTATTACTTTAGCCTCAGTGGTTGATGAGCACCTGATATCCAAAATCAAAGGTAATGTTTGTGAGGAAAGAAAGAGATTTGTAAACCAGAGGTTATTCAGTGTCAGTCACATTCAGTAGGCTATGTGAGAGCAATTTCAAATGAAACAGAAAGTGATGCTGGAATGAACTGGATATCTCCTTTCCATTTGACAAAGTGGTAAATAAGGTTGGTTACATTGGTGTGAATCAGGACATGTCTTTCTGAGTAAAGGAATACATATCAGGTAAGAAGCATAAAGTTGACGCTGATCATTATTATAATGAGTGATGATTCTATTTTGGTTTAGAGCTAGGTTAATACAAGTTATTTGTAACTAGCAGTATGTTGTAACGAATAACAGGAGTATCGTGTTATTGTTACAGGTGTAATTCAGACCCTAAACTTTGCCGAGAATGGACGCCACCTTGCAAATCAAGACTACTTAATCTGTATTCGACAGGAAGCAGGTACAGTAGGAAATGTATTTCCATTGACAATATGTGCCATAAACTCCTCTACAGTGTTTTTCAGTCTGCATAGTTACTGTGGATGAAATTGAAGTGTTGTACATTTGCTATTACAGGAATGTGTTCCATAGCCTATGAGCCATGTGATGAGAATTCCTTCAAAATAGGACCATCAACATTTCAAGCAGGTAATAAGAATTCACATTACAATGCTTTTTAAGTTTATAAATATTAAGATTATACTGTAAGTATGAGCAACATTCTTTTTAATAATTTTAATCTTTATTTTTGAGCTAAACCAAGTACATCATGTTAATCTATAGACATTTATTTCACATTTCAACAGAGTCTCCATTTTTCCCATCATTCTGCAAGTCTGAAAATTCACTTATGATAGAACTCTATTCCAGCAGACCACAAACACTGATGCATGTATCAAGAGCTATTAATCTTGCAGTAGAAAGTCTGGAACACTTTAGTATGAATGCTCGGAAAAAGTATAACAGCCTGAAAGATTATAAGTCTTGTTCCATTTTACAGAGATAAGTAAAATCGTTTGGGGCTTCTCTATTCAGTGTCTTGACACAAGGTCCCTAAAAAGTTTTTAATCATATTCTATTTCTATGCTCATTCCAGATAATTTGCATACTGCTACCCATTTTTCGTAAGATCCACATAAGGTGCCATCATTAATGACCTAAAGTTGCAGCCTAAGTGTCACCTAGAGGGTAAATGTCAACTTTAGTGGATCAGAATCTCAGACCATTTGCATAGACTCCCATTTTACATATAAAATCTGTACATGACGTAGAACATCCCTCCATTTCTCACCCTCCTATCTCCAAACTTCTTCCTTATCACCACTGAAGTCGTTACCCGTTACACTAATATCACCAACTCTCATGCTCGGCAAAATTTTCTAGAAATACATTGTCCCCACCCCTTCCCAAACACATACATTTACCCCAGGACATCCTTTCCTGTATCTCTAGCTTACGTCATTCTTTCAAAATACTTCTATTCCTTAAACTCCCAATCAAACCACCAGATACTAAGAACCGCCAAAGATATCTTCATGGCCACTTCCAACCACAAACTTTTCCTGCCTGCATGGAAAAAAAAATTATATAAAATTGCTCTCATAAATCTTGAGTGGTTCAGATATATATATATGACAAGGAAAGGGAAAATGACTCATAACTAACCAAAGTTGAAGACTGCGACAAGAAAAAAACATATATGACTTACACTAAACTACACAATATTTCAGTTTTACACCTTATTCGTGTTGTTATTCATGTTCCCTGCAGCATGAATAAGGTGTAAAACTGAAACATTGTGTATTCTAGTGTTCGTCATATATGTCTTTCTCTCATCGTAGCCTTCAACTTTGATGAATGATGAGTCATTTTCCCTTTCCTATCATTTATATTACCTAATGCTGCTTCCTAGAACCTGTTGTGAGCCTTGTTTCCCACTAATGCCCTTGCCCCCTTCCCAAAATCTTTCCAAATCTTGTACTCTGACTAAATCCTCATTCCATGATTCTCATTATTCACCTCCTAAAACTAACTGGAGCCCTATTTTGATCATATAGTTCCTTCCTCATGTTGAGTACATTAACTTTTGAAAGTTATCAACATTATCACTTGTTGATTCCACTTGTGTCCATGTGGGTCATGTACGTTATTTTGAATCACTCTCTCATGTGAGTAAATGGTCATCCAAAACATGTATTTTCATTGTGAGAGCCTTATGTCTTTTAATTTCAGCAAGTAATGGGTATTAGTGTAAAAAAACAATATTGATCACAAAACAACTGCTAATGTTTTTTTAACTTTATAATTAAATCCAAAATTTTTATGGTTTTGTTGCTAGTTTTTTTTATTGATTGTTATGTTCGTACATTACTGTTATCCCCATCCTCACCACCATTCTCTATTCTACTTGTTGCTAATAGGATTCACTGTTTTGTGAGTTAAGAGTTTGCTATTGACGTAATTAAGGCAGCACCCAAAATATTACCATTATATATCTTTTGTCATCAAACAGTGATGGCTCTGACTTTGTTAAGAGATGCATTTAATATCTGTAATCTTGCATTAATTAATAATATATTTATAATATAAAAAACATATTTTGGGGCAGTAAAATAATGAGGAACAGAGAATGTAAACCAATCACTTAAAGAGATAAATTCAGAAGAGCAATAAAAACTATAAGACATATTCATTTTACAGTATAAAACCTCAATAGTGCATAGAGATGAGACATTAGCAGACAGATCAGATACACACACACATTGACTTTCCTGACACAAGTTGAGGGGTGAGAGTGTGTGCACATCTGATTCCTTTACCATGAATAAGGTTTCATACTGAAATACTGTAAAACATACATATATGTCTTTGTATTTCGCCTCTGCTCTGCTGTTTTTATTTCTTTTATTTCTGAATAAGGAAGGGTAGTGAAAGTAAAACTGTCACTACCCTTCCTTATTTTCATATTCTATATATTATGAAGATAATGTAGCTTTCAGTATTTTAAATTATGTGCAATAATTCAAAGATCACTATTAAAAGTTATGATGCAAAATGCATGTGACTTACAGATGAGGGTTCTGGAAATGGAGAACTCGCACAAGCTAGAGAATGTGAGGACCGTATAGTGATGCCCTGTGATTCAGAGGACTTCATAATGGTGAGTTAAACATTGATAACTGAAAATGTCATGTTGCAAATCATAAAAAATATTGCTTGAATGAATTTTTTTCTGCAATTTAATTAATTAATTTAAATTTAACAGAGTGCGTGCTTCTTTGACAATTTTCAACTTTCTTAT
This sequence comes from Vandiemenella viatica, assembly GCA_031002005.1. Classification (NCBI taxonomy): domain Eukaryota; kingdom Metazoa; phylum Arthropoda; class Insecta; order Orthoptera; family Morabidae; genus Vandiemenella; species Vandiemenella viatica. The sequence goes on along the minus strand of JARYHS010008075.1, from coordinate 177,372,420 downwards.
AAATTTTTTTCTTAAATTCTTTGCATATAATTTCTCCATGTCCTTTACAAGTTTTAATTTTAAATTTTTTCAGTATTTCCATTGATAATTTGCTCCAACATCTCACCACAGCTGGGCAGAAAACTTAATCGTTAATTAACAAAGTTAGCAAAATTGCAAAAATTTAACTTTTAAGTGAACCTAAAAAGTCATTAACGGTCTTCTTAACTTCCGTTAAATTGGACTTCCATTAACTTAAGCCCATTACATTGGTAGTTGACATATTTGGTTAGTTTGAAATGCGCGCCATGCCACGTTCAACTGTTTATAGAGTCGGATGGCGAATGACTTAAGTAATACGAGGTACGATTGTGATACATATACAATTGTTATGCTAGGCATGGCATGGGTGTGAGCAGGAAAGCTAGAGTTTTGGAGCATTTCTATTTTGTGTTTGCAAATTGGTGCTCACTACTCGTTTCTAATTCAATCGGTGATTGATTCTGATATTTTTATCATCTAACTTTTTTTACTGCCAAGAAAATGTTACTTCTTAGTTGGTATTGGTTTGGTGTTCATTAGTGAAGTAACTTAAACTGACATTCATTACATGATTACGTCATGAAAACTGAAGATCTTGAATCCATTAGCGAAAGCAGCAATGCTGATAATAGCAATGAGAATTTTAAAAATCCTTGGCTACATTTATGATTGTTGCATTGAAATTGAGACTGGAAGAACAGTAGATTTGTGAATGCAATCTGTGTTTGCCTAAATTTTCTACAAATAAAGCTCCATGTTTCTAGCCATAATAATTTTAAATAACGTATGAAGAGGATGCAGATATCAACATAGGAGCAGTTTGAAGAAAAAGTAAAAGCAGAGCCAACTCATGGAAAAAAGAAAAATAATTCGAAGCCTTCTTAAACTGCTCTGATGTAGGTAGCAGCAGAATTGATTAGTTTTCATCTCCATCTGCTAATGAAAGTTTACATTAATAGAACATTAGGCATCGCTACAGACACAGTTGTATTCCAAGCTGATGTGGACCGATGTATTGTAAACCTTTTCTTTGACACCATGATTCCACTACATGTTGAAGAATCCTTCACTTTTGAGAAGCTGGTAAAAACGTTGAACCCCAATAAAAACTCAATTCCCGGAAGGACATTGGGTAGACGTATTATTGATTCCACATCATGGTACATAGCACCTGGGTATTTCTTGCAGTAACACCTATTGCAATACATAAACATCAGTTTCACTTTTGGATGGTTTACTGTAAAAGGTTAACTTGCATTAAATTTGCAAAAGTGTAACGGTTTAACGATTATCGAAGTTAACTTTTTAGGTAGCAAATTAACGTTTAATGAAGTTAACTTTTCAATTAACTGTCCACCTTTGCATCATACTCCCTTACCTATGAAAGAAACATTTTCAACTTTCTTATGCCTGAACTCATTTTACACCCTGTGGTCACGGTCATTGTATTTGCCAGTATGTGTGACTGCATTGGTGTATTACAGCTCAGGGAGTACACTCAAACCGAGTGTGGTGGTGTAACGGTTAGCGTTCTTGCCTCTTATTCGGGAGGACGGTGGTTCAAATCCCCGTCCGGGCATTGAGATTTGGGTTTTCCATGGTTTCCCAAATCACTCCAGGCAAATGCGGGATGCTTCCTTCAAAAGGCCATGGCAAAATTCCTTCCCATTCCTTGCCCCCATCCTTTCCCGTCTCTAATGACCTTGCTGTTAAGAGACATAAAGCAGTTTAAAAACCCTCAAGCTAATCTAAATTTATGCTGCTGGATCATTGACAGCACTGATTACAGCTTTATGGAAATTGTCCGTAATTATCTTCTTGAATATGATAATGATACCCTGCTTCTTTCTAAAAAAATTATTTTCGATAAATAGAAATATTTGAGAAAGGCTATCAGAAACATGCATGACTTTAACACATAATGTGGAACAAATTTTCTTGCCAGCAAAAGATTTGCCTTAAATGAGGAAGCTGTAAAACCTCTCAGAATAATCAAATAATCATGCTTTTTACTGCCTTATGAAGGTCTGCTGAATTGCTTATATGTCAGACTGCCAAGTGAGTTAGCATCCCCAGTAGAGTATATCAAACTTCTCCTCCACTCTGATGAGTAGCTTTTTTAAATAAAAATGCTGTTGAAATTACCTTTATTGTATAAAAAAACACACATAAAAATCTACATCAGACTTTACTCAAAGGCTTTAGAAGCACAAAACTGACATGGAGCCAAATTAATAACACTTTCAGTTAGCTTGCCCACTTGTGATTATCAGGAGTTTATTTACTTTTTTTTTTTTTTTTTTAGATAATTGATAAAATTGTGTTGGAGTGCACGCTCTGGTGGCAATCTCCCTACTCACCCCACTTTCTCTTTTCCTCTTCCAACCTACTTTTGCCCTGTACTAATTTTTACTTTAAATTCCTTCAGTATTCCTAGTAAATTATTCATCACTTCTCTTGGCAATTTATTCCAGTCCCTCACACCCTTTCCTACAAAAGACAATTTTCCCACACCCTTATTCCTTAATTCAAGTTCCAGCTTGTGGTCATGGTCAACCTAACCCTTCCAAGCACCTCTCTTCATTTTCCCACCAATATCTTTCCATGCCACATCTCGCCTTGCACTCCCATGACTATCTTCACCCTCTTCTATCCTCCAATGAATCCCACTCTAGCTCCTTTATAATATATTGTGTTCTGCAGTAATTTTCAAAGACAAAACTGGCAGCCTTCCTCTGCACCGCCTCCAACTCCTGTATTTGATACCCAAAACGTGGATCCCAAACTACACTACCATAATCTAGCAGTGGTCTGACCTAAGTTGTGTACCCCAATTCCCTTATACTTCTCTAGTGCATCCCCTCATTACTCTTTTCAAGAGGTGAAGGATTTTGAAGCCTTTTCCTGTTACCTGTCCAATGTGTCCTTCCTAGTTAAGTTTTTTTTATTAAATGTTATGCCAAGGTATTTACATTTTGAGTCTTCAATAAGTACCTCCTTACACACTTTATAATCATAATCAACCTTTAGATTTTTATCTGGTTACTTAATAAGCTGAACGAAAATAAGCTTGTTTTACCACTTTGTCAGTATTCTAAGAACCAGCAGAGAAAGGGATATTATTTTGGAGTTTTAGAACTTGTTACCAAAAGATACACCAACACATAAGTTTTTGAAATAGGTAACTTGCAACTCATTGGTAATGACACACCCCTTTTTCTATCACAGCCAAAGGAAGTCTTGGGCTCAGTTGGTACGATGTGTGATCTGCTTCACTGTGGCAGCTCTTTCTGCAACCCTGGAGAGGATCCATGCAGAGTAGAAAGTGAGTAATGTAGCTTCCCTTATCTAACAGTTCCTTACTGCTTTTATCTAAAATAATTGTGTAAAAACCATTTTTGCTGATTAATAAGAGTAAGTTATCAAGTTATTATTGAATACATAAGCATTCAGATCAGCAGTTTTCTTATATTAGAACTACAAAGATATGAATGGCATATATTTACATTTTGTCATCTTTTTTTCCAATTCCTAGAATTATAATTAATCTTTTTCTTGCATATAAATAGGTAAATGAGGGTGAAGTATCATTTATTTCTCCAAAATTATATATCAGGCCTTCAGTGGAAAAGTGGCCTAAGCTTATACCAATCACAGTTATAACAGAGGTCATCTCTGCAGATGCAGATGTTTAGTGATTGACATCCATGGATGTGAATGTTTTGCAGAAGTGGATGTGGAGAAATATAATTATTTATATTTTACTATTTAATAAAAATAAACTTAAAATCAAAATAAGTATATTTATATCCCAAATTCTACAGTTTGTCATAAGCAAAGTCTATTTCCATATAATACTGCCATACTGATTTATTTTTGCCTTTTCTTTCAACAACAAAAAAGGTGGCATTGTTTCGCAAGTGAATTAAATTATTTGTATAACCACGCACACATAAAAAACAACCTCTGTCGTATGAACTTTGTGGAGTTTGCAGCTTGATTAATTCAAGCGTCAAGCTCAAGGCCATGCCACCACACATCTCCATGCCCACCACCAACCTTTCCACTACTCTAGTGGCCCATTCACAGTCCAGTTTGTAGGATCTACGATTATTGAATTTTCTGATAAGGGATGGACCTTCAAAGGGGTTACAGGACTACATATAGGATGTGTTGGATATTATTGGACTCCCAGACAACCAACAGAGGTCCCTTCTGTCCAAAAAGCTATGGTGTTGGATCATGGTTGGAGGAAACACCGTATGATAAGGACACTAGACACTGGTGTGCTACGAGAAAGTACGATTAGAAATAATTGCTTGGAACAATTTGTTGGACCCCTTCTAGTAGTGTGAATGACTTACCATATCCTACCGTAATTCTTCATGGATATCCTATAATTTGGACTGTGAATAGGCTGTTTTACTTTACAAGCAAGTTCAAGTTGTAAATTCATCGCTTAGGTAATAACATCGGTCAGTTCATGGTTACTTTTATTTCAAGATTGTAAGAAAAAAAGCAATCACATAATTGCTAGCTAAGTGATGATGGTCTGAATCTTGTATAAAAACAAAAGAATAATATGTATTGCTATATAAACAAAACCTCCACTATACGTCCGTATTAAAAATTGTGGATGCGGGGGCAGGATTTCATACGAAATTTCTGCACTTGTGGATGCAGAGCTCTATTACATACCTCACACCAATGTATATAAAGCTTAGGCCACTTTTCCAATGATGGCCTTATATATAACAAACAGAACAATGTAACAAACACTAGCTAAAGATTTCACAGATCACAAACTAATTGCAGTGTTCACTTTCCTGCTTTTAAAATAATTCTTTCTTGCTAAGTGATTGATTATTTTCGCCACAATTCCCCTTTTTCATTGCCTAATGGCACTTTCATTGTCACCACTATCTGATTATAATAACAACTAGTCATATATCCATAACCTCACCAAAACTGTTTAGTAGGGGGCCTATCACAGACCAATTGTGCGGTAAATAGCTTTTATAAACATGTTCATGGGAGCAGACAAAGGGAAAATTACGTAATTTAAAATTATGATTTAATGGATAGAGTTATCTCAAATTTTAATATCACAGTTTGTTGCCAGCATAGGTAGATGCATTTTGAATTAAATTTGAGTAATTTAGTGAATTCTAAATATGTTTTTTAGTAAACTAAAGAATTTGAATTTTGTAAATAAAAGAGCTAGGAGGATAAAAGTAAGCTTATACGACACAGAAAAATTCATTTAATGATAATAACATAACAGTTCAACAGCAATTTGATGTTTAAAGGGAGAGATATGGAATTCTGGTATTGAAACTTCATGACCTACTCACACTCCCTAATGCATTAAATCTAGTGCCAGCTTGTGGTCATGGTTGTCTTTCCCTACACACACCATCTTCCCCCTATTTGTAGAGGGCAAATGTAAATGGGTGCAGGATAGGGGGAAGTTGGGTATGTAGGAAAATTGCCACCGGAGCGTGTGCTCCATTGCAATTAAATTAAATCCTGCACCCACCTAAATTTGCCCTCTGCAAATTTTAGCTTTAAATTCTTTCAACGTTTTTGATAAATTATTCATCATTCCTCTTGGTAACTTATTTCAATCATTGACACCCTTACCCAAAAAAAGAGAATCTTCGTACACCCTAGTGCCTGAAATCCAGTGCATTACTTTTAATTCTTACACCAATATCTTTCCATGCCTCATCACTTTGTCTACTCCCATGACCCTCTTCACCCTCCCCTGTCTTCTAATGAATCCCATTTGTGCAGTTAGTGAATATACTCCTTATTACCCAAGCATTGATTAATATGTTTAGTCATTTTATTTATGTATTTAAGATAAATTTATAAGAGATATATGTGTATCTTTTTAAAACTTCGTAAATGTTATTTATTTGCTACTAGGAAATTTAAATGTTCCATAGATGAATTTATGAATGAGATTTAGGATTTTCTCAATGCCTACTACTACTATTGCTGCCACTACTAGTACCTACTTTCTAATCAGAATGTGTTTTTAATTTCAATTATTTTTTCTGTTATCTGTAATAATAAGTGATTTTTCCTAGAATACCTCTGTATAGACCAAACATTTGTCTCATTCCATTTACCAATAAAGTTGTTACATAACAGACCTTTTGGAAAATTAAATAAATAAGTAAATATATCTATGAGATTATTCTACTTTCCCTATACCAGAAAGGTATTTGGCAAGCTATAATCACCACTCTAAATGTATTATCACTCCCCACAAAGGCAGCACAACACCATTCAACATTCGTGTCCAATTTGGACCTGGTCGGCCCAATGAATCTCCTGACGACAACATCGGAGTGTGTCTACGCTACCAGCAGCTACCCTGTACCTCCTGACATTTTCAGAGACTGTGAACAACTGGTAAGCAAGTTACAGTTTCACTATACTTGAACAAAACCATAGCATTCAAGTTCAAATAAAATTACTCTTGTTTTAACCTTGCTCATGCTTGTGATAGTTCTACTGTCTTTTGTAATAAATCTGACAACAACATTTGGTAAATACAGGTAGTAAGCAAAATAAATGTTGAAAATTTAACTCCCTAATAATATATATAGTGAATACTAGTAAATCTTCCTGTTTAATGAAATCCTTTAAACAGCTCATAACAAACAGTGGACAAAAATTTGAAATATTATTTAAATGCTGTTTTAGATACTACTTCCTGAGATCAATATACAAACAGTCACACGATAAGTTAATTTAGAATAAATTATTATCAGCTGAAAGGGAGCTTATTTTTTACACTTCAGTGTGTGTTTTTTTTGCTAGATATTGTAGACTGATGATCCTCAATCAACAGATTTGAGAATAGACACAAACTTGTATGTCACATTTATGTAAGTCTATATGCTAACTTCACAAGAAGGGGACGATAAAATAGAGGAAATATATGATGAAGTAGAAGACCGCTGTTTTGGCTGTTGAATACAGTTGGAAGGGGTGCAAAGAAGGGTTGATAGATTTGTCTCTGAAAATTACCACAGAGCACAATCAGTAACTGATATGGTAAAGTAATGGGATTTATTGGAAGACGGGAGGAGGGTGAAGAGAGTCTTGGGAGTGTACAAGGCATATATTGGTGATGACGCATGGAAAACTACTAGTGTAAGAATGAGGAGTAGTGCAAAGAAGGATAAAGATGACCATGGCTATCATCTGGCACTCTACTTGAGGCACAAGGGTGTGAGGAGATTTTCTTTCACAGGTAAGGGGGTCAGGGATTGGAATAAGTTATTAAAAGAAATGAAAAATTTACTGGAAAGACAGAAAGAATTTAAAGTTGAAATCTGTAGAGGGCAAAAGTAGGCAGGTACAGGACAGGGCAAAAATGGGTGTGTAGAGAAATTGCCACGAGAGTGTGCATCCCATCACAAATAAATTATGTTAAAAGTCTTCATTTTATTTTATATATATAAATCTCATAATCACAGGAATATTGGGATGTCATGGTAGGAGAAGGAAATAAGATAATATTGTGGGAAATTTGAGCAAGGAAGATGAAGTAAGTTAGATACTAGACTGTTGATTATTAAAAAAAAAAAAAACTAATCGTAGCTAACATATTGTTAAAAATTATACAAGAAATATTTAGACATACAAATTTCCAGGGGATATAAGAAGATGTTAGCTAGAAAATACCAGGAACAAACAGGGAATCAAGTTATTACCTGACCTTAATAATGAAGTGCAAGTCAAAAGTAAGGAATATGAGGAAAGACAAGCAAAACAGACTGAGTGCTAAAAGAATCTTGTATGAAGAAAATATTGTAGAATCTATAAATGTAGATTTTAAAAAAATGTAAAATAAATTCAGCTGAAGAAGACTAGAATTCAATGAAGAGGTAGATAATAAAAAATGTAAAGAAACGCTGGGTATGAGGAAAGAAGTTGCCTAAAATCATGAGATCACATAGAAAATTTTGGAGTTAATGAATCCAATGAGAAGGTAAAATATTATGGTAGAAGGCAGTACAGATAGATAAAACTCAGATAAACTGTAGAAGCAAGAATGACAAATAAAATAGTGTGAAGAGTTAGAGAAGGAAATAGCTGTGGGTAAAATAGATTTGCTTTATAGGAGAATGAAACAAAATTTTGTAGGCATGAAGAAACATTTAGGTGCTGATGGAAATCCTCTTATAAGCTTAGGAGAAGGAGATAACTGATAGATTTTATTGTACTTTTGTTAGTACTATGAATGTAAAAAGTGAAAATTGCTGCAAAACAGAGATGTGTATATGTTTGTTTATTTTGTACTTAAATGCACTTGATACTGACTGTTCTACTTTTTCGTTCCCAGGTGCTTACAACATTGGGAGAGCTGTGTGATACTTCTTTTGACTGTCTGGCAGTTTGCTTAAGGCTTTGTACTGATGGTAGAAATGGGAGTAATATCTTAAGTATACTGGGCTGACTGCCTTGAGTTTTTACATTCATAGAGAATGTGCTGAAACTACACAGTATATTGTGTACTGAACTTTTTATTTTCTAGTCCATATGAAATGATCTTTGCATTATGTTGAGACAATTCTTATTTGTTATATTTTAATAAATATTATTTTCTTTTAACCAACATTATCTTCTTCTGACTTACCTTAAATGTCATAAAATGTAAAATGACCAGAAATTTTAATTACCTTGCTGAATTATGATTAAAAGAAAATTAAGATGGTAGTAATGCCTTACAGTGCTTGCCAGATTGAAGAACCAATCATGGTTATGAATACCAGCTAGAACTGAGCTTAAATGCCTAATTATGGTTAATGTCATATTTTATTCCAACAAAATAATGAAAAGTTAAGAAAGTAGAGTTAGTGTCTACACATGTTTGGATGAAATAATATCTTCAAACACTTTTATCAACATGTGATAATTAAACTAAGGAAAAAGGAAACTGCTTTAGGCAAAATAATTGTAAGGACAGGGAAAATTACTCATCACTCACCAAAGTTGAAGGCAGTGACGAGAGAAGAACATATATAAACACACAAATAAACTCAATATTTTGGTTATTAAACCTTAATCATGATTAAGGTTGAGTTTATTTGTGTGTTTATATATGTTCTTCTCTCATCGCTGCCTTCAACTTTGGTGAGTGATGAGTCATTTTCCCTATCCTTACAATTATCAACTTGTGAGTAATAGTTCCCTATTTCCACCCTGCCAACTGTTAGTTTAGGTAACAGAATATCCTAATTCAAAAATCATTCTGTACCTTTAGATACTGTTAAAATTGTAATCTAACCTTACAATTTGGCAATTTTCTTACTCATACAAATAATTTAAACAAATTGATGTGTTCTGCATGATAGATGCAAGCTCTGATTACACATTGTGCTAATCCTAAAAAAAAATCTCCAAAACCTTGAATCTGTCAACTAAATCCTAACCCTTGAAATATGAACTCTATATGTATACATATCCAGTCCTGTTTCAATACCAGAAACAAAAATAATCTGCACAAAATTCAAACATCATTATCACTAATCCAAAGAGGGGTTAATCATTCTGGAACACATTAAGTCATTTCATATGGTCCCATATACCATTAACAGGTTTTAAGGCCATATTATGAGAGATTGAAGTAGCCTCTTTCCACCAACTGTCAATCTCTCCTTCACATATTGTACCCCATTTACATGGACAAGGCACTGGTGACTGAATCATTCCCAGTAAAAGGAGTCACCCACTGCTTGTCAATGGCCTCCTCAAAGGATAGCAGAAGAACAAGGAGTGGTTCAGGGTCCCCTCTTGTCCTTTGGGTTGGAAACTGTATTTAAAGGCAAATGAATGAGAAATGATCAATGACCAAGGTATTCAGAAGGCAATGGAAACATTAGAGACCCAAAGGGTAGTCTGAGGCAACGTAATCCTCTAAAATAACAACTAGAATGATGGCTTCTCCTGCATAAAATATTCTGGATGTAAAATAGTACCCCAATCATATCATTGGATGGACACCACTCAGGGAGGAATCATCAGAATGGATAGTAACATTCTTCGAGTTGGAGCATGGAATATTAGATGTGTGAATAGGGCACATAGATTAAAAAACATAAAATGGGAGATGGAATGGCTAAAGTTAAATGTTGTTGGGATTAGTGAGATTAAGTAGAAAGATGCACAAGGTTTTTGGTCTGGGGAACACAGAATAATTAACACAAAAGCTGTCAGTGGAGTTACTGTTGTAGGATTTATAATCAACAAGTTTGGTAGGGAAATGGATTAGTTATTATGAACAGTTTAGAAACGGGCTTATTTTGATCCGGATAGAAACTATGTCCACTCCAATGACATTAGTACACATGTATTTGCCAATGTCACAGGAAGATGATGAAGAAATAGACTATATTATTAAATTGAAGAATTAAACCAATATGTGAGGGGAGAACATAATCTAATAATCATGGGTGATTGGAATGTGGTAGTAAAAGAAAGAGTGGGAGTTTTGCCCTAAGAGAAAGTAATGAGCAAGGTAACAGGTTTTCAGAATTTTGTGAAGAATATAAACTCATGGTGAGCAAACTATTAAATAATTATGCATGAAAGATGTACACCTCGAAATGTCCAGGGGATGTAGGTAGATATCAGCTAGAAATTCAGGAATCAGATTCTAGACTGAAACGCATACCCAGAAGCTGACATACTCTGACTGCAATCTGATAGTTACGAAATGCAAGCTGAAATTCAAGAGAATAGTGGAGAAACACAGGCAGAACAGACTGGAAGTGGACAAACTGAAACAGTTTAACGTAAGAGAAAAGTTTGCAGAAACGGTAGACATAACTCTGAAACGAGTTCAATTGAGGACGATTGGAATGCATTGAAGAGACATATAATCTAAGCTGGTAAAGAAACATTAGGCTTAAGGAAACAAGCTGCTCAAAAACTTTGGATCACAGAAGAAATATTGGGGTTGATGAATCAGAGGAGAAGGCATAAAAGTGCTCAGAATGAAGCAGGAAGAGAGCAGTACAGAAATTTTAGAAAATAAATAAGGAGGAAATGGAAGTAAGCAAGAGGAAATTGGCAGCAAGAAAAGTGTAAAGAAATAGAAAAGATATGGCCTGCAGGAGGATTAAACAGAATTTTGGAGAAATGAAGAAAAGATTTATAGCTGGTGACTAGAAACCTCCTTTAACTTAGAGCTATTAGATGGAAAGATTACATTGAGAGTGTTTGTAATGGTGACGATTTAAACAACAGTATACTGGAGAAAGAATAGGACGTTAACATTGACGATCTAGGAGATCCTGTTTTAAAGACATAATTTAATAGAACTTAGAAAGATCTGGAATCAAATAAGGCAGTTGAAATTGATGATATTCCTTATGAAATACCTAGGTGAGAAAGGAATCAAAAGATTATTCAAAATGATATCAAAAAATAATGAAACAGGGGAGATTCTAACTAATTTTAATAAAAGTATCATCTTCACACTTCTGAAAAAACACAATCTGACAAATGTGAGAATTACCTCTCCATAAGTGTAACATTATATTCTTCAAAATTACTGAGCAGAGCAATATACAAAAGAATAGAAAGTACTGGGGAAGAGATAGTAGGTATAGATCAGTTTGGGTTTACGAAAATCTGTAATACAAGAGGAGTAATTTGGTTTTTAAGATTAATAAACTTGAAGGGTTTATCAAGAAAAACAAAGATAATTTTTTGATGTAGAAAAAGCCTTTGATGATGGGGGACAAGATATTCAGATTTTTAAAGAAGTCAGGTCGAAAATATCAAGATGGAAGAATGCTTTATAATCTTACATAAGACTCAAGCTGCTGTAATAAAAGTAGAGAATCATGAGAGACATGCACCATTTAAATAGGGGATGAGACACATTTGTAGTCTTTACCCCTTAATATTCAACTTGTATGTAGAGGAAACAATAAAGGAAGCAAAAGAAAATTTCGAATATGGCTTAAGTTTTCAAGGAGAAAAAAATCAGTAAGCTATGATTTGCTGATGACATTGTCATGTTAACAGACTAAGGATCTTGAAAAATTGCTGAATGTCATAAAGCAGGTACTGAAGGAAAATTTTGAACTAAATATCAAACAAAGCAAGCCAAATATGATGAACTATAGCAGAAATGGGGTGCACCGCATGAGGAAAAGTTTTATTTTTGGTTGGAATAGTCTACTATAGTTTCTCCCAAGCCCTTACACCTCTTATATCTATTGAGCACATTTTGTTTTATAACTCGCACAAGGGGAAAAAAAAGAATCATATTCTTGTTTACTTTAGCCAGTGTTGTTTTTAGCAGGTACACTTCAAAGCGGAACATACAAAAGTTGAGGAATAAAATGTGTAATTACTATGAAAACTTTTAATTGAATATATTTCACAGTTTTCTTCATTAGCACCCAAAAAAAAATTAAAAAAAAAAAAACAGTTTTGAACTTTTGACCTTTCTTTGCACTGGAGTCATTTATGATGAAACTTTTACTTTTTGCCAAAATTTCATACCCTATGTATGGTCATAATATCAAAGGAATCTGTCAAGTACTTTTTATTTAATCTCTCATAAAAATGTGAATTCTTGGTTGCTTCCTGCAAAGCAATTTCTGCCTTTTACATCCCAGTCAGAGATTGTTCCAGTTCAGAGTGGAACATTGAAAAGTTTGAGATAATTTGTTTTAACGATCAATATTTGGTGGTGTTTTAAAGTGATTGACAAATGAATGCTGCATTTAATTGAAATAGCAAATCAGAAATATTTATTTCATTCACTAAAACCTAGTATCATTCCTTGGTAAATTATTCAGTTTATTTTAATATTCTTCTTCTCAGAAGAGATGGCAACCATATTTAAAAAGAACCTGGTATCTCCAAAACAGGATTGTTAATATATGGAATATCCTCCATAAACAATAGCAAATTCTCTTCAGCTTAACTATGTACTATCATTTAGTTTAAAGAAAACAATAAAGTGCACTCCATAAGGTGACAACGTGATTACCAAGTAAACAAATAGCTTGTATTTTAATGATTTTAAAAATTAATCAAATGGATTTACAAACCACTTTAAGTTTAGTAAGAAATGCATATAAATGAATAAAATGTGACAGTATAAGACAATATTGTTTAATCAAATTAATATGTGTTAGTAGTCGCTAAAAATTATTACAAAATGATGTCATAAGATATTTTCTGTAAAAACATGAGCTTTTAAAATAACCACAATCTCTTTCTGATTACCTCTCTTATAATATTTAATCTATACATATAGTAAGACTACAAAAAATGGGTTTGTGCAACAGTTAATAATAAATCAACTGTTTCTAAAATTTGTGTCCATCTCTCTGGATGAATGGGACACACACAAAATCTACTGTTCTGATTTTGATAGGGTTTTGAGTAATGTATGAATCTTGGCAGTGGAGGTAAAATGTGTATGTTTCATTTTGATGTAAAGCCAGGAAGCTGAGAAATTTATGATTTGATAGTCCACAAATTAGTGCCAAACTTTTTGCTGAAGGCGATTACGGTCAAATTTAGTTAATTCTTGAAGTCAAATTGTTTATTGTGGTTTCATTGCACAAATGGCAACATAGTTTTGGAGAAATTAAATTACTTCTTTCCCTTGCTGTTGAAGTGTTAAATGTTTTATGATCGGTTTAATCCATACACTAATAGTCAATATAAATAAAGTTGTGGGCAGTAGCTAGTTTCACATGAACAAGATTGATTTAATTACTGAAATTTGAGCAAGATTAAATTGTTAATATGTTAAATTGTTAATACGCCAGAAAAGGTTGTGAAAAAAAATTGGTATATGTGTTCAAGTGTTTGGAGTAATTATTAATTACCTTAATACTGAATATTCAGTGGAGATGTTTTCAGGTATACTGACAATGCGATAGAGCACATGCTCCAGTGGCAATTCCCTATTAACTAACTACCTCTTTTTATTTTATTTTTTATTATTGTATATAATTTGAGAGTTAAATTTCTCCCCTATTACTTTTGTGATTTACAAATTTTAATTTTAACACATTTTACTTATTAATTACCAATGGTTTATTGTGTGAATAATGTGGCAACCCTGTATTCTTATTTAAAATTGTGTATAATATTAAAAATTTTACACTGGTTCGAAAGTGACTATTAGCACTGTCCTTCATTAAATCCACTGTTAGTTTTCTTGAGCAACAGCTTCTTTGTAGTCTTCGGGAAAGCTGACTTTACATGCTATGTTGATAGGTTTCGTAGGTGTCTCATTTATGAATTAATTTATATTGACAAACTCAAGTAATTTATTAATTAAAATAACTTTAAATGAAAAAGGATTAAAAACATAAATAATTAAAAAGCATAACTGCACATGTAAAACTAGACTGTAATAATGTGAGCAATAATTTTCAGTGTGGTAAATATTGACAAATATGTTCACTTTAATTTTAGTAACAATTTAAAACAAACACAGATGTCTTCATCATACAATCAAGATTAACCTGTATCAATTTATTTGTTTTACAAATGAAGGGAACAGATGACCATAACCACAAGCGGGCACTCAATTTCATGAAAAATGGAGTGGGTAAATTTTCTTTTTTGGTTAAGGGTGTCAGGGATTGGAACAAATTACCAAGCAAAGTGATTAATAATATACCAGTACCAAAAACACTGAAGGAATATAACATTAGCAAAATTTGTGAATTAAAAAAGTAGATAGGGGAGGAATTTAACACCCAAATTATATAAATAAATTTTAAAAATAAAAATAATATACTGGTAATTCGGTGAGTATGGAAATTGCCACCAGATGGTATGCTGCATCACAGTTAAATTAATTATAATGAAATAAACTAGAGAAAATAATCAATTGTCTAATGGATTTAGAAACGTTGAATACTTTACAAGGATAATTAAAAGATATCTAACCAAAGTTAAAGGGAGGAGGGGAGCAGCAACACAGCACATCACACAAACAAAGAAAAAACAATATTTTGGGTGAAAATCCCCTTTTTCAAGTTAACAGAGAGGTGGCTGGGGTTGCGCAAGACCAGCCACCTCTCTGTTTGTGATTTGTAATCCTTGTGAACACCCTTATTACTGGCTGTATATTTTAGTATTTACCTCCTCCTTCCCAGTTCTAACCCAGTTTGTTATTGTTTCAGCAACTTCATCTGTTTCTTTAACATCTGTGATTTTTCCCATTGTGAATCTACAGTTAGTATCACTTTGATCAACTATCTCCTTTCACCAGCAGCCCCTAACCTAAAAATGGCACAGTCCTCAACCCATCATCACTGGAAATGGGCTCCCTTACTGCTTAGCTAACACCCAGAAAGTACCCCCCTTGCCCCTCCTATAGAGGTGTAGGCCATGCCTAGTGAAACCCCATCTACCAATGGTGTTCACAGGCACAACCCCCAAAACAGAACTAATGCCTTTCCCATGTAGTACTTCCGTTTCCACATTTACTCGCCTCACAGCATAGTTCAATTGTGGCTAGTCATGGCGACTTAGGACCTGCATGAGCTCCACCTTGGTATGCTGCGCCTCCTTCACCACCTTCCTCAGATCACACTCTATACTATAACTTGCATTTCTATCAATACTATTCCCCACACCTCCCACTATCACTACTCTATCGTCTTTAGTGAAACTCCTAAAAAGTGAACCTATATCCTCTATTACCTGGCCTAATGTTGCACTAGGTTTGAAAAAACCTGTGACCTGGTAACCTATGCCTAACTGATCCTGCAGAAGAGGGCCTACAACCTCTCCCATGGCTGGGTTATAAAAGTGCCTGGAAAAATTCGAGGAAAGTAAGACAGTGATACTTTCATCGCCGTGTTGAATTAAAAGTTAACCAGTTGCATTTTGAGAAGATAATCGTGTATTTAACTTTAGTACAAACTACTTGGAGAACAGAATACCTGCATCTTTATAAAGGTCTTCAGTACATAGATGGATATGTTCACTTTGATCCCATGTGAGAATAATCACAGGGATGTGGAACAGTACATACACTTATTAGTAATTTCAATATTACTATATAATTGATAATATTATTATATATTGACAACAAGTTGGCTACAACCCATTAGTATAACCAATACGGTATCTCCTGTAATCTACAAATACAATCCCGAGTTAATTAATACTTATTATGGGGAACAGTGTATACACTTGTTACCAGCCTATAACAACTAGTTATTTTCTTACCAACCAGTTACCATGATAAGTTTCATAAAGAATATCAATTATATTACCAACTCATAAGCAGTTAATTACTTAAAAACCTGTTAATATCATAATTTTTCACAGCAGTTTTTGAGTGCATGCTATCCCATGTTAGTTACTACATATGAGTGAAATTTTGTAAACAGTGTAATTACTTCATTTGTCAAAAGTTTCAAGTATTACTGTTCCAAAGATAACACACATAAAACTACCTACTCCATTTGGATGTATTTTTCACGGTTTGAAAGTTATTAGTTTTATATTAAAATGAATCAGGATGGAACTAATGTACAATAGTTACGTACCTCTACGCTTGAATATTATAACATTATGCGTAGCTTTATGAGCAATTTTTAACCTATTTTTTATAGTCATTAAATTATACTATAGGCCTATTAAAATGTAAATAAAACAAAAAACGAAACTTTTGGACATCAGCATGAAAACTGAATAATTAAAAGAACGCATAACATTTACAGTCTTTTGGTTCTCCACGATAATATTTGGTACAAAAAAAGGGTTATGCATTTCAATACACACCAAGTTCTCCCCAGCCGGAGCAGTGGCCAAATAGTATTCTATTTATATATATATATATATATATATAAATATAGCGTGTGCAAATGTTTTCCAGCATCACGCAAAAACTAGTCAATATTTTTTGATTGGCTTTCACGGTTTGAAAGCTTAGGATCTGACTTCAAATCCATGATACGCCATCTGGCGCTACATCACACGGCGGAACAGGAAATGGAAATTTGTTCTTAACCTCAAAATTTTTGCTGACATATTCATAAATATAAAATTCAATGTTACCAGCCTAGTGATTTTGTCGCTAGATTTAGTGAATTTTGTAGCTCGAAAGCGATATTCTTAAATATGTTATCGCTAAAAAAATATTTGGTGATATTTAGTGATATTCAATCTTCAAGAGTTTCGAAAAACTTGATTGTAATTTGGGTAGGTACTGCCTCTGTCGTGCCTCGGATAAATAATTGCGTACATAATATATTGAAAACGGAATGTGGCTTACCCAACACAAGAATGCTGCTGGAATAAATACCTTTCTGGAGTTATCTGATTTAGGCATATCCTATCGCTCGAATGACGCAGTAGAAAGGACTTTCAGTACAATGAACATTTTTAAAAACAATTTGAGAAATACTCTTGATAGCATTATTTTTAAGGAATCAGTTAAAAATTGTGAAAAAAAACTCCTGCAGTTACGAGCTTCCAGCTGATGTTATTGCTGCAGTTCGTAAAGATGCTAAATACTCTTTTAAATGTAAGACTGACGATTCATCTCATCCTTCCACATCTGCAAGTTCTGCAACTCCAACGATAGACAATGATGATGAAGAAGAAATACTGATTAAAGAAATTGGATGTTGATTTTTAATACAATGTTATGTTTAATTTAATGAAAATAATTATTAAAATATTTTTATATTACTTACCTTACCATTTTCCTTTATTTTATTTAGTGATTTCTAGTGACTCTTTTAGTTCTAAATATTCCGCAATCTAGCGAGTTTTGATACCAGGTCTAGCGACTTTTGTTTTCAAAGGTGGCGACACTGATAAATTGCCGTCTGTATACCAGCAAAAAAAGGCGCAAGTGTCATTGCGTCTAAAACAGGCCATACACGTTACGACGGTCGCACGGACCGTCGCACGGACTTGGGTCGTATGCGACAAATCCGAACGTGAATGGGCTGGTCGTAAAGCGGACTGTACGACCAAGGTCATGTCGCAGGTCCGTTGAAATTTCCATCGAACCTTGCGACACGACACGCCCCGATCTTACACGACACGCTCCGATCGTACACGATCGCACCGGTCGTAACGTGAGTGGTGTTGTTTGAGACTCTCCGTGCAACCAAGCTATCAGAACCGGGTAGTGTAAAATGTCAAAAATTGGCATTTTTATTTTTTTGAGTGAAAAATAATCTACTACAACTTTCCTGATTACTAATGATATACAGTTTATTGGCATAATACATTTCTTCGAGGTGTTATTGACGGTTTTCATTAACCCTACACTCAGACACACACCTACTTGATATTTCTCAAATCTCGAAAATTTCTACGTTATGTACCTTCTTCTCAGGAATGGAATGTTAAATTAACTTGAAATGATGAATGATTTACCGAAAACGTTTGAAAGAATTTAAAGATAAACTTTGTAGAGGGCAAATGTAGATGGGTGCAGGATAGGGGGAAGATGGGGTGTAGGGAAATTGCCACCGGAGCCTGTGCTCCATTGCAATGAAATTAAATTAATAAATTAAATTGAAATTTTGCACATTTACAGACGCTTATAAATCACGATCTGTAAAGCAAAATTAAAATAATCGAAGCAATAGCTAGTGAGTTGTAATATAATAAGTATCTGAAATATTTGCTAAAAATAGTTATATAATTTCCAATTTATAAAATCTAAACCAGTTTCTTATCAAAAATAAGTATGCTTCACAAGTTGTATCATTAACATTAGATTACACCATACAAATTTTATTAAATTATCTAAAGTAACATCAGAAAAAAGGTACCAACATAACTAGGAGTCAGTTTTTTAATTTTTTTTGCTTGTTTACATGTGAATATTAATGAAAATATACAGTATATTTTAATGATAGACTCTATTAATTAGACACTAAAAGAGACAATTCGACGACTGTGGTGAAATTTTGTAGAACCGTCTATGCGACGAGTCGCAACGTGTGTGTGGTAATAAGACTGTCGTTGCGACGGTTCGACGGACAGTCTTTGCGACCGTCGTAACGTGTATGGCCTGCTTAAATAGTTGCATGTGTCGTATTCGTATGTTGATGATCACAGATTGAATTTTCTGTAGGGATTAAATAAGTATTCTTCGTTCTTTTTTTTTTTTTTTTGTTCGTTATCTGTAGAGTTATGAATTTATTTTTACAAAAAAAAAAAAAAAAAAAAAAGAAATCACCTAACTGCTAATTCATAGCAAACAGTAAAAAGAAAAGAGTGTCTCCCACAAAATAAAAATAAAATATTTTCTGCTTACTATCGAGAGTGTGACTTATTTAACAGGTATTAATGATGCAATCAATGTCACTATGATTCATTTATTTGCATATTTGTACTGTCGATTTTGGTTGATGCATAATTAGGAATACTTATTTTGTTACTTATTTTTTATATGAATCTTTCGCATGTTCTTTAATAAAATAATTTAAATATTATATCTTATTTAACAGGTCTTCTCTAGCTGATTATTTTTTCCTGTTGCCACAGCTATTTCATTCGTTTCAGTTGTGTTCAATAAAAAAAATATCAGTTTTGTTCCATACGACCTAATCTTCACTCGGCGCTGGACAATAATACGACCCCGCTCCAAGTACACGCGCGTAACATAACGCACCTCTAGACTCGACCGCAGCAACCTAATAAATACATTCTTCATGTAACAGCGTAGGCATTGCGCTACTTCCATTGCCGGAAGGTCACTGTTATGTTACAATACATGGTGAAAGGTATACTTATCGCTGATGTTCCATGGCAAAAATACTTGAAGTCTGTAAACAATTAGGGATGGAGTCAAAGGTGTAGGTTAGCGCTGAAAGAATCACAAAGCTAGTTATTTCTATAGCCGTGCTAGAAGAAGAAAGGAAGGACGGGGAAAAAGTTACTAAGGATTTGAAAAAAGCAGATATTAAGTAACAGTTAACTAACGATTCAGGAAAGGGAGAGAGTAAATCAGAGAACAAGCTTATCCGCACAATTAGAAATAAGCAGACTAAAAGAATTTGAAATTCATACTGAAGGAATTAATTAAGCCAAAAAAGCATTAAGGGACAAGTATAGACCCTAATAAATAATAATTTTACTACCGATTTCTTTTTATCGCTCTGGCCTCGCATTCGGGAAGACATGGGTTCGAATCCCTGTCTGGCAATCCAGATTTTAGTTTCCCATGGTTTCCCCAAAACGCTCCAGGCGAATGCCGTAATGGTCCCTTCAAAAGATCAAGACCGAAATCCATCCCTTTCCTTCTCCAAAGTCCTCCCCCTAATGACCAAGACGTCGACGAGGCGTAAAGCCAAAAGCAAAGTAATTAAAATAATAATTGGATCTCTTAAAGACAGCAGCATGTAACATTGTACCCAGGGCCGGCGCTAGGAATTTCGGGCCCGGGTAAATGGGCGACTTTTTTTTTAGCTCTACAATCTGGCCGGGTGACAATGGACGCATTCTTGGCTTCATGGCCTCAGGGCCCCCCATCAGCCGGCGGGCCCGGGTACTTTTGACCCGCTTACCCCCCCCCCCCCCCAGCGCCGGCCCTGATTGTACCTTACCTTAAAGTGTTATCTATATTGAGTCTAGATTCTTGCAGGGTGCAAAAAAGGGCTTCTAGATTTGTTTATGGAAATTATCGCAGAAAGAAATCAGTGATGGATATGATAAAGGAGCTGAAATGGGATTCATTGCAAGACAGGAGGAGGATGAGGAGGGTCATGGGAGTGTACAGGGCGTATACTGGTGATGAAGCATGGAAAGATATTGGAGTAGGTATGGAAAGTAGTGCATTGGAAGGGAAAAGATGACCATGACCACAGGCTGGCACTCGATTTCCAGTACAAGGGTGTGGGAAGGTTCTCTTTTTTATGTAAAGGTGTCAGAGATTGGAATACGTTACCGAGAGAAATGATGAATAATTTACCGAAAACGTTGAAAGAATTTAAAGATAAAATTTGTAGAGGGCAAATGTAGGTGGGAGCAGGATTGGGGTAAGATGGGGGTGTAGGGAAATTGCCACCGGAGCCTGTGCTCCATTGTAATTAAATCAAATTAAAGATATTGATGACAGAATTCAGAATGGTGCGTGGAAATGAAAGATGACCATGATCACAAGCTGGCACTCGAGTTCAGTCAGGATGTGTCAAAATATTCTTTCGTTGGTAAGGGATTGAGGGAATGGAAAAATTACCAATGGAAGTAATGAAAAGTTTACCAAAAACGTTGAAAGAATTTAGAACTAAAATTCGTTAAGGATTGAATTAGCTGGGTGCAGTAAAGGGAAAAAATAAATGTATAGGGAAATTGCCACCAGAGCGTGCACTCCATTAAATAAATTGAACTGCTGCAAACTATGAAGTAATGGAATCAAACCGGTGAACCGATCCCTGTGATAAAGCGGTTTGTAGTAAAATAAACAGATGGTGCATCAAGTGTTTCTTTACTTCGATCATAACCGAGGGTATCAAGAAACAAATTTTTCCCCCCTTTTTTTGTTCCTTTCTATCTGGATTTATTTTCTGCGATTCTGGCGATTGTCTTATCGGAATCTATGACGGTTTGCAATAAACGTCAAAATGGCCAGTAAG
>JARYHS010008075.1:177308305-177349773 GCA_031002005.1 Vandiemenella viatica | reverse complement strand
TGTGAGTATAGTTTTCAACTTTAACGAATTTCCCCGTAATCTTGCTCATAGTTATAATCCAACATAAAAATCATTTTAAAGTGTAATTATCATATCGGGAAACGTTTGGTTTAGGAGATATTTAGGTTTGTTCATGTTTTGAAACACGCAATCGGAATAGTGAAATTCTAAGATTTGCAGTATCTCTAAATCGCGTAAAGCTACAACCGAACTTTTATCACCAGCTGTAGTCAGCACTATCCCCGATATTTTGGTAATAAAATGAAATAATTTGGCAAAGTTTAATTAGTGATTTTAATTAAGAGAAAATAATAAGCTTTTTTATTAAAAGAGATATCAATTTAAGCTTTTTTATTAAAAGAGATATCAATTTAAATTTTACATTAGCAGATAGCCCTAATTAAGACGATTTCAGACATATATGGGTTTTCATCAAAAGTTTAAGCATTTGTCCGGAAATTAAGTTTTTGTAAAGTAGATTGTCGCGGATTGTTGTGCACGCGCGTAAAAAGTTTTAGAACACTTAGGGATTTTACCCAGATTTGAATGTATCACTACGCGGAGTCTTAAACAGCTAAAACATCAAAATTAATTACTCTAAATTTCTCAAGAGACTGCTGTCGGACTTCTAGTGGATAAGTCCGGATACTGTCAAAGTTTGAACATTTTCTAATAGTCTGGATCGTCAAATAAATTTTGTACTCTTTGAGCTACGCGGAGGAAAAAGATGTGATACAGTTGCTGACGTCACTGGTTCTCGTGGTTTCGATAAAAGAGCCGGTCTGTGGCTGTCCGTGGTCTATTCCGGTTTGTCTGTTCCTGCCTGGCGTCTGTTTCGGTCTGTCTTTCGTCGCGCTGGTTGTAACTCGCCATGTGGGCTAGTTCAACTATAAGGGATCGTGTCGTGTTATATAGTAACTAACATGAACTTTTAAATTTACTAAAGGGGTTCGGTCGGTTCAAGATTTCTCTCCACAATCTGTAACTTCTGGTAAAGATAGTTCGATATGCCTGCTCAACTGTAAATGCAATTTTGAACTTTTGACTTTGAAAATAAAACTTTGGATTTTTCTAACAGTGAACTTGTGTGCTTCAGTAGTTAGCATAAGACCCTTTTCAATATTTGGGGTTGAAATCAAATATTGTGGCGACCTAGGCATTTAGTTGAGTCATCCTGGCTACATGGTCAAATCAAATCCAAATTATTTACCGAGTTTTTAAGAGAACTGTTAGTCGACAAGAGTGTAAGTTAAGGCACTTAGGCGATACTACAACCCCGGTATCGGCCTATGTCCTTACATGGCGACCGTGACAGGACTTGGGTTTTCACCCATTTAGGGAGTTTAATAATGAAGGGTTAAAGTGTGAAAAGGGAAAGTGGTAATTTTAAGGCCTAAACAAAATCAATACAATGTTGAAAAAACAGAGACGTTTGTAAAACGAAGGACTTTCCTACATGGAATTGCATAATACAATTGTTTATAAGATACCACAGATTTCATTTCAATGTTTGTAAAATTATACACATTATTGGATTTTTTTTTTGAAAACAAATTTGATATTTATGTGTAAATATAGTTCAATGTAATTTGTGTAAGGTGCATTTATACTATTTATGTTTTGTATTCTAACAATTGGTTTGATATTTTTATAAGTTTGTGAGAACACATATGTTTATAATTTTGTGATCATGTAATATTTCATATTTTACATTTTTTTTGCTATTTGATCATAATTTGTCATTAATATTGATTCAGAGAGTGAATGAGTTTTTGAACCTTTTGTAGTAATTGAGTGAAAGTTAAAAAATTTTGAGATTGTTAAAATATTTTTGCTTTTGAGTATGAATGGTGGAGAGAAAGAACCGAACCGACATGCGATAATTAATTTCATTTGGGGATTTTAAATTTTTCTTTTCTATTTTCAAGATGTTCAGTTAGTTTTCTTTCGAAAATAACTTCAATCTTCAGGGGGCATGTAAGGATCTTGGAATTTTGGCAAATTCTAGTTTTGCTTAGGCGGGACTTAGAAATTTTGTGAAGTATAGTTTTCAACTTTAACGAATTTCCCCGTAATCTTGCTCATAGTTATAATCCAACATAAAAATCATTTTAAAGTGTAATTATCATATCGGGAAACGTTTGGTTTAGGAGATATTTAGGTTTGTTCATGTTTTGAAACACGCAATCGGAATAGTGAAATTCTAAGATTTGCAGTATCTTCTAAATCGCGTAAAGCTACAACCGAACTTTTATCACCAGCTGTAGTCAGCACTATCCCCGATATTTTGGTAATAAAATGAAATAATTTGGCAAAGTTTAATTAGTGATTTTAATTAAGAGAAAATAATAAGCTTTTTTATTAAAAGAGATATCAATTTAAATTTTACATTAGCAGATAGCCCTAATTAAGACGATTTCAGACATATATGGGTTTTCATCAAAAGTTTAAGCATTTGTCCGGAAATTAAGTTTTTGTAAAGTAGATTGTCGCGGATTGTTGTGCACGCGCGTAAAAAGTTTTAGAACACTTAGGGATTTTACCCAGATTTGAATGTATCACTACGCGGAGTCTTAAACAGCTAAAACATCAAAATTAATTACTCTAAATTTCTCAAGAGACTGCCGTCGGACTTCTAGTGGATAAGTCCGGATACTGTCAAAGTTTGAACATTTCTAATAGTCTGGATCGTCAAATAAATTTTGTACTCTTTGAGCTACGCGGAGGAAAAAGATGTGATACAGTTGCTGACGTCACTGGTTCTCGTGGTTCGATAAAAGAGCCGGTCTGTGGCTGTCCGTGGTCTATTCCGGTTTGTCTGTTCCTGCCTGGCGTCTGTTTCGGTCTGTCTTTCGTCGCGCTGGTTGTAACTCGCCATGTGGGCTAGTTCAACTATAAGGGATCGTGTCGTGTTATATAGTAACTAACATGAACTTTTAAATTTACTAAAGGGGTTCCGGTCGGTTAGATTTCTCTCCACAATCTGTAGACTTTGGTAAAGATAGTTCGATATGCCTGCTCAACTGTAAATGCAATTTTTGAACTTTTGACTTTGAACAATAAAACTTTGGATTTTCTAACAGTGAACTTGTGTGCTTCAGTAGTTAGCATAAGACCCTTTTCAATATTTGGGGTTGAAATCAAATATTGTGGCGACCTAGGCATTTAGTTGAGTCATCCTGGCTACATGGTCAAATCAAATCCAAATTATTTACCGAGTTTTTAAGAGAACTGTTAGTCGACAAGAGTGTAAGTTAAGGAACTTAGGCGATACTACAACCCCGGTATCGGCCTATGTCCTTACAAGTTGACATATTTGGTTCGTTTGAAATGAGCGCCATGCCACGTTCGGTGAGTCGGATGGCAAACGAAATAGGTAATACGAGGTACGATTGTGATACATATACAACTGTTATGCTAGGCATGGCATTGGTGTGAGCAGGATAGCTAGAGTTTTGGAGCATTTCTATTTTGCATTTGCAAATCAGCGCTCACTATTTGTTTCTAATTCGATCAGTGATTGATTCTGATATTTTTATAATCTAACTTTTTTTGCTGCCAAGAAAATGTTACTTCTTAGTTGGTATTGGTTTGGTGTTAATTAGTGAAGTAAATTAAACTGACATTCATTACAAGATACATCATGAAAACTGAAGATCTTGAATCCATTAGCAAAAGCAGCAATGCTAATAATAGCAATGAGAATTTAAAAAATCCTTGGCCACATTTATGATTGTTGCATTGAAATCGAGACTGGAAGAACAGTAGATTTGTGAATGCAATCTGAAATTGCCTAAATTTTCTACAAATAAGGCTCATGTTTCTAGCCATAATAATCTTAAATAAAATATGAAGAGGAGGCAGATATCAAAATAGGAACAGTTTGGAAGAAAAAGTAAAAGCAGAGCCAACTCATGGAAAAAAATATTCAAATCCTTCTCAAAGTGCTGTGGCTTTCTCTGATGTAGGTAGCAGCAGAATTGATTAGTTTTCATCTCCATCTGCTAATAAAGTTTACATTAATAGAACATTTGGCATCGCTATAGACACAGTTGTATTCCAAGCTGATGTGGACCGATGTATTGTAAACCTTTTCTTTGCCAACATGATTACACTACATATTGAAGAATCCTTCACTTTTGAGAAGCTGGTAAAAATGTTAAACCCCAATAAAAACTCAATTCCCGGAAGGACATTGGGTAGACGTATTATTGATTCCACATCATGGTACATAGAACCTGGGTAATTCTTGCAGTTACACCAATTGAATACATAAACATCAGTTTCGCTTTTGGATGGTTTACTGTAAAAGGTTAAGTTGCATTAAATTTGCAAAAGTGTAATGGTTTAACGATTATTGAAGTTAACTTTTTAGGTAGCAGATTAACGTTTAATGAAGTTAACTTTTCAATTAACTGTGCCCACCAATGCATCTCACTCCCTTAACTATGAAAGAAACTTTTCCAACTTTCTTATGCCTGAACTCATTTTACAGCCTGTGGTCACGGTCATTTTATTTGCCAGTATGTGTGACTGCATTGGTGTATTACAGCTCAGGGAGTACACTCAAACCGAGTATGGTGGTGTAAAGGTTAGCGTACTGGCCTCGCATTCAGGAGGACGGCGGTTCGAATCCCCGTCCGGGCTTCCAGATTTGGATTTTCCATGGTTTCCCAAATCACTCGAGGCAAATGCCAGGATGCTTCCTTCAAAAGGACATGGCCCAATTCCTTCCCATTCCTCGCCCCCCATCCTTTCCCATCTCTAAAACCTTGCTGTTAGAGAGACGTTAAGCAGATAAAAAAAATGGTAGCTTAAAACTCATTGGTAATGACACCCCTTTTTCTATCACAGCCAAAGGAAGTCTTGGGCTCGGTTGGTACAATGTGTGATCTACTTCACTGTGGCAGTTCTTC
Organism: Vandiemenella viatica; assembly: GCA_031002005.1. Classification (NCBI taxonomy): domain Eukaryota; kingdom Metazoa; phylum Arthropoda; class Insecta; order Orthoptera; family Morabidae; genus Vandiemenella; species Vandiemenella viatica. The sequence continues at coordinate 177,344,857 of JARYHS010008075.1, read as the reverse complement.
TCTGCAACCCTGGAGAGGATCCATGCAGAGTAGAAAGTGAGTAATGTAGCTTCCCTTATCTACAAGTTCCTTCCTGCTATATCCAAAATAATTATGTAAAATTATTATAAACCATTTTTGCTGATTGATAAGAGTAAGTTATCAAGTTATTATTGAATACATAAACATTCAGATCAGCAGTTTTGTTATTAACTAACTACAAGATATAATAGCATATATTTACATTTTGTCATCTTTTTTTCCAATTCCTAGAATTATAATTAATATTTTTCTTGCATATACATAGGTAAATGAGGGTGAAGTATCATTTATTTTCTGCAAAATTTTATCAGGCCTTCAGTGGAAAAGTGGCCTAAGCTTATACCAATCACGGTTATAACAGAGGTCATCTCTGCAGATGTTCAGTGATTGACATCCATCAATGCGAATGTTTTGCAGAAGTGGATGTGGAGAAATATAATTATTTAGATTTTACTATTTAATAAAAATAAACTTAAAATCAAAATAAGTATATTTATATCCTAAATTCTACAGTTTGTCATAAGCAAAGTCTATTTCCATATAATACTGCCATATGATTATTTTTGCCTTTTCTTTCAAAACAAAAATATGGCATTGTTTCGCAAGTGAATTAAATTATTAGTATAACCACACGAATAAAAAAACAACCTCTGTCGCATGAACTTTGTGGAGTTTGCAGCTTGATTAATTCAAGCTTCAAGCACAAGGCCATGCCACCACACATCTCCATGCCCACCACCCACCTTTCCACCACTCTATGGCCCATTCACAGCCAGTTTGTAGGATCTACGATTATTGAATTTTCTGATAAGGGATGGACCTTCAAAGGGGTTACAGGACTACATATAGGATGTGTTGGATATATTGGACTCCCAGACAACCAACAGGTCCCTTCTGTCCAAAAAGCTATGGTGTTGGATCATGGTTGGAGGAAACACCGTATGATAAGGACACTAGACACTGGTGTGCTACGAGAAAGTACGATTAGAAATAATTGCTTGGAACAATTTGTTGGACCCCTTCTAGTAGTGTGAATGACTTACCATATCCTACCGTAATTCTTCATGGATATCCTATAATTTGGACTGTGAATAGGCTGTTTTACTTTACAAGCAAGTTCAAGTTGTAAATTCATCGCTTAGGTAATAACATCGGTCAGTTCATGGTTACTTTTATTTCAAGATTGTAAGAAAAAAAGCAATCACATAATTGCTAGCTAAGTGATGATGGTCTGAATCTTGTATAAAAACAAAAGAATAATATGTATTGCTATATAAACAAAACCTCCACTATACGTCCGTATTAAAAATTGTGGATGCGGGGGCAGGATTTCATACGAAATTTCTGCACTTGTGGATGCAGAGCTCTATTACATACCTCACACCAATGTATATAAAGCTTAGGCCACTTTTCCAATGATGGCCTTATATATAACAAACAGAACAATGTAACAAACACTAGCTAAAGATTTCACAGATCACAAACTAATTGCAGTGTTCACTTTCCTGCTTTTAAAATAATTCTTTCTTGCTAAGTGATTGATTATTTTCCCACAATTCCCCTTTTTCATTGCCTAATGGCACTTTCATTGTCACCACTATCTGATTATAATAACAACTAGTCATATATCCATAACCTCACCAAAACTGTTTAGTAGGGGGCCTATCACAGACCAATTGTGCGGTAAATAGCTTTTATAAACATGTTCATGGGAGCAGACAAAGGGAAAATTACGTAATTTAAAATTATGATTTAATGGATAGAGTTATCTCAAATTTTAATATCACAGTTTGTTGCCAGCATAGGTAGATGCATTTTGAATTAAATTTGAGTAATTTAGTGAATTCTAAATATGTTTTTTAGTAAACTAAAGAATTTGAATTTTGTAAATAAAAGAGCTAGGAGGATAAAAGTAAGCTTATACGACACAGAAAAATTCATTTAATGATAATAACATAACAGTTCAACAGCAATTTGATGTTTAAAGGGAGAGATATGGAATTCTGGTATTGAAACTTCATGACCTACTCACACTCCCTAATGCATTAAATCTAGTGCCAGCTTGTGGTCATGGTTGTCTTTCCCTACACACACCATCTTCCCCCTATTTGTAGAGGGCAAATGTAAATGGGTGCAGGATAGGGGGAAGTTGGGTATGTAGGAAAATTGCCACCGGAGCGTGTGCTCCATTGCAATTAAATTAAATCCTGCACCCACCTAAATTTGCCCTCTGCAAATTTTAGCTTTAAATTCTTTCAACGTTTTTGATAAATTATTCATCATTCCTCTTGGTAACTTATTTCAATCATTGACACCCTTACCCAAAAAAAGAGAATGTTCGTACACCCTTGCCTGAAATCCAGTGCATTACTTTTAATTCTTACACCAATATCTTTCCATGCCTCATCACTTTGTCTACTCCCATGACCCTCTTCACCCTCCCCTGTCTTCTAATGAATCCCATTTGTGCAGTTAGTGAATATACTTCCTTATTACCCAAGCATTGATTAATATGTTTAGTCATTTTATTTATGTATTTAAGATAAATTTATAAGAGATATATGTGTATCTTTTTAAAACTTCGTAAATGTTATTTATTTGCTACTAGGAAATTTAAATGTTCCATAGATGAATTTATGAATGAGATTTAGGATTTTCTCAATGCCTACTACTACTATTGCTGCCACTACTAGTACCTACTTTCTAATCAGAATGTGTTTTTAATTTCAATTATTTTTTCTGTTATCTGTAATAATAAGTGATTTTTCCTAGAATACCTCTGTATAGACCAAACATTTGTCTCATTCCATTTACCAATAAAGTTGTTACATAACAGACCTTTTGGAAAATTAAATAAATAAGTAAATATATCTATGGATTATTCTACTTTCCCTATACCAGAAAGGTATTTGGCAAGCTATAATCACCACTCTAAATGTATTATCACTCCCCACAAAGGCAGCACAACACCATTCAACATTCGTGTCCAATTTGGACCTGGTCGGCCCAATGAATCTCCTGACGACAACATCGGAGTGTGTCTACGCTACCAGCAGCTTCCCTGTACCTCCTGACATTTTCAGAGACTGTGAACAACTGGTAAGCAAGTTACAGTTTCACTATACTTGAACAAAACCATAGCATTCAAGTTCAAATAAAATTACTCTTGTTTTAACCTTGCTCATGCTTGTGATAGTTCTACTGTCTTTTGTAATAAATCTGACAACAACATTTGGTAAATACAGGTAGTAAGCAAAATAAATGTTGAAAATTTAACTCCCTAATAATATATATAGTGAATACTAGTAAATCTTCCTGTTTAATGAAATCCTTTAAACAGCTCATAACAAACAGTGGACAAAAATTTGAAATATTATTTAAATGCTGTTTTAGATACTACTTCCTGAGATCAATATACAAACAGTCACACGATAAGTTAATTTAGAATAAATTATTATCAGCTGAAAGGGAGCTTATTTTTTACACTTCAGTGTGTGTTTTTTTGCTAGATATTGTAGACTGATGATCCTCAATCAACAGATTTGAGAATAGACACAAACTTGTATGTCACATTTATGTAAGTCTATATGCTAACTTCACAAGAAGGGGAGATAAAATAGAGGAAATATATGATGAAGTAGAAGACCGCTGTTTTGGCTGTTGAATACAGTTGGAAGGGGTGCAAAGAAGGGTTGATAGATTTGTCTCTGAAAATTACCACAGAGCACAATCAGTAACTGATATGGTAAAGTAATGGGATTTATTGGAAGACGGGAGGAGGGTGAAGAGAGTCTTGGGAGTGTACAAGGCATATATTGGTGATGACGCATGGAAAACTACTAGTGTAAGAATGAGGAGTAGTGCAAAGAAGGATAAAGATGACGATGGCTATCATCTGGCACTCTACTTGAGGCACAAGGGTGTGAGGAGATTTTCTTTCACAGGTAAGGGGGTCAGGGATTGGAATAAGTTATTAAAAGAAATGAAAAATTTACTGGAAAGACAGAAAGAATTTAAAGTTGAAATCTGTAGAGGGCAAAAGTAGGCAGGTACAGGACAGGGCAAAAATGGGTGTGTAGAGAAATTGCCACGAGAGTGTGCATCCCATCACAAATAAATTATGTTAAAAGTCTTCATTTTATTTTATATATAAATCTCATAATCACAGGAATATTGGGATGTCATGGTAGGAGAAGGAAATAAGATAATATTGTGGGAAATTTGAGCAAGGAAGATGAAGTAAGTTAGATATTAGTTGATTATTAAAAAAAAAAAAAAACTAATCGTAGCTAACATATTGTTAAAAATTATACAAGAAATATTTAGACATACAAATTTCCAGGGGATATAAGAAGATGTTAGCTAGAAAATACCAGGAACAAACAGGGAATCAAGTTATTACCTGACCTTAATAATGAAGTGCAAGTCAAAAGTAAGGAATATGAGGAAAGACAAGCAAAACAGACTGAGTGCTAAAAGAATCTTGTATGAAGAAAATATTGTAGAATCTATAAATGTAGATTTAAAAAAATGTAAAATAAATTCAGCTGAAGAAGACTAGAATTCAATGAAGAGGTAGATAATAAAAAATGTAAAGAAACGCTGGGTATGAGGAAAGAAGTTGCCTAAAATCATGAGATCACATAGAAAATTTTGGAGTTAATGAATCCAATGAGAAGGGAAAATATTATGGTAGAAGGCAGTACATAGATAAAACTCAGATAAACTGTAGAAGCAAGAATGACAAATAAAATAGTGTGAAGAGTTAGAGAAGGAAATAGCTGTGGGTAAAATAGATTTGCTTTATAGGAGAATGAAACAAAATTTTGTAGGCATGAAGAAACATTTAGGTGCTGATGGAAATCCTCTTATAAGCTTAGGAGAAGGAGATAACTGATAGATTTTATTGTACTTTTGTTAGTACTATGAATGTAAAAAGTGAAAATTGCTGCAAAACAGAGATGTGTATATGTTTGTTTATTTTGTACTTAAATGCACTTGATACTGACTGTTCTACTTTTTCGTTCCCAGGTGCTTACAACATGGGAGAGCTGTGTGATACTTCTTTTGACTGTCTGGCAGTTTGCTTAAGGCTTTGTACTGATGGTAGAAATGGGAGTAATATCTTAAGTATACTGGGCTGACTGCCTTGAGTTTTTACATTCATAGAGAATGTGCTGAAACTACACAGTATATTGTGTACTGAACTTTTTATTTTCTAGTCCATATGAAATGATCTTTGCATTATGTTGAGACAATTCTTATTTGTTATATTTTAATAAATATTATTTTCTTTTAACCAACATTATCTTCTTCTGACTTACCTTAAATGTCATAAAATGTAAAATGACCAGAAATTTTAATTACCTTGCTCAATTATGATTTAAAAAAATTAAGATGGTAGTAATGCCTTACAGTGCTTGCCAGATTGAAGAACCAATCATGGTTATAATACCAGCTAGAACTGAGCTTAAATGCCTAATTATGGTTAATGTCATATTTTATTCCAACAAAATAATGAAAAGTTAAGAAAGTAGAGTTAGTGTCTACACATGTTTGGATGAAATAATATCTTCAAACACTTTTATCAACCTGTGATAATTAAACTAAGGAAAAAGGAAACTGCTTTAGGCAAAATAATTGTAAGGACAGGGAAAATGACTCATCACTCACCAAAGTTGAAGGCAGCGACGAGAGAAGAACATATATAAACACACAAATAAACTCAATATTTTGGTTAAAACCAATCATGATATTGAGTTTATTTGTGTGTTTATATATGTTCTTCTCTCATCGCTGCCTTCAACTTTGGTGAGTGATGAGTCATTTTCCCTATCCTTACAATTATCAACTGTGAGTAATAGTTCCCTATTTCCACCCTGCCAACTGTTAGTTTAGGTAACAGAATATCCTAATTCAAAAATCATTCTGTACCTTTAGATACTCTTAAAATTGTAATCTAACCTTACAATTTGGCAATTTTCTTACTCATACAAATAATTTAAACAAATTGATGTGTTTGCATGATAGATGCAAGCTCTGATTACACATTGTGCTAATCCTAAAAAAAAATCTCCAAAACCTTGAATCTGTCAACTAAATCCTAACCCTTGAAATATGAACTCTATATGTATACATATCCAGTCCTGTTTCAATACCAGAAACAAAAATAATCTGCACAAAATTCAAACATCATTATCACTAATCCAAAGAGGGGTTAATCATTCTGGAACACATTAAGTCATTTCATGTGGTCCCATATACCATTAACAGGTTTTAAGGCCATATTATGAGAGATTGAAGTAGCCTCTTTCAACCAACTGTCAACCTCTCCTTCACATATTGTACCCCTTTACATGGACAAGGCACTGGTGACTGAATCATTCCCAGTAAAAGGAGTCACCCACTGCTTGTCAATGGCCTCCTCAAAGGATAGCAGAAGAACAAGGAGTGGTTCAGGGTCCCCTCTTGTCCTTTGGGTTGGAAACTGTATTTAAAGGCAAATGAATCAGAAATGATCAATGACCAAGGTATTCAGAAGGCAATGGAAACATTAGAGACCCAAAGGGTAGCTGAGGCAACGTAATCCTCTAAAATAACAACTAGAATGATGGCTTCTCCTGCATAAAATATTCTGGATGTAAAATAGTACCCCAATCATATCATTGGGTGGAGCCCACTCAGGGAGGAATCATCAGAATGGATAGTAACATTCTTCGAGTTGGAGCGTGGAATATTAGATGTGTGAATAGGGCACATAGATTAGAAAACATAAAATGGGAGATGGAATGGCTAAAGTTAAATGTTGTTGGGATTAGTGAGATTAAGTAGAAAGATGCACAAGGTTTTTGGTCTGGGGAACACAGAATAATTAACACAAAAGCTGTCAGTGGAGTTACTGTTGTAGGATTTATAATCAACAAGTTGGTAGGGAAATGGATTAGTTATTATGAACAGTTTAGAAACGGGCTTATTTTGATCCGGATAGAAACCATGTCCACTCCAATGACATTAGTACACATGTATTTGCCAATGTCACAGGAAGATGATGAAGAAATAGACTATATTATTAAATTGAAGCATTAAACCAATATGTGAGGGGAGAACATAATCTAATAATCATGGGTGATTGGAATGTGGTAGTAAAAGAAAGAGTGTGAGTTTTGCCCTAAGAGAAAGTAATGAGCAAGGTAACAGGTTTTCAGAATTTTGTGAAGAATATAAACTCATGGTGAGCAAACTATTAAATAATTATGCATGAAAGATGTACACCTCGAAATGTCCAGGGGATGTAGGTAGATATCAGCTAGAAATTCAGGAATCAGATTCTAGACTGAAAAGCATACCCAGAAGCTGACATACTCTGACTGCAATCTGATAGTTACGAAATGCAAGCTGAAATTCAAGAGAATAGTGGAGAAACACAGGCAGAACAGACTGGAAGTGGACAAACTGAAACAGTTTAACGTAAGAGAAAAGTTTGGAGAAACGGTAGACATAACTCTGAAACGAGTTCAATTGAGGACGATTGGAATGCATTGAAGAGACATATAATCTAAGCTGGTAAAGAAACATTAGGCTTAAGGAAACAAGCTGCTCAAAAACTTTGGATCACAGAAGAAATATTGGGGTTGATGAATCAGAGGAGAAGGCATAAAAGTGCTCAGAATGAAGCAGGAAGAGAGCAGTACAGAAAATTTAGAAAATAAATAAGGAGGAAATGGAAGTAAGCAAGAGGAAATTGGCAGCAAGAAAAGTGTAAAGAAATAGGAGGATTAAACAGAATTTTGGAGAAATGAAGAAAAGATTTATAGCTGGTGACTAGAAACCTCCTTTAACTTAGAGCTATTAGATGGAAAGATTACATTGAGAGCGTTTGTAATGGTGACGATTTAAACAACAGTATACTGGAGAAAGAATAGGACGTTAACATTGACGATCTAGGAGATCCTGTTTTAAAGACATAATTTAATAGAACTTAGAAAGATCTGGAATCAAATAAGGCAGTTGAAATTGATGATATTCCTTATGAAATACCTAGGTGAGAAAGGAATCAAAAGATTATTCAAAATGATATCAAAAAATAATGAAACAGGGGAGATTCTAACTAATTTTAATAAAAGTATCATCTTCACACTTCTGAAAAAACACAATCTGACAAATGTGAGAATTACCTCTCCATAAGTGTAACATTATATTCTTCAAAATTACTGAGCAGAGCAATATACAAAAGAATAGAAAGTACTGGGGAAGAGATAGTAGGTATAGATCAGTTTGGGTTTACGAAAATCTGTAATACAAGAGGAGTAATTTGGTTTTAAGATTAATAAACTTGAAGGGTTTATCAAGAAAAACAAAGATAATTTTTTGATGTAGAAAAAGCCTTTGATGATGGGGGACAAGATTTATTTTTAAAGAAGTCAGGTCGAAAATATCAAGATGGAAGAATGCTTTATAATCTTACATAAGACTCAAGCTGCTGTAATAAAAGTAGAGAATCATGAGAGACATGCACCATTTAAATAGGGGATGAGACACATTTGTAGTTTTTACCCCTTAATATTCAACTTGTATGTAGAGGAAACAATAAAGGAAGCAAAAGAAAATTTTGAATATGGCTTAAGTTTTCAAGGAGAAAAAAATCAGTAAGCTATGATTTGCTGATGACATTGTCATGTTAACAGACTAAGGACTCGAAAAATTGCTGAATGTCATAAAGCAGGTACTGAAGGGAAATTTTGAACTAAATATCAAACAAAGCAAGCCAAATATGATGAACTATAGCAGAAATGGGGTGCACCGCATGAGGAAAAGTTTTATTTTTGGTTGGAATAGTCTACTATAGTTTCTCCCAAGCCCTTACACCTCTTATATCTATTGAGCACATTTTGTTTTATAACTCGCACAAGGGGAAAAAAAAGAATCATATTCTTGTTTACTTTAGCCAGTGTTGTTTTTAGCAGGTACACTTCAAAGTGGAACATACAAAAGAAATGTGTAATTACTATGAAAACTTTTAATTGAATATATTTCACAGTTTTCTTCATTAGCACCCAAAAAAAATTAAAAAAAAAACAGTTTTGAACTTTTGACCTTTCTTTGCACTGGAGTCATTTATGATGAAACTTTTACTTTTTGCCAAAATTTCATACCCTATGTATGGTCATAATATCAAAGGAATCTGTCAAGTACTTTTTATTTAATCTCTCATAAAAATGTGAATTCTTGGTTGCTTCCTGCAAAGCAATTTCTGCCTTTTACATCCCAGTCAGAGATTGTTCCAGTTCAGAGTGGAACATTGAAAAGTTTGAGATAATTTGTTTTAACGATCAATATTTGGTGGTGTTTTAAAGTGATTGACAAATGAATGCTGCATTTAATTGAAATAGCAAATCAGAAATATTTATTTCATTCACTAAAACCTAGTATCATTCCTTGGTAAATTATTCAGTTTATTTTAATATTCTTCTTCTCAGAAGAGATGGCAACCATATTTAAAAAGAACCTGGTATCTCCAAAACAGGATTGTTAATAATGGAATATCCTCCATAAACAATAGCAAATTCTCTTCAGCTTAACTATGTACTATCATTTAGTTTAAAGAAAACAATAAAGTGCACTCCATAAGGTGACAACGTGATTACCAAGTAAACAAATAGCTTGTATTTTAATGATTTTAAAAATTAATCAAATGGATTTACAAACCACTTTAAGTTTAGTAAGAAATGCATATAAAGAATAAAATGTGACAGTATAAGACAATATTGTTTAATCAAATTAATATGTGTTAGTAGTAGCTAAAAATTATTACAAAATGATGTCTTAAGATATTTTCTGTAAAAACATGAGCTTTTAAAATAACCACAACTCTTTCTGATTACCTCTCTTATAATATTTAATCTATACATATAGTAAGACTACAAAAAATGGGTTTGTGCAACAGTTAATAATAAATCAACTGTTTCTAAAATTTGTGTCCGTCGCTCTGGATGAATGGGACACACACAAAATCTGCTGTTCTGATTTTGATAGGGTTTTGAGTAATGTATGGATCTTGGCAGTGGAGGTAAATTTGTATGTTTCATTTTGATGTAAAGCCAGGAAGCTGAGAAATTTATGATTTGATAGTCCACAAATTAGTGCCAAACTTTTTGCTGAAGGCGATTACGGTCAAATTTAGTTAATTCTTGAAGTCAAATTGTTTATTGTGGTTTCATTGCACAAATGGCAACATAGTTTTGGAGAAATTAAATTACTTCTTTCCCTTGCTGTTGAAGTGTTAAATGTTTTATGATCGGTTTAATCCATACTCTAATAGTCGATATAAATAAAGTTGTGGGCAGTAGCTAGTTTCACATGAACCAGATTGATTTAATTAGTGAAATTTGAGCAAGATTAAATTGTTAATATGTTAAATTGTTAATACGCCAGAAAATGTTGTGAAAAAAAATTGGTATATGTGTTCAAGTGTTTGGAGTAATTATTAATTACCTTAATACTGAATATTCAGTGGAGATGTTTTCAGGTATACTGACAATGTGATAGAGCACATGCTCCAGTGGCAATTCCCTATTAACTAACTACCTCTTTTTATTTTATTTTTTATTATTGTATATAATTTGAGAGTTAAATTTCTCCCCTATTACTTTTGTGATTTACAAATTTTAATTTTAACACATTTTACTTATTAATTACCAATGGTTTATTGTGTGAATAATGTGGCAACCCTGTATTCTTATTTAAAATTGTGTATAATATTAAAAAATTTTACACTGGTTCGAAAGTGACTATTAGCACTGTCCTTCATTAAATCCACTGTTAGTTTTCTTGAGCAACAGCTTCTTTGTAGTCTTCGGGAAAGCTGACTTTACATGCTATGTTGATAGGTTTCGTAGGTGTCTCATTTATGAATTAATTTATATTGACAAACTCGAGTAATTTATTAATTAAAATAACTTTAAATGAAAAAGGATTAAAAACATAAATAATTAAAAAGCATAACTGCACATGTAAAACTAGACTGTAATAATGTGAGCAATAATTTTCAGTGTGGTAAATATTGACAAATATGTTCACTTTAATTTTAGTAACAATTTAAAACAAACACAGATGTCTTCATCATACAATCAAGATTAACCTGTATCAATTTATTTGTTTTACAAATGAAGGGAACAGATGTCCATAACCACAAGCTGGCACTCAATTTCATGAAAATGGAGTGGGTAAATTTTCTTTTTTGGTTAAGGGTGTCAGGGATTGGAACAAATTACCAAGCAAAGTGATTAATAATATACCAGTACCAAAAACACTGAAGGAATATAACATTAGCAAAATTTGTGAATTAAAAAAGTAGATAGGGGAGGAATTTAACACCCAAATTATATAAATAAATTTTAAAAATAAAAATAATATACTGGTAATTCGGTGAGTATGGAAATTGCCACCAGATGGTATGCTGCATCACAGTTAAATTAATTATAATGAAATAAACTAGAGAAAATAATCAATTGTCTAATGGATTTACAAACGTTGAATACTTTACAAGGATAATTAAAGATATCTAACCAAAGTTAAGGGAGGAGGGGGACAGCAACCAGCACATCACACAAACAAGAAAAAAAAACAATATTTTGGTGAAAATCCCTGTTTCAAGTTAACAGAGAGGTGGCTGGGGTTGCGCAAAGACCAGCCACCTCTCTGTTTGTGATTTGTAATCCTTGTGAACACCCTTATTACTGGCTGTATATTTTAGTATTTACCTCCTCCTTCCCAGTTCTAACCCAGTTTGTTATTGTTTCAGCAACTTCATCTGTTTCTTTAACATCTGTGATTTTTCCCATTGTGAATCTACAGTTAGTATCACTTTGATCAACTATCTCCTTTCACCAGCAGCCCCTAACCTAAAAATGGCACAGTCCTCAACCCATCATCACTGGAATGGGCTCCCTTACTGCTTTAGCTAACACCCGAAAGTACCCCCTTGCCCCTCCTATAGAGGTGTAGGCCATGCCTAGTGAAACCCCATCTACCAATGGTGTTCACAGGCACAACCCCCAAAACAGAACTAATGCCTTTCCCATGTAGTACTTCCGTTTCCACATTTACTCGCCTCACAGCATAGTTCAATTGTGGCTAGTCATGGCGACTTAGGACCTGCATGAGCTCCACCTTGGTATGCTGCGCCTCCTTCACCACCTTCCTCAGATCACACTCTATACTATAACTTGCATTTCTATCAATACTATTCCCCACACCTCCCACTATCACTACTCTATCGTCTTTAGTGAAACTCCTAAAAAGTGAACCTATATCCTCTATTACCTGGCCTAATGTTGCAGCTAGGTTTGAAAAAACCTGTGACCTGGTAACCTATGCCTAACTGATCCTGCAGAAGAGGGCCTACACCTCTCCCATGGCTGGGTTATAAAAGTGCCTGGAAAAATTCGAGGAAAAGTAAGACAGTGATACTTTCATCGCCGTGTTGAATTAAAAGTTAACCAGTTGCATTTTGAGAAGATAATCGTGTATTTAACTTTAGTACAAACTACTTGGAGAACAGAATACCTGCATCTTTATAAAGGTCTTCAGTACATAGATGGATATGTTCACTTTGATCCCATGTGAGAATAATCACAGGGATGTGGAACAGTACATACACTTATTAGTAATTTCAATATTACTATATAATTGATAATATTATTATATATTGACAACAAGTTGGCTACAACCCATTAGTATAACCAATACGGTATCTCCTGTAATCTACAAATACAATCCCGAGTTAATTAATACTTATTATGGGGAACAGTGTATACACTTGTTACCAGCCTATAACAACTAGTTATTTTCTTACCAACCAGTTACCATGATAAGTTTCATAAAGAATATCAATTATATTACCAACTCATAAGCAGTTAATTACTTAAAAACCTGTTAATATCATAATTTTTCACGGCAGTTTTTGAGTGCATGCTATCCCATGTTAGTTACTACATATGAGTGAAATTTTGTAAACAGTGTAATTACTTCATTTGTCAAAAGTTTCAAGTATTACTGTTCCAAAGATAACACACATAAAACTACCTACTCCATTTGGATGTACTTTTCACGGTTTGAAAGTTATTAGTTTTATATTAAAATGAATCAGGATGGAACTAATGTACAATAGTTACGTACCTCTACGCTTGAATATTAATAACATTATGCGTAGCTTTATGAGCAATTTTTAACCTATTTTTTATAGTCATTAAATTATACTATAGGCCTATTAAAATGTAAATAAAACAAAAAACGAAACTTTTGGACATCAGGATGAAAACTGAATAATTAAAAGAACGCATAACATTTACAGTCTTTTGGTTCTCCACGATAATATTTGGTACAAAAAAAGGGTTATGCATTTCAATACACACCAAGTTCTCCCCAGCCGGAGCAGTGGCCAAATAGTATTCTATTTATATATATATATATATATATATATATATATATATATAAAATCAGCGTGTGCAAATGTTTTCCAGCATCACGCAAAAACTAGTCAATATTTTTTGATTGGCTTTCACGGTTTGAAAGCTTAGGATCTGACTTCAAATCCATGATACGCCATCTGGCGCTACATCACACGGTGGAACAGGAAATGGAAATCTGTTCTTAACCTCAAAATTTTTGCTGACATATTCATAAATATAAAATTCAATGTTGCCAGCCTAGTGATTTTGTCGCTAGATTTAGTGAATTTTGTAGCTCGAAAGCGATATTCTTAAATATGTTATCGCTAAAAAAATATTTGGTGATATTTAGTGATATTCAATCTTCAAGAGTTTGGAAAACTTGATTGTAATTTGGGTAGGTACTGCCTCTGTCGTGCCTCGGATAAATAATTGCGTACATAATACTGTATATTGAAAACGGAATGTGGCTTACCCAACACAAGAATGCTGCTGGAATAAATACCTTTCTGGAGTTATCTGATTTAGGCATATCCTATCGCTCGAATGACGCAGTAGAAAGGACTTTCAGTACAATGAACATTTTTAAAAACAATTTGAGAAATACTCTTGATAGCATTATTTTTATAAGGAATCAGTTAAAAATTGTGAAAAAAAACTCCTGCAGTTACGAGCTTCCAGCTGATGTTATTGCTGCAGTTCGTAAAGATGCTAAATACTCTTTTAAATGTAAGACTGACGATTCATCTCATCCTTCCACATCTGCAAGTTCTGCAACTCCAACGATAGACAATGATGATGAAGAAGAAATACCGATTAAAGAAATTGGATGTTGATTTTTAATACAATGTTATGTTTAATTTAATGAAAATAATAATTATTAAAATATTTTTATATTACTTACGTTACCATTTTCCTTTATTTTATTTAGTGATTTCTAGTGACTCTTTTAGTTCTAAATATTCCGCAATCTAGCGAGTTTTGATACCAGGTCTAGCGACTTTTGTTTTCAAAAGGTGGCGACACTGATAAAATTGCCGTCTGTATACCAGCAAAAAAAGGCGCAAGTGTCATTGCGTCTAAAACAGGCCATACACGTTACGACGGTCGCACGGACCGTCGCACGGACTTGGGTCGTATGCGACAAATCCGAACGTGAATGGGCTGGTCGTAAAGCGGACTGTACGACCAAGGTCATGTCGCAGGTCCGTTGAAATTTCCATCGAACCTTACGACACGACACGCCCCGATCTTACACGACACGCTCCGATCGTACACGATCGCACCAGTCGTAACGTGAGTGGTGTTGTTTGAGACTCTCCGTGCAACCAAGCTATCAGAACCGGGTAGTGTAAAATGTCAAAAATTGGCATTTTTATTTTTTGAATGAAAAATAATCTACAAACTTTCCTGATCTCAATGATATACAGTTTATTGGCATAATACATTTCTTCGAGGTGTTATTGACGGTTTTCATTAACCCTACACTCAGACACACACCTACTTGATATTTCTCAAATCTCGAAAATTTCTACGTTATGTACCTTCTTCTCAGGAATGGAATGTTAAATTAACTTGAAATGATGAATGATTTACCGAAAACTTTGAAAGAATTTAAAGATAAACTTTGTAGAGGGCAAATGTAGATGGGTGCAGGATAGGGGGAAGATGGGGTGTAGGGAAATTGCCACCGGAGCCTGTGCTCCATTGCAATGAAATTAAATTACATAAATTAAATTTGAAATTTTTCACATTTACAGACGCTTATAAATCACGATCTGTAAAGCAAAATTAAAATAATCGAAGCAATAGCTAGTGAGTTGTAATATAATAAGTATCTGAAATATTTGCTAAAAATAGTTATATAATTTCCAATTTATAAAATCTAAACCAGTTTCTTATCAAAAATTAGTATGCTTCACAAGTTGTATCATTAACATTAGATTACACCATACAAATTTTATTAAATTATCTAAAGTAACATCAGATAAAAGGTACCAACATAACTAGGAGTTAGTTTTTTAATTTTTTTTTGCTTGTTTACATGTGAATATTAATGAAAATATACAGTATATTTTAATGATAGACTCTATTAATTAGACACTAAAAGAGACAATTCGACGACTGTGGTGAAATTTTGTAGAACCGTCTATGCGACGAGTCGCAACGTGTGTGTGGTAATAAGACTGTCGTTGCGACGGTTCGACGGACAGTCTTTGCGACCGTCGTAACGTGTATGGCCTGCTTAAATAGTTGCATGTGTCGTATTCGTATGTTGATGATCACAGATTGAATTTTCTGTAGGGATTAAATAAGTATTCTTCGTTCTTTTTTTTTTTTTTTTGTTCGTTATCTGTAGAGTTATGAATTTATTTTTACAAAAAAAAAAAAAAAAAAAAAAAAAAAGAAATCACCTAACTGCTAATTCATAGCAAACAGTAAAAAGAAAAGAGTGTCTCCCACAAAATAAAAATAAAATATTTTCTGCTTACTATCGAGAGTGTGACTTATTTAACAGGTATTAATGATGCAATCAATGTCACTATGATTCATTTATTTGCATATTTGTACTGTCGATTTTGGTTGATGCATAATTAGGAATACTTATTTTGTTACTTATTTTTTATATGAATCTTTCGCATGTTCTTTAATAAAATAATTTAAATATTATATCTTATTTAACAGGTCTTCTCTAGCTGATTATTTTTCCTGTTGCCACAGCTATTTCATTCGTTTCAGTTGTGTTCAATAAAAAAAAATATCAGTTTTGTTCCATACGACCTAATCTTCACTCGGCGCTGGACAATAATACGACCCCGCTCCAAGTACACGCGCGGTAACATAAACGCACCTCTAGACTCGACCGCAGCAACCTAATAAATACATTCTTCATGTAACAGCGTAGGCATTGCGCTACTTCCATTGCCGGAAGGTCACTGTTATGTTACAATACATGGTGAAAGGTATACTTATCGCTGATGTTCCATGGCAAAAATACTTGAAGTCTGTAAAACAATTAGGGATGGAGTCAAAGGTGTAGGTTAGCGCTGAAAGAATCACAAAGCTAGTTATTTCTATAGCCGTGCTAGAAGAAGAAAGGAAGGACGGGGAAAAAGTTACTAAGGATTTGAAAAAAGCAGATATTAAGTAACAGTTAACTAACGATTCAGGAAAGGGAGAGAGTAAATCAGAGAACAAGCTTATCCGCACAATTAGAAATAAGCAGACTAAAAGAATTTGAAATTCATACTGAAGGAATTAATTAAGCCAAAAAAGCATTAAGGGACAAGTATAGACCCTAATAAATAATAATTTTACTACCGATTTCTTTTTATCGCTCTGGCCTCGCATTCGGGAAGACATGGGTTCGAATCCCTGTCTGGCAATCCAGATTTTAGTTTCCCATGGTTTCCCCAAAACGCTCCAGGCGAATGCCGTAATGGTCCCTTCAAAAGATCAAGACCGAAATCCATCCCTTTCCTTCTCCAAAGTCCTCCCCCTAATGACCAAGACGTCGACGAGGCGTAAAGCCAAAAGCAAAGTAATTAAAATAATAATTGGATCTCTTAAAGACAGCAGCATGTAACATTGTACCCAGGGCCGGCGCTAGGAATTTCGGGCCCGGGGTAAATGGGCGACTTTTTTTTTAGCTCTACAATCTGGCCGGGTGACAATGGACGCATTCTTGGCTTCATGGCCTCAGGGCCCCCCATCAGCCGGCGGGCCCGGGTACTTTTGACCCGCTTACCCCCCCCCCCCCCCCTAGCGCCGGCCCTGATTGTACCTTACCTTAAAGTGTTATCTATATTGAGTCTAGATTCTTGCAGGGTGCAAAAAAGGGCTTCTAGATTTGTTTATGGAAATTATCGCAGAAAGAAATCAGTGATGGATATGATAAAGGAGCTGAAATGGGATTCATTGCAAGACAGGAGGAGGATGAGGAGGGTCATGGGAGTGTACAGGGCGTATACTGGTGATGAAGCATGGAAAGATATTGGAGTAGGTATGGAAAGTAGTGCATGGAAGGGAAAAGATGACCATGACCACAGGCTGGCACTCGATTTCCAGTACAAGGGTGTGGGAAGGTTCTCTTTTTTATGTAAAGGTGTCAGAGATTGGAATACGTTACCGAGAGAAATGATGAATAATTTACCGAAAACGTTGAAAGAATTTAAAGATAAAATTTGTAGAGGGCAAATGTAGGTGGGAGCAGGATTGGGGTAAGATGGGGGTGTAGGGAAATTGCCACCGGAGCCTGTGCTCCATTGTAATTAAATCAAATTAAAGATATTGATGACAGAATTCAGAATGGTGCGTGGAAATGAAAAGATGACCATGATCACAAGCTGGCACTCGAGTTCAGTCAGGAGGATGTGTCAAAATATTCTTTCGTTGGTAAGGGATTGAGGGAATGGAAAAATTACCAATGGAAGTAATGAAAAGTTTACCAAAAACGTTGAAAGAATTTAGAACTAAAATTCGTTAAGGATTGAATTAGCTGGGTGCAGTAAAGGGAAAAAATAAATGTATAGGGAAATTGCCACCAGAGCGTGCACTCCATTAAATAAATTGAACTGCTGCAAACTATGAAGTAATGGAATCAAACCGGTGAACCGATCCCTGTGATAAAGCGGTTTGTAGTAAAATAAACAGATGGTGCATCAAGTGTTTCTTTACTTCGATCATAACCGAGGGTATCAAGAAACAAATTTTTCCCCCCTTTTTTTGTTCCTTTCTATCTGGATTTATTTTCTGCGATTCTGGCGATTGTCTTATCGGAATCTATGACGGTTTGCAATAAACGTCAAAATGGCCAGTAAGATACGGTCAGTAACATTGGAAGCCGTATTCGAAAACAAACAATACCATCATTAGTTCTTTTACGACTGCACTTAAACTCACTGAAAACCCATAATTCCGTTAAATTGCGGTATCCAATAAATCTCAAAGAGCAATTTATGCTCTGCTGCTATTCAATTTGTGAGATACAGCCATTTGATGGACTCTGTGATTGTAAAGTTTCCTGTAACGTTCTGCATGAGCAGCCGTTCCAGCGATCATACCGAAGCCGGTGTGCACACTAGACTGCAGCGTGTATACAGCAGAACAGAACATTCTTTAATCGTTAAGAGAAACTGATGTCTGTGCTATTGAAACACTGGTAAGCTGGTACCAACTATTTATAATGTATGTAAATATATAAAATAAAAATATAAATATATGAGATAATAATTATAATATAAAGGGGGTAATTAGATGAATAGGGAAATTGTTGTCGCTGCATCGCAATGCTATTCAATGCAGTTCAATCTTCTTAAATACTGACATGTTACAAAGTATATTGAAATATGTAATTCTACTCCCTTTCATCCATTTTTCTCTAAGTTTTAATAGAATGGCAGGTAAGTTAAATAAGTAACTTCCTTCAAAACTAAAATTAATACATTTATTTTTGAGAAAAATATAAAGTAGTATTTCTGTTGGAATTTATTGCTGAAGATGAGGCAGAAATATTTTGGTCATTTAAACAGAAATTTTGGAACGTACTGACAGTAGTAGGAGGCAAGGTAATTCTAGTAGTAGGAGGGATATTAGCTGGGCCATATACCGTTATGTGACGTAACAGGGCAGGTGGTGGGGGAATGCATAGTTCACTTTTCCGCCACCAGATGGCAGCACTTCCTGGTACGTTACTGTAAACCGTGCGACATCACTAGTTCACCAACCCGCCACCCGAGGCAGCACTAACTGGTGTCGCTAGTGTCGATCGCATGGCTTGTCTGGCGAAGCTGTCCTCAATTCTGACACATCGCCGCAAGCATATAGCTATTTCTGGGTGTACCTCCAACCTATGACGCAACAGCAGGACACTCAGTCTGAGTATTTCTGACTGTCCCGTTACACGCAATCGCCTAAGGCGTTACACACGCCGTTGGTACACGTCTATTAAGACTATTTTCCAATAGGCGCTATTCAGAGCATATCATTACGGATTCATGGCGTGAAATGTGCGCGTCTTGTCATATACTGCTTGCTGGTATAAATTAGATATCCCTCAACAATCGTTATTCTCAAACCTGTAATTGTCTTCCTAGGACCTTCGAAGACCATTTTGTCATGTCTTATTGATATTTCGAACTATTATAATTCATTTATTGTTTAGTTACGATAAAATTAACTTCTAAAATTATTTTTTCGTATTTTTTTTGGACAAAACTTATTTTTGCCTTCTGCAAATAGTATTATTGGTTCAAATAACAAGTCCTGTTCGTTGTACATTATGTAAGGTCACTTCTTCGTATGTATCTAGCTGACAGTTTTTTATACCCACTCCGAGTTGTCTTATTACCCTTGATGGTCATGCTCTTAACCAAACACGCCTCTTATGATATATCAGTTTTAAACGCTGTTCTCTTTTATATCTAGTATTTCATGCTCGTAATAAGAATACTATACTACTCCATCATACTCAAGGAGTATACAAAATTGTTGGGTAGGGGTTTCGTTAAATGAAAAAATAATTTCTCAATAAATGATACAGATATAGTGAAATTATAAAATACACTTTATTGTATAATAATACATCATTAAATACTTATGGATTCATTCAATGTGAGTCATAGGCCTTTCTTGCCTTCACATACTGCCCCCCCTTTTTACCTAATTCTTCCCTTAATATCCATTTATTGCCTTACACGTTATTAAATTCCATGCCAAAGCATGTATTCCTTTAAACGTTGCTAATGTTTATGAGATGGGGAATGGTTTTATATGGGTGGCATATACTCTCTGTCTCACACATTACTGTGAATAACATAAACGTGAAACTTACGGGGGTATCTCAAACTCGGATGGCATGAGGGAAGAAAGAATTGATATAAACATCCAATCTCAGCATCTCGACTGTGGCTAAGTGGTTAAGGCGTCTGGCCAGAGATCGAAAGGACCTCAGCTCGAATCCCTGCTGGGCAGTGATTTTCATAAGCCCGTAACCTACCTTCACCCCTGGACAGATTGCTGTGAAATGTGAAGTACTCCAGATAGATTCCTTGACTCGGATTCCACGTTAAACTGTAGGTCTCATCTAAGTCTAACAACTCTAGTTGTAATATGGTTGTGTACACTTTCAAAAGCAAAGATGCTAAACAAACGAATGCCTAACTTGGACCTAGTTGACCCAAACGAGCATTCATTGCAACCGGAGCGTTTGCTCCATAGCAATTAAATTAAATTATTATTATTATTATAATATGAGGTACACAGTTTTTGGACTTGAAATGCAGTGTGCATGGGAAGGCAGCTAGAGTGTAGATACGGTGATACCTTGAATTCACTCATATGTCCACAAGTAGGAGGTGTAGTTCATTTCCACCACTTATGTGTGTGTGTGTTTTGTGATGTATGTAGCCGTGAGTGAGCATCCAAAGTACGACATTGCAACCTGTGTTAAGAAAGGCTCTTGAATCTACTCATTCCTTTGTGGTACTAGGGGCACATGTTACTGGATGGCTTGTGTTTATGTAGCTGATATGAGATGATGCTGGTGTTAACAGTTTCGTACCTGTGCACATGCCACTAGATGGCAAAGATGGATGAGGTGTGTGAGAGACGAGGCGATACTAATTTGAACATTTTGGTACCTGGGTGCAGCAATTACTGAATGATTTTTTTTCGCTTCGAGGGTTAATAAAACAATAGAAAAAGTGTGTACACTTCCTCATCAGGTATTGTTCTCACTGTTTACTGTATGTTCTTTACAATTACCACTCCTGTTTCATCTACACTGCCCATACCTACATCCATTTGTCTTATACCTGCCCAAATCTTTCTTAAAACTTATCCTTTCATGAGCGCTGGTATGTTTTCTATTCACGGAGCAACATGTAGAGCTCAGAGACAAAATACGGCGTGATATTAAAATTTTTCATCTGACTAACTGACAGTTTGCTCTCCTTCCCAAGTATTACATTCTCTTTAGGCCAATCCCGTATGAAAGCTCGTTTGGGTCAACTCGGACCAAGTTAGGCATTCGTTTGTCTAGCATCTTTGCTTTTGAATGTGTATACAACCATATTACAACTAGAATTGTTAGCCTTAGATGAGACCTACAGTTTAATGTGGAATCCGAGTAAAGGAATCGATCTGGAGTACTTCACATTTCACAGCAATCTGTGCCAGAGGTGAAGGTAGGTTACGGGCTTATGAAAATCACTGCCCAGCAGGGATTCGAGCTGAGGTCCTTTCGATCTCTGGCCAGACGCCTTAACCACTTAGCCACAGTCGAGATGCTGAGATTGGATGTTTATATCAATTCTTTCTTCCCTCATGCCATCCGAGTCTGAGATACCCCCGTAAGTTTCACGTTTATGTTATTCACAGTAATGTGTGAGACAGAGAGTATATGCCACCCATATAAAACCATTCCCCATCTCATAAACATTAGCAACGTTTAAAGGAATACATGCTTTGGCATGGAATTTAATAACGTGTAAAGCAATAAATGGATATTAAGGGAAGAATTAGGTAAAAAGGGGGGGGGCAGTATGTGAAGGCAAGAAAGGCCTATGACACACATTGAATGAATCCATAAGTATTTAATGATGTATTATTATACAATAAAGTGTATTTTATAATTTCACTATATCTGTATTATTTATTGAGAAATTATGTTTTTCATTTAACGAAACCCCTACCCAACAATTTTGTATACTCCTTGAGTATGATGGAGTAGTATAGTATTCTTATTACGAGCATGAAATACTAGATATAAAAAGAGAACAGCGTTTAAAACTGATATATCATAAGAGGCGTGTTTGGTTAAGAGCATGACCATCAAGGGTAATAAGACAACTCGGAGTGGGTATAAAAAACTGTCAGCTAGATACATACGAAGAAGTGACCTTACATAATGTACAACGAACAGGACTTGTTATTTGAACCAATAATACTATTTGCAGAAGGCAAAAATAAGTTTTGTCCAAAAAAAAATACGAAAAAATAATTTTAGAAGTTAATTTTATCGTAACTAAACAATAAATGAATTATAATAGTTCGAAATATCAATAAGACATGACAAAATGGTCTTCGAAGGTCCTAGAAAGAAAATTACAGGTTTGAGAATAACGATTGTTGAGGGATATCTAATTTATACCAGCAAGCAGTGTATGACAAGACAAGACGCGCACATTTCACGCCATGAATCCGTAATGATACACTCTGAATAGCGCCTATTGGAAAATATTCTTAATAGACGTGTACCAACGGCGTGTGCAACGCCTCAGGCGATGGCGTGTAACGGGACAGTCAGAAATACTCAGACTGAGTGTCCTGCTGTTGCGTCATAGGTTAGAGGTACACCCAGAAATAGCTATATGCTTGCGGCGATGTGTCAGAATTGAGGACAGCTTCTCCGGACAAGCCATGCGATCGACACTAGCGACACCAGTTAGTGCTGCCTGTGGTTGCGGGTTGGTAAACTAGTGACGTCACACGGGTTACAGTAGCGCCCCAGGAAGTGCTTCCATCTGGTGGCGGAAAAGTGAACTATGCGCCCCACTACCTGCCCTGTGACGTCACATAACGGTATATGGACCAGCTAATATCACTCTTACTACTACTGACTAATTATTTCTCCTGAATTATCTTTACATTAACAACTAGGCGTGGGTGCTGGTAGGATTACTTTAAGGGAGGTCATCTGTTTTTTTATACATTATATGTAACACTTATTACTTATTAACTGAGGATACTGAATTTATTGACAAGGTTTTGAACAAATTTGAACAGCAACCTTGGCTTCTTAAGTTATCATTCAAACAGTGAATTTAATAATAAAATTTTTGTTTCTTAATCTTTTTCTGTGTATTTTCTTTCATAGCAGGGGGGTGCAAGTGCGCCCATGCAACCAGCAAATTACTCTATAAGATTTGTTAGATATAAAATACTACTCAGCGTATAATATTATTATATTATCAATTATACTATTTATAAAATGTGTTTTCCTGTTACAAGCTATTATCTCCCTTCATACCAAAATGAAATTGATAAATAAGGTATCATTTTAAATATTAAGGTTTCCGCTTTGTTTGCATCATATTTAAAAAAAAGGTAGTGTTCCAAAAAATCGACTTTTAAAGGGCCAAAATTTCGATATTTCTAAAACGCGGTTTGTGTCCCAACTATAATCGGAGGTTTCTGTGGCCAGAGTCAGTTGTTTATTGGCTGTCTGGATGACGCCACATCATTATGTGTTCACCCGACGTTTCGACGAATTTTTCTGCGGTCTTCTTCTAGGTCAGAACTGCCTGAGAAGAAGACCGGATAAGGATGTTCGAAACGTCGGTTGCAGACAACATGACACGGCGTCACCCGGACAGCCAAGAAACAACTTATTACACTAAATCAACGAATGATCCACATTGACATTTGCACACAAATGTGTTGGCGGTTGATTTTATTGTTAGAATCTTCGTTCTGTTCCAGCGCGACGAACGATTTCGCGATGGCGCGGCACCCCGTGACTTCAGTGGTTGCTTGGTTGGCTCTGCTGCTGATGGCTCCTGGCTGTCTAGCCGCTGACAAAGCCTTGCGCATAATTAGTGGAACCGAAGCGAGTGTCACGGATTTTCCCTGGCAGGTGCTACTGTTCGCGGGAGATTCGCCTAAGTGTGGTGGTGGCATCCTGTCAGAGTTGTGGGTGCTGACGGCAGCGCACTGCGGCTACCTGACCCATCTTATGGCCGGCAGCGAGAGGATTTCATCAGGTGGAGAATATTACCCGATAGAGGAACAGCATAATCACCCGTCCTTCTTTATTCTGCACACCGACTACGACATAGGAGTCGTTAAAGTAGCCTACCCCTTCAAATTCAGCGAAAGAATACAGGTATTCACCACGCTTATTTTCAGGTTTTTATCAGAGAGCCAAAAGTTTTGATCAGTTATCAGTTGTATTGATGACTAAGTTTTTCCATTCACGAAATACGTACACACTTAAAATTACAAACAATTGGCAGTGACAACTTCACTATACTATTATTTATCCTCGTGCACATTTGGTTTACATCTTCTTTGTTATTAGAAGTGTATGTGTTATATAATATTTAATTATACTGCTATGGAGCTCACGTTCCGGTGGCAATTTCCCTACACACCCATCTTCTCCCTTTCCTGCACCCACCTATATTTGCACTCTGAAAATTTTAGCTTTAAATTCTTTAGACGTTTTTGGTAAATTGTTCATCATTTCTCTTGGTAAACTCATTCCAATCCCTGACACCCTTACCCAAAGAAGAGAATCTTCTGACACCCTTGTGCCTGAAATCGAGTGTCGGCTTGTGGTCATGGTCATCTTTTTCCTTCCATTCATTACTTTTAATGCTTACACCAATATCTTTCCATTCCTCATCACAAATATATGCTACTTGTACACTCACACGATCCTGTTCACCCTCCTCCTGTCTTCCAATGAGTCCCAATCCAGCTCTTTTATCATATCTGTTATTGATTGTATTCTGTGGTAATTTCCAGAAACAAATCTACCAGCCCATTTTTGAAACCTGTCCGACTCTCGTATTAGATACGCAAAATGTGTTCAGCACATCCCTAAAGAACTCACTATTCTCTTGTCTGACTCACACATGAAATCTATCCCACTCTCTTATAACCGTCATGACTTTCAAATATCGAGTTATAATCCGTTCCATATATTAAATTAATGTTTAGTAATGCCCCCATATACAATCAGAGCTCATCCCCAGCTACGCATAAACAGGCCAATTGGTTTAACATCAGTGGTTGGTAAATTAATGGACAGATCGATATGCAACCACATCAGAGATATCTGTCAGTAATGTAAGTGGTTTTCAAGTTTGCAGCGTCGCTTTAGACAAGGATATTCATGCGAATCTCAGTTAGTAAGATATATGCAAGATATTTCGGATGAAGCAGACAAGGGGCGCCAAATTGATAATGAGGAATACTGGTGATGAGGCATGGAAAGATATTGCAATAGGTATGAAAAGTAGTGCATGGAATGGAAAAGATGACCATGACCACAAGCTGGCACTCGATTTCAGGCACAAGGGTGTGGGAAGATTCTCTTTTTTAGGTAAGGATGCCAGGGATTGGAATGAGTTACCAAGAGAAATGATGAATAATTTACCGAAAACTTTGAAGGAATTTAAAGATAAAATTTGTAGAAGGCAAATGTAGGTGGGTGCAGGATAGGGGGAAGATGGGTGTGTAGGGAAATTGCCACCGGAGCCTGTGCTCCATTGCAATTAAAAATTAAATTAAAAATTAAAAAAATGAAGAACTGCATCTTTAAAAGTCTTTTGATAGAATGAGCAATACAAAGGAGATAAATAAGGTAAAAACTAGTAGAATGGACGAAAAAGTGATTTACTGGTTAGAAGAATTCTTAAAAGGCAGAAAGCAAAACGTTAGGGTAGGAAATGAAGTTCAAAACAAGTGGAAGTGAAAATGGGAGTGAAACAGTTTAGCATATTGCGATCATTGTTATTCGTCAGACCTATGAATGATTGTGTTGGTGGATTACTATCAGAAGGTGACATAATGCTGTATAACAGGTTCAAAGTGGTAGTTGACTATTAACAGCTGCAGGGTGATATAGATACCTGGCAGGTTAGGTCAGTATGGCATGAAGATAAATGCAAAGAGGAGTCAGCTTGTTAGATACATATATATATATAAAAACTAAAGATTTATTATGGTTATAAGCTTGGGGAGGAATTGCTTGCTGAAGACTTGAAATGTAAATACCTTGGAATAACATTTGATAACAAACTCAATCGGGCAAGACACATTGGTCAGGCATTAGGAAAAGGTTTCAAAATACTTCACTTGTTGGAGAGAGTGATGAGGGTATATACGAGAGAAGTGAGGGAATTTGGCTGCAAAACGTTGGTCAGGCCATTGTTTGAATATGTATGTGTAGTATTGGATCCACATTTTGGGTATCAAATACAGTAATTTTATGGTGTGCAAAGAAGGGCTGCTAGATTTGTCTCTGGAAATTACCGCAGAACGCAATCAGTAAGTGGCATGATAAAGAAGCTGGAATGAGACTCATTGGAAGACTGGAGGAGGGAGCAGAGAATCATGGGCGTGTACAAAAGTAGTGAGGCCTGGATAGATATTAGCAGAAGAATTAGGAGAGGTGCATGAGAAGAAAAAGATGACCATGGATACAAATTGGCTCTCGATTTCGGGCATAAGGGTGCGGGATGGTTTTCTTTCGTAGGTAAGGGTGTCAAGAGAAATAATAATTATAGAGAATGAATAATTTATGAAAATCGCTGCAAGAATTTAAAGTAGATATTAGTAGAGGGAAAAAGTAGGTAGAAAAAGGAAAGGAAAAAAATGGGTGTATCGAAGTTGTCTCCTGAGCAGGCGCTCAGTCACAATTAAATTAAAGTATCCGTGTTAAATTGTCTGCTAAATGATCTCATTTGTCATAGCAAAATTAGTTAGTTAATTTGTTCATCTTAAGTTTTTGAAAGAAAAATCTAGGTGTCCTCTGTCGCTCCGATAAAACTCGCGTATTTGCATCCGGCAGTGAGGGTACCATACTACAACGCACCAACTCAACTTCCAAACCATGGTTTTGTAGCATCGTTCCTGTTGATTCCTGTTACTTTGCTTCATTTTTCTCTCCTGTAATTCCTTTATCACTTTCCCGCTTTATCCTGCCGAACTCACATTAAATGGCAGGATATTTTCGTTTCATGTCTTTGTACCGAACTAAGTACATTGTTTATAGCATTCACCTTTCCTTCTTGCTGAGATACTACATTTACTGTTCCTTTCAGGTATATCTGCAGCTTCTCGTTGTAGTCATATAACGGAGATTTGCTTCCTCTGAAATATTCTAAGAGAAATAACACAACAACATTAAATTAATTGTTCTGCTATTTTTTCAACATACGAATCTCCCGCTATGTTCTGTCTTGTACTTTAACCGATTCTGCATTCCCTAGAGTGACTTCTTAAGTATGGTGGACTCCCGCAACCAGATGGTTATATCCCTGGCTTACAAAACTGTTTTTAACTCTTGTAGATGCTATTCTGGAACTAACTCCTATTTTTTTTTTAAAAAAAAAACCATCTGGTTTCAAGAAATCCATTGCCCACTATCAACGTGACCTCATTAATAACCTTTCCTTAATACTCTTGCCTGTAGATCACTAGCTGACCCATAAATGCTTCGCTATTGCAAGATTTGGATATATACGAAATGAACACAGTTAAAAGTTTGATACAATTTTTTTTATTTAATTAACATTAGGTATTTACATATACATTAATACTTATCCATTTTACGTTTTTGATAACATAAATTCTAATTACTGTTTTATTCAATTTTAAGTTTGTAGTGAGACGGGCTTTAGGAGGGGGGGGGGATTTTATAAATTTTATGTTATATATAATAATCAATTGTTGGGTTGGCAAGAATCTTAACCTTGCCAGATCTCAATGAAACTGACATAGATAATTTATTATATTCATTTGGCTACTACACCGCTAGGCATATTTAATGTTACCATTAATACAATAATCACTAAGATATCTATGCAAGCCTAGCGATTACAACTGGCCGATTTATTCAAGCAAACAATTATATGAATTCTTACTTTAATTGAAAATCTTCTGACGAAGTTAAAGTTAGTAAGCGGGAACAATGTTCTCAATATGCTACAACAAAAACAGTCAGCAATCAAAATGAATACATGAAATGAACATGTGTCTCGGGCGCCGTTATATAACAAGGAGAAAACAAGGAACTCGCGACATGCAAAGGCTCCCACAATGTTCAACAAAATGTCGGCTAGCTCAAGGTCAAATTTGCTTAAAGAACACAAGTCTCTTTCTCAAGTCGTTTACGGGTCATTCGCAGTCTCATAAGAACACAACGATGCAAGACCTGGCGTTAACACTTTACCATAGCATAGGCAGCAGCACTGAAGTCCGTCACACTATCAGCCCAGCGTGATAGAAAGATCACCAGCCAGTGATTATAGGCAGGTCACTGTACTGACCAAGCACAACCGTTCTGGACCGCAGCCCAGCAAGAAGTCGTATCGACTGTCCCAGACCGTGGTCTGGCGAGAAGTAAGTCCCCCTCTCCGGAAGGCGATGGCGTCCCTCTCGGCGAAAGAACATGCCGGGCAGAAAAGAATACACCCTGAATTAACTTGTGAAGACCCTGTCGATGATTTTCATAGGCAAGTTGGAAATCACGTGGTATCGTTGCACACTCAGATTCGCGGCATTTTGCCAGCGTCCCCTCCGCGTCCATCCTTGGTGGGGCGGGGGAGGCTGTCCTTCACATGTTTGCTGTGCGAACCGTTGGTGTTACTGACTGGTCTTGGGTGGCGACAGCGAGGCGGCCCCATTGTGTCCGTTCACTGGGAATTACCGTTTCACTTCCGTCCCTAGCCTGAGATGTGCGATCCTTCACTTAAACAAAATCTTACGCTCACACATTTTTCGCTGAGCCCTCTCAAATGAAATACCCTTGCATATTTATTTAATCATATACAATTTTGGGCTGCCCGAGATTAATTTTAATTTAATTTTAATCTGAATAAAAATTAAAATTAAAAACAATTTAACAAAAATATAAATTGTAGCGTGGCGTGATAACGTCCCGTTACAAGTTCATTGCAACGTTCTTTGAACCGTAATATTTTCGTTGATTCCATTTGGTATAAATTACATACAAATCCCTTGGTTTTCCCAAACAGGAGCATGTAATGTATAATTGTTAATGAGGTAATTTTCCCATTTCTAATATCCAATAAATTTATCGCAATATGTTCTGCTAAAGTATCATTTTGTAATTTAATGCGCGTTTGTCATCAGTGAAAATTTGTTAAGAATTCTCAACAAATGTGATGTTTCAAACACCCTTTTAGTTCATCTGGTGGTGTTGATTGTAGAACAACAGATAATGTGTGTCAAAAATCTCCTGCAAATAATATTCCTTTCCAATAAAATTTTGCAATATTTGATCAAACGCGTCCAACGATTTTTTTTACATGCTATAGTGTATGTATTCATCCCATATTATTATCTTGCATTGCTGGGGTACTTTACTCGTTCTCGATATTCATGAAATGTTGCTACTTAGTATTTCGCTAATTTTTATATTCAGTAGCAATTTAAATGCTGAATGTGCCATTCGAGATGATGGGATATTATTTTGTGCATGTACGGTTGGCAATGCCATTGAAATACGAAATATATTTCCTGTTCCACCTGGAGTACTCACCTAACCAACTCTTCTTGCGAGTGAGTGATGGATCTACTTTTCTGATCGGGTATTCGTGTCTTTAAAGCGCGATATTGTTTTGAACATGTATGGCTGCCAGTGCCATGGAAATAATATTTGTTTTTCCTTGTGCCACCTGGCACACGCATTGAACTAGCGGTTGGTGTCAGTGAGTTATGGTTTCTTCCCACTGCTCAGATCAAGGATATCAATAGCTTCAGATCTTCTCCGGGCAACGCAAACCATTTTGCAAAAAACCACACACTAATCTATTCAGTAGATTTTTTTTTTAGCTTGCGTGGACACACATACGAACATATGTATATATATATATATGCTACGAGCAAGTTCAAAGTTCTGATTTGCACCATTATTTCTCTTAGATGTTTTCGTAATATCAAATAAATGCTGATCTTATATGTGATTTCAATTTTGCTAGTTGACTTCAAAAATTGAAATCATCAGTAATCTCTATATCCACACTATTATATAATATCTACTATACAATTTCCTAATCTCATTCACTCACTCACCTCTATAGTTATTGGCAGGAGAAATAAGGGTCCGGTGGATGTACTTCCCTGTTACGATGCTTTTCCTGCTTTATTTTATCCAACCATGCTCTGTCATATTTGGACATGCCGGTGGTGATATGATGGCACCATAAGTGTCTCGTGCTGGCGCAAGCCTCCCAGTCAGAAGTGCGCATGCCGAAGCTCTCCAAATCACGTTAGCAGGAGTCCTTAAATCTCAGCATCGGGCGTCCTACAGATCTCTTGATATTAGCAATCTGACTGGCCATGACTTTCCGTGGTGGTCTTTTAGGGTCCATTCTGGGGATGAGGCCGTGCCAGCGGAGTCGTCTTTGTTTTAGGATGGCAGTAATACTGTGGCACTTTGTGATAGACAGAACCTCTCGTTGCTCATTTGTCCTGCCACGTGACTCCAAGTATTGTCCGCAGGCAGCGCATATGGAAAGCGTTCCGCTGTCTCTCTTGCCAGGTGTAAGTGGACCACATCTCAGATGCGTATAAGAAGATGCTTAGGACGCACGTCTGGTATACATGAATTTTGGTGGAGAGTGTTAGCTTGCAGTTTCTCCAGACACGTGTGGACAGCTTTCCAAAGGTCGTCGCGGCTCTGCCGATTAGTCCGTCAATCTCTTTCTGAATCGACTGGTTGAATGTAATGATGGAGCCAGGATAGCGGAAGTGTTCTACCACTTGAGAGGGATGCCGTCCAACAATAGCGTATTCAGGATCAGAACTAGGGGGGAGGGGCAACATTCTAATTAGGGGGGGGGACTGAAAAATGTCGATTTCTTACAAAATAAAACTCAAACCTATTGAGAAAACTATTTTTTATTATTGATTAATATAGTAATCCAAGCACCTACTATGCAGTTAATCGAGATCATAACTCAATTATAGTTTTTTATATAAACATTAATCGTCTCGGATTCTCAGAATAATTTTCAGTAATTTTCTTTGTTAATATCTCACGTTGTACTTTCACGAAATTATGATGCACACTCATCGGGCATAATCCAGTCAATCTTTCCTCTCCCATACTGCTGCTGAGCCAGTTCTTCACTCGTCGAAGCGTACTGAAGGCAACTTAATTTTTCTTCTGGGGGGGGGGGGGCAGCAGCCCCTCGCTGGATACGCCCATGCCGTCCAATTTTATTTTTGGACCGAGCGTGGCGGTGTAACGGTTAGCGTTCTCGCCTCGCATTCGGGAGGACGGCGGTTCGAATACCCGTCCGGGCATCCAGATTTGGGTTTTCCATGGTTTCCCAAATCACTCCAGGCAAATACCGGGATGATTCCTTCAAAAGGCCATGGCCGATTTCCTTCCCATTCCCTGCCCCCATCCTTGCCCCCCATCCTTTCCCGTCTCTAAAGACCTCGCTGTTGAGAGACGTAAAGCAGTTAAAAAAAAATATTTTTGGGAGACGGTCTGTGCCGTGAACACGTAGAAAATTACTCTCACTGAATGGTGTACCTGTATCTGTTTGTGTGTGCAGCCGGTGGGGTCACTGGCGTCGCAGGGCCCTGAGGAGGGTTCTCCCGTCACCGCGACAGGATGGGGCCGCACGAAGGAGGACAACCCGTCCACACCCGACCACCTCATGAAGGTGACTGTGAACGTCGCACCGGCCTCCGCCTGCAGTGAAACGTACGGTGCTCGGTTCACGAGCCGCATGTTCTGCGCCGCATCGCCGGACAAGGACACCTGCACTGGCGACAGCGGCGGACCGGTGGTCAGACACAACACCAGCGAGCTGGTGGGCATCGTCTCGTGGTCGGGCAAGGGCTGCGCCCGACCCGGGAACCCAGGCGTCTACAGCAGCGTCGCTGCGTACAGGCAGTGGATCAAGGAAACCACAGGAGTCTGACCACGACTGTCAGTTCCAAATCATCATCTACTTACAGGGGAAAGTTGAAACTGTGGGTCTGTAGTACACTGAAATAAATGTTATTGATTTGATTTGAATCTTTATTCCACTACCACGAACTGACTGACATCTCAAACTGACGATAATCAACTATCAGTCGCGTCGCTTTGGAATTGCGCAGTGTGAAGAGAGCCTAAGAATCACTGAACTTATATTCCCTGATTTTCTTTCCAATTTATAAATAAGGTAGGGGAGGTGGTGATAATATGAAACAGGGTTGTAATATGAAACAACGTAGTATTTGCAGACTACTAATGCCATCTGGTAGCAGTTTCAGTTATGGCAATCCTAAAGTTCTGTTTCCATCATTAGAGGCAGCAGAGATCAGTATCACATTGTGTTATGGCCGTGAGTAGAACCACTTCGTTTTACAACCTCCAAAAGTTTTTGTAAGGTTAGATTCAAGTATTTTTTCTGCTACCTTTACTTACAAATTAGCATACAGTTTCTACTTTACGATTTATTAATAGAATTAAATCTACAAATGATAATATTGGTTCCTTGAAATTATTTATCAGAAGTCTATTTTCATTTATTAGTTTCGAAAATGGCGTTGGGTGGTAATATGAAACATGCTCTTCCATATTACAACCCCTCTTTTGTTTTGTCATAATTAAAGCAAAAGGTAATCATGATCATCCTCTAATTTCCACCTCATACTACACATATACTACAGCGACTTTTGTTCATGAAGAACTATAAACTATGAAATGTAATTGTGGTTTATAGCTCATAAAAATAACTTTATTACAAGCGACGTTTCGGACCTCTGCATTTTTCAAATTTGCTACAAGTTTACACTGTAAATTGTCATTTTCTACCAGGTAACATCAAAATATAATTAAATAATTTCATTAATAAAATGTAAACTGAAAATATTTGTTTTACAATTTATTTTAAATCTGTTTCATATTACCACCCCATTTCAAAATTCTCATAATTTATAGCGAGTTAAAAAATCTATTGTAATTATTTAAAATGTTTATTATTCATCACAATTATTATTGATCCTTTATAACAGATATATAAACTAACAGATGTGACATTTTTTATGGAACAGCCACATTTTAAATTCAGTATATTGCTTTAATCGAAAAAGTGTTCCATAATACCACCACTTCCCCTATTGCATTACGACGAAATATTAGTTTACTAAGGTGTTGAAGCACATTCGCGTTGTTGCGGTTTAAATGTATAAAATACTGGGGACGGATTGTGGGGGCTTATTAAATTGAATTAACTAATTAATCAATTCTGAAACCTCAGCTTAGTTACAGCAGCAAATTTATCTTACAGAGTGCAATATGTTTTACTACCTAATTGCAGGACACAATTGTGAACATATATGAATGTAGTCTCTTACATTTCATTATTACTGTATCTTGTCTTGTACTTACAATTAAGCCACACAGGAACGCGAATGTACTTTGACAACTTAGTAAACTTATATTTCGTCATACTGCAGATGGCCCTGACTTATTTATAACCTGAAAAAAAAAGGAAATGTCAGATCAGTGAATCCTATGCACTCTTCATACTGCGCAATAGGCTATTTGACAGTATTCAAAATATTTCATTTAATTTTTTTAGTTGCAATGGAGCACAGGCTCCTGTGCCAATTTCCCTACACCCCCATCTTCCCCCTATCCTGCACCCTACTACATTTGCCCTCTACAAATTTTATCTTTAAATTCTTTCAACGTTTTCGGTAAATTATTCATCATTTCTCTTGGTAACTCATTCCAAACCCTGACACCCTTACCTATTAAAGAGAATCTTCCCACACCCTTGAGCCTGAAATCGAGTGCCAGCTTGTGGTCAATGTCATGGTCATCTTTTCCCTTCCATGCACTACTTTTCATACCTACTCCAATATCTTTCCGTGCCTCATCGCCAGTATACGCCCTGTACACTCCCATGACCCACCCTCATCCTCCTCTTGTCTTGCAGTGAATCCCATTTCAGCTACTTTATCATATCCGTCACTGATTGCATTCTGCGATAATTTCCAGAAACAAAAGCAGCCCTTTTTTGCGCCCTCTCCAACTCCTGTATTTGATACGTAAACTAAGGGTCCCATACTACACTACCATATTCGAGCAATGGTCTCACCAAAGTTTTGTAGCCCAACTCCCTCACTTCTCTCGTACATCCCCTCATCACCCTCTCCAACAAGTGCAGAATTTTTTGAAACCTTTTCCTACCACCTGTCCGATGTGTCCTGCCCAGTTAAGCTTGTTATCAAATGTAATGCCAAGATATTTACATTTCAAGTCTTCAGCAAACAATTCTTTCCCCACCTTATATTCATAATTAAACTTTTGTTTTTTATTTGTGTATGTAAATATATTACAAATTGTAGTCATTCGCATGGATTAATGCATAAGGAAGTTATTTTCGTTAAATTTGAATAGAAAGATGCATTGTTTTTAATTAAAAAATCGAAACAATAATCAAATTTTTCTTGCCTCTTGTCAAGTGACAGAAAACACTGGGATTGGAGATCACTTTAGTGATGTCACCTGCCTGTAGGTGCTGCGGCTGCGTATGGAGTGTTTGCCGCTATCCAAGTTTTCAACTATTTATTGCTGGTTTTCTCTTTTACTAATGAGATTTTGTGTTGAATATAAAATGAAAAACAATTTGTAGAAGCCTATAGCGGAAAAATACCGAAAAATATTTGTCGGACTAGCCACAGAAAAAAATCACTGACTTTTTATTCTATGGAGCTTGAGAATGTAATAACTTCAATTCGAGAATCATTGATATTTAAACTGGAAGTTAGAGATTAACAGAAATCCTTCATAAGAATGACTAAAATTTTAAATTAAGTTAGTTGTTTTAGGAGATATTTATGAGAAAAATGCAAGTGTTTGTATAAGGTAAGCACAACAGTTAAATAACTCGATGTTATGGACAATATTTCTTAACTGTGGATAAATAATTATAGATAAATAATATTTTTTTCCAGTGAAACTGAATTTTATTGTTTATTTAACTACCGACCGCGTTCACCGCACTTAGAAATTGTGATGTTTAAGTGTTCACTATTAACGAGAAGAAAAGTAACGATGCCATGGTGTCCAGGTAGCTGCATGGTTAAAGGGTTCTATAGGATATTTTTTTCGTGTGTACATTTTTTTTTTTTCTGTTTGCCGTTTGTTGCTTTACAGAATCACGTTTTTACTAGAAGGAGTCATAAAGCGTCATGCAAACGTTTGAAACATAAATTGCTGTCAAACAAGAAAACTTTTATAAAAAGATAACCTCCTGCTTTTAATTTTGAAACATACTAGAGATACATCATCATTGCAACAAAACCCAAGTACTCGGCGGTGAATAATAGGATTTATTTTAACAATAATATTTCACGCTAATCTCGCAACAATTCCGGGACGTTTTGAATACATTTTGTTGGAATTTTTACGTGACGATACAACTGTATGTTGCCTTTCTGACATAAATGCATCTATATAAGTGGTATTTACTTTTAATGCACAAGTAATTTTCATTTTTTTTTAAACTTTTTATCGGTGTGCAAGTAACGTCTAGTTTCAGTTTTGAAGTATTTTTTGGTTATGTCTCAAATGTTTATAATACTCTTGCTGTCTAAAAAATTGTGAAACATTCGGAATAAAATTAATATTTTGGTAGATTTTAGAAAATGAATATGCGACGCTATCACCTGCAACTAGTATCTAAAGAAAACACTCACAAATAACAAAACATATTCAAAAGCGTGGATTTATCCTAAAAACCCTAACTTTACTGATACTCACCTTAAACAGCGTACTCCATTATCTCAAAGAAATTATGATGCAAATTATATTTACAGTAAATGATACGCAACTTATCGTCTGGGTTTCTATGAGCAAGTTGCAGCGACTTTTCTTTCCTATTTCAGCTAAAGTGGGAACACTTATGTTTAATTGGAGAGCTTGTATTGTTGTGATTGTAGATTGATGCACTACACACTATTTACAAACCGTATGTCCAACAATTTATACACAAATTCAGAGAAACAAATCAATAGAAAAATTTTCAAAAATGTAATATTAGCAGCAAAAAAGCAGACAAATGATACATATATTTCCAAGAGCTCAAATAAAATTAAATCCATTTGGAAAATTATAAATAAAAGCACAGGCAATTTTAAAGCAAAAACTAATTCATATGTTATAAAAAGTGAAGGAAAAATTATTCAGGACCCAAAAAAGATTGCAGATATTTTCAGTAAACACTACACAAACATAGCAAAAAATTTCACCAGCGAGATGTGCAGTAGAAATGGTAATATAAATGTCCCCATGAATGAAAAAACTATGTTTCTA